>CM060306.1:31396980-31411980 GCA_030674185.1 Monoplex corrugatus | reverse complement strand
GAGGGGAGAGAGAGGGAGAAAGAGGAGGAGAGGAGAGAGAGGGGAGAAAGAGAGAAGAGAGAGAGAGAAAAAAAGGAAGAGAGAGAAAAGAGAGAGAGAGAGAGAGAGAGAGAGAGAGAGAGAGAGAGAGAGAGAGAAAACTTTCTGTCTGATAAAAAATGTGTCAGCAAAATCGTCTCAGCACTTTCAGTCAGTCAAACAGACCAAAACAGACCAACAAACACAGGCAGACAAACAAAATTCGCAAATGGAATGACACAACAACTGACAGACAAAGCAGACAAAATGGAAAGACAGAAAAAAAAAACAGTGCACAGTTGGATTGGAACAGACTAGTTGACAGAGACACATAAAGGAATACAGACTCAAAACCTACAGAGCAGAGACATTTTGATAAACTGAGACACACACAAAGCAACAGAGGCACCCATCCACACACGCAGACACACACACACACACACACACACACACACACATACACACACACACACACACACATATATATATATATATATATGTATGTATACATATATAAACTCTGCGGAAAAAGTTAGGGACCGCCCTCGAAAAAACCAGCTGACTTCATCTGTGCCAAACTCCTTGTTCCTAAGTTTATAAAATCCAATGGCTGTCAGGCCGAACACACCAGTGGGTGAGCAATGCTGTGTTAGCCTGAAACTTGCTCGGGAACCACGGAGGCCTGGCTAGGGCACGAGACAGAAACTGCCAAACTGCAAGAAGTGGACCATTTTTACGCTGGCGCGTGGGCAAGCCCGGGCGGAAAAGATTAAAAATTCGTTGTGCACATGCAGGGGGGATGTCTTGAGAGGGAACTGTTGTCACCACTTAGGCTTTATAGCCCCGCGATTTTCCGCTAGCCACCATTTCCTCACCATGCCTCCCAGACGAAAGGAGACCACCTTCAACAAAGCCCGGGCCATCGCATGGCTGCAGGACGGCGTAAGCAAGCGAGAAGTGGGCAGACGACTTGCGGTGTCCCATTCTGTCGTGGTCAGGCTGCATCAGAAGTTCCAGGCCACCAACAGCGTTCTCGAGAGGCCCAGGTCAGGACGGCCTAAGAAGACAACACAGCGTGAAGATCGCTTCATCAGAAGACAAGCTCTGCAGCAGCGAGGCACCACTGCAAACATCATCAGGGACCAGCTGAGGGAGGCAACACACACCAACGTCAACACGAAGACCATCCGCAAACGCCTGCACGAAGTTGGTCTGCGATCACGTCGTCCAGCTGTACGGCCACGACTGACAGCAGCTCATCGCCAGGCTCGTTTGGCGTTCTGTCACAACCATGCCAGATGGACACGCCAGCAATGGGCCGATGTGCTGTTCAGCGATGAGTCCCGCTTCACTCTGCACCATCAGGACGGTCGGGCTCGTGTGTGGAGGCGTCAGGGTGAGCGGTACGACAACGGTCTGGTGCAGGAGAGGGTGGCCTTCGGCGGGGGCTCCATCATGGTTTGGGGGGCCTTCAGTTTTCGACACAGAACCCCCTCTACCACATTGTTGGCAACCTGACGGGCCAGCGCTACAGAGATGAGATTGTCGCCCCTTTGGTTCTACCCGCTCTACAACAGATTGGTGTGCAGGCTGTGTTCCAGGACGATAACGCGACACCTCACAGAGCGAGGCTGGTAAACAACTTCATCCAGCAGGCTGGTGTCACCAGGATGAACTGGCCGGCCTGCAGCCCTGATTTTATCCCCATCGAGCACCTGTGGGATGAGCTGGACAGGCGAGTGAGGAAGAACACCCACCCCCAAGGAACCTGCAGCAACTGCTTCAGTTCCTGCAAATCGAATGGCAGGCCATTCCACAGGCCGTCTGCAGAAAGCTGGTAAACTCAATGAGGAACAGGACTGCAGAAGGCATCGCAAAACGCGGCGGACACACCCATTACTGAACTGTTCGGACCTTGCCAATTTTGTTTTCGACCCCCATGTTGTTTCAGAGTTTGTTGACACGTAATGCGTGAATGAAATGTGACCATATTTTGGAAAAGAATCGCAGAGATAATGAATTAAACATGTTACAAATTTGATTCAATTTTGTTTGGTGATTTGGAAGCTGTGTTTGTTTGAGTAAGTGGTCCCTAACTTTTTCCTTTCAGTATATATATATATGTGCGTATATATACATATATATATATATATATATATATATATACTATGTATATATATAGAGAAAGAGACAGACAGACAGACAGAGACAGAGACAGAGAGAGACAGAAAAAGAGACAGAGAGAGAGACAGAGAGAGAGACAGAGAAAGAGAGAGACAGAGACAGACAGACAGACAGAGATAGACAGACAGACAGACAGACAGAGAGAGAGAGAGAGACTTCAGACTTCAGACTTCAGAATTTTTATTCAAGAAAGGCCATGGCCCTTACTGAAGGAGGATGCTTATTAAGTGCAATGAAATAATCAGACATCATATTATAGGATTAACAATCAACAATAAAATAAACATGTTACGTTAAAGCAATTTCTCTTGATTTTAGCTGCTTTGAGCAGGAACAAACAAAAATTCTTAATATAATCGAAACGAGCTGAACACATTAACAAACACAGTTTACATATATATATATATATATATATATGTATATATATACATGTATATATATATGTATATATATATGACTAAGTGCCAAAAGGTGGGACCCCGATTTAGGACAAGGGGTTGAAAAATAAAGTCTGCTTTAAAGAGTTCTCTTTGGTACTGTCTGATACCTTTCAGTACCAAGCATGATTCTGTAAAAGCAAAAGATAATCAAAAGCTCGATTTTAGAAATATCTCATTTTAAATGTTGGGATGTCTAAAGTGTCGCACGTCAAACATTACAACACAAATGCTCATAACATATTTCTTTTTTAAAATGCTGCAGACCCAAGATACTGTTTTTGAGTCCATGTAGCATGCCTAAATGTAATGCTATCATCTCTTTCTGATTTTCACACCCTGAACATAATTTATGGACATGTATTGTGGTAATGTTTGACGTGCGACACCAGACAGATTTTCAGCAATTTGCCACCAGGCCAATCACACTTTTTCTTCTAATAAAACACATCTGCACATTCAACACACACAAAACAAGACAAGCTGTATTTAAGTATTAAAAAAAGAAGAAATATATTTGAAAAAAAGGATGATTTGTATTTAAGTATTAAAAAAAGAAGAAATATATTTGAAGAAAAGGATGATTTTCAAAAAAAGTGTTGCACATCAATATTACACCAAATCACAACATGGGTCTTGGTTCAACATCACCAGACTGACACAAACAAAAAATGATGCAAACATTAACTTATGGACCAATCTGAACTAAACATTAATCCACTAAAACCACTGAGTCATTGTAACCCATGCCAACAGCATGGGTTAGAGGTGGCTCATCGTCATCAGTAAAGGTCTGAAGCCAACCGTGCTAACAAACTTTGAACAGCTGGCACCTTTGCGTGGACACCTTGTCCATTAACTTAAGTGTGACTTCCCTCACAAGAGAAGTATGTGGCTTCCAAGAGTACATGTAGTCTGCTACACTCCAGCACCAAAGGCCATTTCTGGCTTTTGACATGAAGTGCACGAGTAAGGCTCGATACATCCCAGGTTCGATACGTCCCAGGTTCCATACGTCCAAGGTTTGATATGCCCCACACATCCCACACCCACCCATCCCACACCCACAAGCACACCCACACCTCCACCACACCACCCCCACACTAAACACCCCCACACTCACACCACCTCACCAAACACCCCTCACCCACACCCCCACCATCCACACACATCCACTACCCCCACACTTGTGGGTGTGGTGTGGGTGGTGCTGGAGGTGTGGATGGTGTGTGGGTGGTGTGGTGTGGGTGGTGAGTGTGGGGGTGGTTTGGGTGTGCTTGTGGGTGGGGGTGGGGTGCTGTGAATGTGGGTGGTGTGAATATGGGGGTGTGCGTGGTGGAGGTGTGAATGGTGTGGGTGTGGGTGGTGTCAGTGTGGGGGGGGGGATGCGGGTGTGGAGGTGTGGGGGGGTGTGGGTGGTGTGTGGTTGGTGGATGCGGGGGGCTGGGTGGTGTGGGTGGGGTGGTGAGGGTGTTATTGGTGTGGGGTGTGGGTAGTATGGTTTGGGTATGGGGTGGTGCGGGGGTGTGAGTTGGGGGTGTGGGTGGTGGGGAGGGGGTGAGATGTGGGTGTTGGTGTGAGACGTATCGAACTTGGGACGCGTCGAACCTGTGACGTATCGAACCTGGGATGTATCAAACCTGGGACGTATCGAGATGTCCCCGAAGTGCACACTGACACAGACTACTCCTAGCAGTCCATCCATCTCCAGCACCTGACAGGGATATTCAACACCTGACCACATAATCATATAGGTGTTTCCTATAACAGGAAACTGACATAGCTTCCTGAGGATGACCAAGGGAACAAAATGGTTCGGGGTCCAGTGTTCCGCAACCATGTCGTCCCCGGACGAAGACCACATCACTGTCAGCTTCTTGTTGTTTGTGCAGCCATGCGCACGGATGATCCTGTTGCAGTGCTTCTGGTATACTGGCCATCCAAGTGATGGAAATACTGACTGCACAGGCCTGTTCAGGGCAGCGGAGGCAGCAAAAAACTGCCACAAACCTGTGTAGACAGCATTCCCAACCACTGCCATGCATTCATTCCTGAAAGCATCCTCTGGTGTTGCACGGGGTGCAGATGTCAGCACTGCAACATGGATCACATGCTCTGCATTGAGGTTGTCTGATGGTGCACACCAGTTCTGGCCATCAAGAAATAATCCTTCCTGCAGACACAAAAAATTACAAATTACAACAAAAATGGATTATCAAACGTCAAAATCACCACAAATGCCTTTGTTGTAAGAAAGCAAGAAAAACATTTCTCTATTTTGATGTAAGCTAAGATGCTTTGTTCTGTCATCAGAATACGATTTCCATCGGCTTACTGTATGAAGCTGATCAAAATCAAATGAATGACAAAACCTGCTTTGTCGATATTTGTAAAAAATACTGCATGGTGTGGTGTCGGTCGTCAAAAAGTGTCACACGTCAAAACAAGGAAGAGTATTACAACATACCTTCAGATGCAGACAGTTCCTCATCAGCAGCAAAACTCCTGCGAAATGCACGTGACCACAAAGTTGACAAACCAACGTGTAACCCACGTGTGTACTGGAAGTGAATAACATCGATTTTTGCGATATCGTTGAAATGAGAAAGAAAATTTTGGGCTGGGTGTCGGACGTCAAACATTACAACACATTTCCGCGACGGTAACAATCGCAATTAAAAAACAGATGAGAATACGCTCAATACTTTTCACTCAAATAATGATTAACAATTGTTTCCAGAGTACAAAATGACACCATTTTGGAATCTCTAACCCAAAACATTTGTAAGAACAACACGCTCAAAGTTTCGACGGCGGTCTTACAACACGTTATAACGTGTGACACCGAAAATTTGAACGGCCAGAATAAACGCATCAAGAAATTCCGATCCATTCGGCAAGTTTGTGTATGTTAATCGAGGTATATTTTGCTCACATGCTTAGTTTCAAGTGCTTTAATCACACCTAGGCTGAGTACGGCATCTTCATTTAGTGCTGACTACGAAATGTCCGTTTTCGACGCCATGATTTTTAAGACAATTTTGTACAATATTGCACGTGTAGAGCAAAATACAAAAAAAAACTAGGCTTGAAGTTATCTCCACTATCAGTACATTCATTCTTCCACACAAACCAAAAGAAGAACACGGGTTTCAGATGTGAAAATAATGTTTTTATTGCAGTTCTTATGAACACCCTCTCAGCATCCCACCTTTTGGCACTTAGTCATATAAGAGAGAGAGAGAAAGAGAGAGACCAAAACAGAGAGAGAGAGGGAGAGACAGACAGCCAGACAGCCAGACAGACAGATAGACAGACTGACAGACAGACAGACAAAAAGCTACCAACTCAGCAGACGTATTCAGCAGAACAAGCCAGCAGCACATAGAAAGGACAAGCTTGTGTTGACATCACTCTCGTCTTACAGACCACACTCCCTCAGATCGGGACCGAGGGGAGAGGTGTGGAGGGAGGGATGGGGAGGAGGGATGGGCGAGGGTAAGGAGAGACTGTGCCATCAGTATCAAGTGATGCTAGAACAACAACACTAGGTAGGGACGGTATGACCATACATGACAGACCTTCATTAATCATGTACAGGGTACCTCTCCTTGTCAGACGTATTACTTTATGCCATTCAGACAGAGAAAAACACATATGAGCAGACGCACGTACGTGCCTGTGCATACACACACATATACAGACGCAAGCAAACACACACACCCACACACACACACACACACACACACACACACACACACACACACACACACACACACACACACACACAATCATTATAAAATTGTCCTCATCGTTAGTTGTGAATATGGCCTCTGTATACTTACCAAGAGGCCCAGACTCTGTGAACACTGAATGGTTAAGACACTTTCAAGATCAGGACGACAAGTGGATAATTGGAGGTGATTTTAATGCACATGCCCCATTTTGGGAAAAGTATTGTACAAACATATCAAGCAACAGGTTGATTGAAAATATTGTAGATTCCAATTTATATTTACTTAACAACGGACACGTTACCCGGATCCCCGATATACCAACCCACAGACCCACAGCTATCGACCTCACTTTAATCTCTCCATCCCTAGCCCCAAACGCCACGTGGCAAACAGAGGATGACTTGTTGGGATCAGATCACATCCCCATACGTCTTACCCTAAACCATACTACTGAAATAGACGCCATGCCACAAGATAGTTTACCCAAGTTTAATTATAAAAACGCAGACTGGATCATTTTTAAGGCAATCCTTGAAAAGACAAGAACAGATCTATCTGAAGCAATGAACATAAACGACATGTACGAAGTTTTCTGTGACTCACTGTTAAGAGCTGCTAACATTTCAATTCCAAAACTTACAGAGTCGAAAATAGGAAAACATCATGGAAATATCTGGTGGAATGAGGATTGTCAAAAGGCAGTGAACGAAAAGAAAGAAAAATACAAAATTTATTTAGCAAACAGGTCACCTGAAAATCATACAGCGATGAAAAGTGCCAACATTAAGTGTAACAGAATCATAGAGCAAGCCAAAGAACAACACTGGACGTCTTTTTGTAAATGTGAAGTAAATGACCACAAAGACATGATAAAGATTTGGGAAAAACTAAAATTAATGAAAAACGGGATTAAGTTGCCATCAATTCCAGTAAAGCTAGAAAATAACCCTATTCCTAGCTCACTGGAAAAAGCAGAAGCTTTTGCAGACGTGTTTGCTGAGATCTGTCGTGTAGAAGGACTTCCTGTCTCCAGTAGAGACTATAGGGAACGAGAAGAAAAGAAAGATGTATATAAGGATCCTGCCTCTGACAATACTCACTACGTAAATGCATCACTCACACTTCAAGAATTAAAAGATGCTATTCAGTCCCTTCCAAGTAAAAAAAACGTCAGTTGGACTAGATGCAATTTCCAATGAGATGCTGAAAAATTTACCAGAAAATTTTATAATTTTGCTACATGACATATTTCAAAAATGCTGGAATAGTGGGAAAATGCCCAACAACTGGAAAGAAACAATAGTGGTTCCTGTACTAAAACCAGGTAAATGTAATACCGATCTGAAAAACTACAGGCCAATTGCATTAACATCACACGTATGTAAACTAATGGAGAAAATAATATTAAAGAGACTGATGCACTATTGTGAAAAGAATAAAATAATACCAGTAAATCAGGCAGGATTTCGAAAAGGCAGGTCACCAGTAGAAATCCTAACAAAGCTAACTACTAACATAAAACAACAATTTGCAAGACGTCAATGTATTTTAGCTACATTTTATGATATAACGAAAGCATACGATCAAGTGTGGCACTCCAGATTGTTATTTAAATTTAAAAGTATTGGGCTGACAGGTCACATTTTTGACTATGTTAAGTGTTTCTTAGAAAACAGAGTATTTCAAACGAGGATTGAAAATGTATATTCCACGAAACGAATTCTTCAAATGGGTATCCCTCAGGGATCCGTTATAGCTCCCCTTCTTTTCATGATATTAATGCATAACTTACCCAGTAAAGTATCTAAGCATGTAGTTTTAGCTCAATATGCTGACGATTTATGCATGTGGATGCAGATAAATATGAAAAGAAAACTCCTTTGCGCTGTATCAATTATACACGCAAATGCTACCAATTAGAACTTGATAAAATAGCGCGATACATGGTAGAAAATGGGTTACATCTATCCCTGGAAAAAACAAAAATAGTTTTATTTAATAATGGAGCTAACCCAGTAAATATTCCCACTTTCAAACTGGGAGATACTCTTCTTCAGTTTAACGAGTCGATTAAATTCTTAGGAGTTTTCCTTACAGCAAAATTATCTTGGAATCAGCATATTGAATACTTATTAACCAAAGCTCAAAAAAGTTTAAATTTCATAAAAATAGTTCGCAAACAGACATGGGGTCAAGATTCATCAACACTTGTTCATCTTTGTAAATCGCTTGTTAGATCTAAATTAACCTATGCTCAAGAAATCTTCTTCAGTGCACCGAAACACTTACTAAAAAAACAGCAGAGCATAGATTGTAAAGGTTTCAAACTTGCACTGGGTCTTCCAATGCATGCTTCCTGTCTTCGGACATATAATGAAATCAAACTGTTGCCACTTGATGAGCAAAGGAAAGTCGCTTCTACTAAATTTTTGTTAAGAAACACTACCGTAGAAAACATCTCAGAAACAGAAATTAAACTGAGATCAGATACCGACTTTCCAAAACGAGCTAAATCAATATCTTCACAGGTCACACTTGCAACATACACATCTGACGTCATGAAAGGCTCAGGAATTGATCTAGACGTAGATCCTGTATCTATACGACCTTCCTTTTCGCCAGTACCCAGTTGGGAACTCCAAAGAGCACGATTTGACGTACACCACACTAATTTAAAAAAAGGAGACAATATAAACTTACTGGCAAGTCAGGTTAAATGTCATATAAACGACGTATATTCTGATCATTTGAAAATTTACACTGATGGGTCAGTAATTGAAAGAAAAGCAGGCTCAGCGTTTTTAATACCTGCTCTCAAAATTGAAAAATCTTTCTACATAGGACTTGATAAATCTATCTTTACAGCTGAACTCTTTGCAATATTAATGGCTTTAAACTTTCTGGTAAGTCTTCCTAGGACAATTTTTCAGATACTTCTTTGCGTTGATTCAAAATCAGTACTTCAGGCTCTTGAATTATCAAAATTACAAACAAGATCAGAAATGATTCTGGAAATAAGTCACTTGATTCATAATTTATCTTTAAGAGGCACTGATATTACTTTCTGCTGGATACCTTCTCATAGTTCTTTTAGTTATAATAATAAAGTTGACAGGGCTGCCAAACGGGGAGCTAATAACTCACCAGATTCAAACAATATCCAGCTTTCTCTCTCGTTGCACGAGAATTACACTTTAGTGGACAACTACGTCTGGAAGCAGTTCCAATTAAAACAGAAAAAGTATGATAAATGTCACATGAACTTTGAAGTTAGCAAAATACTTAAGCAGCTTCATGCCAGCAGAACTATACAGTCCCTTATGTACAGATGGAAACTTGATGCATTCAAAACAAAATATACCAATAACATAGTGTGTCTGTGTGGAAAGAAGATAACACATAGTCATATTCTTTCTTGCGTTAGGGTAAAACGACATATTCCAACACTATCTGTGAGTACAGTTTCTGACATATTTGCCTCATCATCATTACTGTATGAATTTTTTGTTAGCCTGTCAAAAAGTCCTATAGCGAATTACCTTTAAAATGTTATTTGACTTGTTCATTGTTGTGGTTAGTCAATTATTAGTTTTACTTTTTATTCATTTCTTCCGGATATTTACTAATTTTGTTTGTCAGTTTGTTTGTTTAAATCGATAATTACGGTAACATTATTTGTTAGTTTTACCTTCCCCTCTTCAAAACAGTTGTTTTCTGGATCATCTTTTCTCAAATTCAAAATTGACAGTTTTCAAATATCTTCTTCACTCCTCCTCTATCACTCCCCCCCCCCCACCTTTTTTTTTTTTTTTTTTTTTTTTTTTTTTGTCTAAAATCACTTTAGTGAATAGACATTAAATCAAAACCACCACCACACACACACACACACACACACACACACACACACACACACACACACACACACACACACACACACACACACACACACACACACACACACACACAGAATCAAACTTTCAGTTCAAAATATCTGTGAAAAATTGCAGTATTCCTCGTTATATCATTTGAGATTAATTGTTACCACCTATTTTTGTATTCAACTGAAAGCTTTCAAAACAAAATATTGTAAAAACATTTTATGAATTCACATTGTATCACTGTTTGTTTTACTGCAGAAAGCTTCGTTCCTTTTTACCAAAGATGTTTACACAAGGAAACTATCTTGAAACGCATTTTAAAGAAGTAATATGAGATCAAGTTTTGTTAGGTAAAATTTCAGAATTATTGGTTCAGTCCTGTTAATGCGTTAGTTTAAGGTTATTGTTATAATTATTAGCATTTTTTGTTTTGTTTTGTTTTTATGACGATTTTTATTTTACATTATTGGTGTTAGCGTTGTTCTAGTTTCATTTCTCTGTTCATCCATATCCTTTTTCTTAAGACCTTGCCACTTCCTTTTAATCTTTTCCGTCTCTCACTCTGTTCCCCTCTGTCCCCTCCCCTTCCCCCTCCCCCGTAATTTCATCCTCCGTGCCATTTTTTCCCCGTCTAATATCACTCACAGTGAAAAGACGTTAAATCAAGGAACGAACGAACACACACAGAGGCACACACACACACAGAGGCACACACACACACACACACACACACACACACACACACACACACACACACACACACACACACATACACACACATACACAGGCACACACACACACACACACACACACACACACACACACACACACACACACACATACGCTCACTGACTCACTGACACACTAATGCATTTACACTGATACACATACACAGATAGACAGGCAGACAAAGCAGTCAAACCAAACAGAGAAACTAATCGACACAACAGACCAAACGATAGACAGCCAGACTAAATGAATGGAAAGCAAATTGAGACATACAGAAAGTAATACAGACACCCACCCACTCACCCCTAACTCAAAATATAACAAGCAAACAAAAGGGAGCCGCATTGGCGAAACAGTCAGATACAGAGAGAGACAGGAAGCTGAACTGTATTTGAACACGACAGAAGAATATGAACGCGTATTTAACACAACAAAAACAAGACAGGTGCAAATTTTCGGCAACTTTGTCAAGCGTAAGGTTACAAACAAACAAACACTAGACACAAAAAAAAAAGAGAGAAAAAGACAGCAGCAGAGAAGTTTCAGTCTTTTTCTCAATTTTTTGTGTCTAGTGTTTGTTTGTAACCTTACGCTTGACAAAGGCAAAGTTGGCCGAAATTTTGCGCCTGTCTTGTTTTGTTGTATTAAATACGCGTTCATATTCTTCTTTGTTTTTTTTTGTGGTTCCTGTTTGCTTGAACGCGGGCAGTCACACTTGTTTTGGATTTTGTATTTGAACACATCAGAACGAGCAAGGCAGCACTGTGAATGGACTGGAACTGTATGGTAAGGTCTCTGCATCCTTTCATTACACACATCATACATTGCAGATTATCTTTCTCTTCTATATTCCCTTTCTCTCCCTTCGTCTCTCCAAAGATGGTATTGAATCATAAGAACACTTGCTGATTTCATTGCAAAAAGCCCATTTATGTCTGTATATGCATGAGTATGTAAGTGAGTGGATATATGTGCATCTACAAGAATTTTTATTAGTTTACGTCATCTATATATATATATATATATAATATATATATATATATATATATATATATATAATATGTATACATATGTGTGTGTGTGGGTGTGGGTGTGTGTGTTTGTGTGTGGTGTGTGTTTTGCATATATTGCCTGTCTGCCTTTTTGTATGTTCATCTGTTGGGAAGTTTATTTTATTTAATGGTTTAATTAACTGCCTGTGTGTGTGTGTGTGTGTGTGTGTGTGTGTGTGTGTGTGTGTGTGTGTGTGTGTGTGTGTGGTGGTGTGTGTGTGCGTGTGTGTGTGTGCGTGTCTGTGTGTGTGTGTGTGTGTGTGTGTGTGCATATATTGCCTGTCTGCATTTGTGTATGTTCATCTGTTGGGAAGTTTATTTTTATTTAATGGTTTGACTACCAGGTGGGAAGTATGGCTTTACGAAACAGATACCATGTTTTGAAACGAGACCAAAAAAACAAACAAACAAAAAGTCCATAAGGGCAGCAACGCACGTTGTGGTGAGAATTTCTTTTTCTGCTGCTTGTGAAATGCTTTTGGTGATGATTGTGAATTTCACAATGTCGATGATTCATTCACGTGTAGGTGACAACTCTCTGGCATCTCCCGTCCATGTTATCTGTCATCCTGACGTCTGGTACCATGGTCTGCTTCAGTGACTGGAACCTCTCTGGCACAGGTTGTTCCTATCCTCCTTCCTCCCTCACACACACATACACATACATACCATACATACACACACATACACACGTACACGCGCACGCACGCACATACACACACACACAATACACACACAAACACACACACACACACACATATATCATACACACAACCAAACACGCGAGTGCGCGCGTACGCACGCATGCACGCACACTTACACGCACACGTACGGACACATACACGCACGCAAGTACACACAAAAGCACACACACACAGACATGCACTCACACACAGACGCACAGACACAGACACAGCCACACACACACCACACACACACACACACACACAAAACAACACACACACACACACACACACACAACACACACACACACACACACACACACACCACACACACATACTCACACATACATGAATCGCTGGGAATTCCACGTCATTTCAGATTAAAATGTATTAAAAACTAAAGACACGGAATAAATACACAATTCTACTAGTTCAAAAAGACAATGGAATCAGTTGGCGTAACTATATTCAATTCCTTGACTGGTGATGCGTGTTTTGGGAATAAAAACATTGATTAAACACCACAATTATGGGCCTTAGAATCCCAATATATTGAGTTCATTCGTGTGTTGTGTGTGTGTGTGTGTGTGTGTGTGTGTGTGTGTGTGTGTGTGTGTTGAGTGAGTGTGTGTGTTTGTGTGAGTGTGTGTGTGTGTGAGTGTGTGTGTGTGTGTGAGTGATGTGTGTGTGTGGTTGTGTGTGTGTGTTGTGTGTGTGTGTGAGTGTGTTGTTGTGTTTGATTGTTTTGTGTGTAGTGTAGGTGTGGTGTGTGTGTGTGTGTGTGTGTGTGTGTGGGGTGTGTGTGTGTGTGTGTGTGTGTGTGTGTGTGTGGTGTGTGTGTGTGTGTGTGGTGTGTGTGTGTGTGTTATTTACACTCGTGTTAATCCCATCACTAACATGTATTGTAGACAATTAATATTATTTCAGCTAGATCAAAATGATCATTTGGCTTTGCTTTGTTAGCTCAGTGACACTTCATTCCATGTGGACACCCTGAGGAAATCCCCACTCTCACCTGATGTTGTCAATCATTTATGTCAGTAAGCCATTCCATGATCAAGTTTCGTGTTTCGCGGAGCTGTTACTAAGTCTGTGTGCGAGATTCCATGTCGGTTGCACGTGCTTCAGACGCTGTCTGACTGAGCCACATGCTGTGACATGACCAGTCTACAGAGTTGTAAATGTGATTGAAGAATGTATATTTTATGAAACTGTCGCGCTGGCATCGTTTTCTCCTGAAAGGTGAGGTCAGAATCAGACTATGGAGTGGTCTGTAATGATTTATCGCTGATGTCCTAAATAGATTCATGGACATTTTATGCTGATGTCCTAAATAGATTCGTGGGTGTATTATGTCTTCCGGGTCATTAGAGAAATATCTGATAAAATATGGGTGGCATAGAACACTTCTAAGACACATAACGCTGATTTCACAAGCTTTCTTTCAGCATTTTACATTTTGCATTGCTGTGGCCTTGAAGAGTGGCAAATACATTCACAGTAATGAACTACATGGCAAGACACTGACTTTCATTAACAACGAAAAATGACTTTTTCCAAGTATGCAAGATTTATGTGTAGACTTGTTTGCCATGACAGTTTTAGAACACTCAGCATTTGTGGTTCCATGCATACAGAACGATTTCAACACAGCATTTGGGGCAAACTGAAACTGGACAAGGTCGTATGTCTAAACACGCATATGAAATATTACTGATGGTTTCTTTTGATCTCAAACCACTAAGTACCATGTTTACATGTTTATGGCAAATGTATCGGGAAACTGTTAACGCACAGTATTTTTTTAATAAATAACTTCCGACCTACGTTTGGATAAAACCCACTGTAAAAACTGCAGAATTCAAAACTGAGCTGTTCTTTTTTATTTATTTGCTTTGTTTTGTTTTTCGTTATGAGAAATTGGAACAGATCTGATAGGACTGAAAACGATGAATAAAAGAACAACCTTTTTTGTTGTTGTTGTTGTTGAAATTTACGCGTTAAAAATGGACGTATGGACAGACAGCAAGCAGACAAACAGAAAACAATCGTAAATTGGTTTCAAGCCACAGTTCCCATGTAATGTTTTGGCAATAGCAAGTGAATTTTGATCAACACACGGAGAGATAATGAAATATGTTGTTTATTTTTTTGTCATTTAGTTCACTTTTTTCTTTTTCTAGAAAGTTTTTGATTGGCCTGATCTTAAAACTGAACCACGCGCATTTCTTCTTGTAATTATTTAGTTTACTTTTGGCTGAAAAATGTAACATAAATTTGAT
>CM060306.1:31379480-31389480 GCA_030674185.1 Monoplex corrugatus | reverse complement strand
AACCTAATCCTCAGACATGATGTGTATCAGTATGTGTTGGAACATCAATCGATGTCCTTGTCTGGCTGAATGGATGACTTCCTGTATTAATGCCATATCAGGCACTGACAAAAAGGGGACGTCAAGCATTGTGATCACAGAAAGCATAGATGGAGACGTAACTGCCGGCTTGGTTCTGTTGCCATGCGTGGCTCTGCGGTAGATCTCTTTGCCTTCTTTATCAGCGGTCGCGGAATGAATGGATTCAATTATACGAGAGTTGCTTTCTTTCATTCAGCATGCTGCTTTGATGTCCATGTACGTTTCTGAATGAAAGAGACTGTTCGGCTTTCGTTGAAGCGGGATCCATCAGCACTCAGGTAGTTCCATATGCGCTGCAACCCAAATCTGCCAGCAAGTTATTACCGGTGTGGTTCCCTGAACCTGCACAAACCTTGATGCACAGGCAAATTCTTGAAATGTAAAACAGAATGGGTCTTATGGAACACATAGCACTGGAATGATTACACGACCAGGATGGGTAGCAGTCACGCCTGTTTGGGTCCATTTATGTTTGATTGTGACTTGGTCTGCATAACATGTTACCACTTTTTTTCTTTCTTTTCTTTTCTTTTTTCTTATATTTTTTGGTGGGGGGATCAGTGTTAACTATTGCTTGTTATAATATTACATACACTAAAGACTGCAAAGTGCACATGATTATTGTATTCTGCTACAGGAGTGCGCAATATAACTACTTCATTACTGTTATTATTATCATTTCCTATTATCATTTCCTATTAACGCTACCTCATATGACTGCATTGGGAGGTTTTCTTGGTCAAGTAATCGCTGGTTGTCTCTGCACAACGCATGCATTGGTCATATCAGACACTCAGAGCGGACAGAGAGTTCAGAGGTAGACACAGGCTTATGTAAAATCGGCATTGATACAGGCGTGGTCGATTCAAATGATAAAAATTAGGAGATTTGATATATCAAATTCATTTCCCAACTCAACAGATAATAACTAGATAGATACAGAAAGATGTAAAACAAACGAACATAGACAGCGTTTTGATCTCCTCAGTGACAAATCATTCTGCCAGTGACAGTTTGAGATTTCATGAATGGCGACAACGATGACGACGAAGAGGAAGAGAATGATGATGATGATGATGATGATGATGATGATGATGATGATGATGATGATGATGATGATGTGTGATCTATGATCATGATCATGATAATGATGATGATCATGATCATGATCATGAGGAGGAGGAGGAGGAGGGTGTCGTTTATGATGATGATGGACGTGCACAGTTGATGAAGACAGAAAAGGTGGGATATGTACTCGTTACAACAAAACATAGATTCGTATAGAGGGCCATGATCGTCAATGCCATGAGGCTGGGCACATGATGACGATGATGATGTTCCGTCTTGCCTGTATGCCTGACCAGCAATTTTTACAGTGTGGAGGAGGAATGCAATTATCTCCATACCCTCTCGTCTACTTATGCTCTTAATTTCACGCAGAAGCAGTGGTTGCCAGATGTGGAAAGGCTTCAGCAGGTGCAGCTTGATACAACAGTTTACATTCTGTGGAGCCAAGCAATACTGCCACTTCCATTTTTAAGACCTTGTCAGAACATAAGGTCTTTACAGGCTTAAGAATTTTTCTAGATCTTGGCTTCGTCAGTTTGAGTTTAATGTATACGAAATTGCCTGTGTGTAATGGTTTCTTGTTCAACACATTCGGCTCCTATTTCTTAACGATCTTACTTAATACCAAAGGAAATAAGAGGGAAGCAGGGAGAATTTTAAATATCAACTAAGTAACATAACTCTTGAGAGTCACGGAGTTATCTCCCATGTAGAATTTCTCAAACCCAACACAGTTTGCGCTACTCATTCAGCTAGCATAGACGCAGCCACATGCTTAAGGAATGTTCTGAGCTTACCACTTTATGCTTAAGGAATGTTCTGAGCTGACCACTTTATGCTTTGTAGCTGCGTCTATGATAGCTGAATGGGTAGCGCAAACTGTGTTGGGTTTGAGAAAATCTACATGGGAGATAACTCCGTGAATCTCAAGAGTTGTGTTACTTAGTTGATCTTACTTAAGCTTGTGGTTTCTATTGCAATGCTTTAAGCTGATGTACTGAAGATCAGAATCGCATTTGTAATGCAAATGCTATTCAAACATGCATATATACATAAACATGCATGAGTGTGGCGTGGTACAGTAAGAGGACAGAACCATTTGTAACTTACGTGTAATTTGGGCAGGACTTCTGGAATTCCTGTGCTCCTAGTTTGAACAGGTTGGCTGAAAGGACAATGGCAGTATCCCTTGAAAATTTACTGGCAACTAAGCTTTTCTCTGATGAAAGGGGATACAATTGTCGATCTAAGGTCCGCTCGGTGAAAGCATGTATGCTTTTCTGGAAACGAAATGCACATGAACATCAAACTTAAACGTAATTTTCTTCCACCAGGATTATAAGCTATTATGAGGCTTCAGAAGGACGGTGATATATGGAAAGTTAAAGACCCTGAGTTCTTCAGGGAATACAGTGGTGGGGTTTTTGTGTTGTTTTGTTATTCAGTTTGATATTACGAATAGTTTATTTAGTTCCACTCTTCTTGACAAAAATGATCAGTCAGAGAATAAAATGTTTAAGGCTAGCACCACACTTTTAATATTCAACAGAAAGCAAACCATCTGGACAGCAGCAGCCATCATTTTGTGGTGACGTACCATTTTCAACTGGTTGCGAAATACCAATGCTGGTAAGCTGTGTGCATTTCACAATGTCAGTACGCTACGTATCATCCCTGCAGGCTAGTCGGTGAGACATCCAGCCAGCCGGGGTAAATGACATCTTGTCCACTTATCCCCACCCATCTACATCTCTCTCTCTCTCTCTCTCTCTCTCTCTCTCTCTCTCTCTCTCTCTTCTCTCTCTTTCTCTCTCTCTTTCTCTCTCTCTCTCTCTGTCCCTCTCTCTCTCTCTCTTTCTCTCTCTCTTTCCCTCTGTCTTTCTTTCTTCCTTTCTGTCTTTCTCTGTCTCTCTCTGTATCTCACTGTCTCTCTCTCTCTCTCTCTCTCTCGATCTCTTTTTCTTTCTCTCTCATTCTCTCTCTTTCATTCTCTCTCTTTCTCACTCTCTCTGTCTCCCTCTCTCTCTCTCTCTGACTCTCTATCTATCTCTGTCTCTCTCTCGCGCGCGCTTTCTGCCTGACTGTATGTCTGTCTGTTTGTCTGTCTGTATGTCTCTCTCTCTCTCACTCTCTCTATCTATCTACCTTTGTGTCTCTCTGTCTCTCTGCCTCTCTGTCTCCATCTCTGTCTCTGTCTTTGCCTCTCTCTCTTTATCTCTCTCTCTCTCTCTGACTCTCTGACTTTCTCTCTCTCTCTCTCTCTCTCTCTCTCTCTCTCTCTTCATGACTATCTATTTCTGTGTGGGTGTGTGTCTCTCTCTCTCTGTCTCTGACTGTCTGTATGTCTCTCTCTTTCTCTCTCTATTCTCTCTCTCTCTCGCTCTCTCTCTCTCTCTCTGCCTTTGTCTATCTCTGTCTCTATCTCTGTCTGTCTCTATCTTTGTCTCTGTCTCTGTCTGTCTCTTTCTCTCTCTTTGTCTTTTTTCTTCTCCTTTTTCTTTCTTTCTTCTTCTTCTTCTTTTTGTTCTTCTTCTTCTTCTTCTTCTTCTTCTTCTTCTTCTTCTTCTTCTTCTTCTTCTTCTTCGCATTCTTCTTCTTCGCATTCTTCTTCTTCTTCTTCGCATTCTTCGCATTCTTCTTCGCATTCTTCGCATTCTTCTTCTTCTTCGCATTCTTCTTCGCATTCTTCTTCTTCTTCGCATTCTTCTTCTTCTTCGCATTCTTCTTCTTCTTCTTCTTCTTCTTCTTCTTCTTCTTCTTCTTCTTCTTCTTCTTCTTCTTCTTCTTTCTTCTTCTTCTTCTTCTTCTTCTTCTTCTTCTCTTCTTCTTCTTCTCTTCTTCTTCTTCTTCTTCTTCTTCGCATTCTTCTTCTTCTTCTTCGCATTCTTCTTCTTCTTCGCATTCTTCTTCTCCTTCTTCTTCGCATTCTTCTTCTTCTTCGCATTCTTCTTCTTCTTCGCATTCTTCTTCGCATTCTTCTTCTTCGCATTCTTCTTCTTCTCCTTCTTCGCATTCTTGTTCTTCTTGTTCTTTCTTCTTGTTCTTCTTGTTCTTGTTCTTCTTGTTCTTGTTCTTGTTGTTCTTCTTCTTCTACATTTCTTCTTCTTCTTCTTCTTCTTCTTCTTCGCATTCTTCTTCTTCTTCTTCGCTTCCTTCTTCTTCTTCTTCTTCTTCTTCTTCTTCTTCTTCTTCTTCTTCTTCTTCTTCTTCTTCTTCTTCTTCTTCTTCTTCTTCTTCTTCTTCTTCTTCTTCTTCTTCTTCTTCTTCTTCTTCTTCTTCTTCTTCTTCTTCTTCTTCTTCTTCTTCGCATTCTTCTTCTTCTTCGCATTCTTCAACTTCTTCGCATTCTTCTTCTTCGCATTCTTCTTCTTCGCATTCTTCTTCTTCGCATTCTTCTTCTTCTTCGCATTCTTCTTCGCATTCTTCTTCTTCTTCGCATTCTTCTTCTTCTTCTTTCTTCTCTCTTCTTCTTCTTCTTCTTCTTCTTCTTGACTTGTCTCTGTCTCTCTTTTCCTTTCTATCTTTCCTTCTTCTTTGGTTGAAATCTTCTATTGTGTGACCTTTTCATGTCTATTTCTGTTAAATTCTATCTTCTGTCTACCTGGTTCCTATCCCCTCCACAGACACACACACACACACACAGAGACATATATATATATATATACATACACACACACATTCTATTTCTCTTTCTCACTTCTCCCCTTACTCAAAACTATTTTGTGTATCTTTTGGACATTTCGGAAGTGTCCTAAATGATGTCAGCAAGTCATTAACGAAAACAGCGTTTCAACCAAGCATTGTCGTGTACTGGTAGTTTGACACATAAGCTGTACATGTACTGATTGATCTGGATTGTGATGGATGGTTTTCAGAAGCAAACATGACATAATACTCTCAAAGGAAATAAGAGGGAAGCAGGGAGAATTTTAAATATTAACTAAGTAACATAACTCTTGATAGTCACGGAGTTCAAGAATAAAAGACTGTATCAGTCTTGTACATCAGACCAATATATTGTATGAATTCGTGTTGGATTTGAAAACCTCTACATGGGAGATAACTCTCTGACTCTCAAGAGTTATGTTACTTAGTTAATAATATACTCAATTACAAGATCCAGAATCACAGTACATGGATCTGGCATTTATCTGCCCTATTACACACTTATTTAAATCTCATCTTTTTTTTTCTTGCAGATGATAACTCTTCTCTCAGCTACGGAAAGAAATTGTGATCTTTTGTTCCAGCTTCGGTGTCCATTGATGTCGCTGTTTTGTACAAAGCACCTGGGGAAATCTTCTCAATTGATGCTGTCAATCATTTATGTCAGTATGCCATTCAGTAATCACGTTCCGTGCTTTGCACGGCCGTCAAAGATCTCTGTGCAAGAATCTGCTTTGGTTCCATGTGCTTTTGGCGCTGTGTGATCGAGTCACGTGCTGTGACATAACCATTCCAGAGAACTGTTAAAAGTGATCGAAGGTTATATTATTTACCAAGCTGTGGTGATTGCGTCGTTATGTCGTGATTTGCCACGTTGTAATCAGATTTGAAAGATACCTATAATGGTTCGTTGTTGCTATCCTTGGTTCATAAACAACTTTAGTTCTTTCAGACCCCCGTTGGATTGCCGGGGACTCTTTCAGTATAAATGGTATCCCCACCTTCTGGAAATTCGGTGCTAGAAATTTCCTCTTTTCTGTCACTCTCTTTGTTTCTGCCTTGTTGCCTTGATTTCTAATAATAATAATAATTACAATATTTATATAGCGCAAAATCTTGATAAAATCAAATCTAAGCGCTAATCTCTTTCTGTCATTTCTACTTATTTTCTGCCTTAATGGTCCATTCATCTGTATTTCTTCGATAAAGTCTTACGTACTTTTTCTTCGGATTGATAATTGGGTACATGTATTAAGTGCATTTTTGGCTCTAATGAGATGAGATATGCGGAAGCAATTTTAGGTAATTTATGCCTGTTTTTATATATGTTTTGGTGTCCTTATGTATGCTTATATTTGTATTCAGGTGTGTTTTTTAAATCTCGCCCGTGCGATAAATCGGACGGAATGGTCCTACGCCGGGGGCATGTCCTTAGATTATGTGCGCGAATGCATTGATATGTGTACTTAATTTTCTTTTCTTTTTTTTTGTCCTGTTGAAGTTTTGTGTGCTTTGAAGCGGATATAGCCCTGATATGGTTCTACGCAGTCGGCTGGGCTTTAAACAACAAGAAAAGAAACAAAGACAGTTCTTTCATGTTGCAGTTAACACGAAACACCCGAAAGTGCTTGATGGGACCAAGAGCACTAATGCCTCGCTACTCTCTGGATAGTCACCTCTCTGGCTCCCAGTGCCAAATGATCAAGCAAAGGGGGGGGGAGGGCAGGGGGAGGGTGCCCATGCGTTGCACGACCCATTCGGACCCAATCATCAGTTACCTTATTTACAAACAATGTAAAGGGAAATGAACTGGCTAGGCAGATTGGAATATTTGTAAACCATACGGATTGTAACAATAAAACCGTTCCTTTTCTAGTAGACTCGACGCAATCTCAAATCTATCGACCTCTCCACATTTTCATCTGATGCCTCCCGTCTCCTTTCTGAAAAGTGCTTGACCACTACTGCCTCTTACCTGGAAATCTCATCATTCTAGGTGACATCAATGTCCACTATGACAACACTCACCGTTATGACACAAGACATATCATCAACTCTCTGTCCAATCACAATATGACTCAACACATTTCTGAACCAACCCATCAAAAAGGTCACATTCTTGACTGGATCATTTCTCGTGATCACCACAATTCAGCTACTAACAACTGCTTAGTTCTTTCTACCCGTCTAACTTCAGCCCTTCCATCTGACCACTCTGCAATTCTCTGTTCTCTTGACATTTCTCCTCCTTCCCGTACCACGCGCACAGTGACTCGACGCAATCTCAAATATATCGACCTCTCCACATTTTCATCTGATGCCTCCCGACTCCTTTCTGAAAAGTCACATAACCTTGCCGATGAATTCTATACTACTCTCCACCATCTTCTGGACACTCATGCTCCAGCCACAACCCGTCTTTTACCTGACCGCCCCCCTACCCCCTGGCTCACTCATGAGATTGCCTGTGCAAAACGTGCCCGCCGCAGAGCAGAGCGCCGCTGGCGCAAATCCAAACTCACTGTACACAGGCAACTTTTCCAAGCCTCTAAAACAAAAGTATCCACCCTCATTGCATCTGCAAAAACAAGCTATTTCCAAACCAAAATCCTGAATGCCTCTTCTTCAAAAGAACTCTTTACAACCATGAATCATCTCCTTGGCACACGAAAAGACTTACCTCTCCCAACAAAACATACAAATGAAGAACTCCCATCTGTATTCTCTAAGTATTTCACCACCAAACTACAAACTCTTCGTGACAGGCTTGACAGGACACCCTGTCAACCATGCCCACCTGACCCTTCCTTCTCTGGCACACCTCTCACTACTTTTACCCCAGTCTCACAAGAAGAAATTTTCAACACAATCAGATCCATGTCGTTCAAAACCTGCGAACTGGATCCTCTTCCAGGTTCTCTCTACTCCGATTGTCTCCCTACTCTCCTCCCATTCATCACTGACATCATCAACACTTCTCTTCAAACTGGAACTGTCCCAGATTCTTTCAAGTCTGCTATTGTTCACCCTCTCCTCAAGAAACACAATTTAGACCCAAATGAACAGAAAAATTACAGGCCTATCTCTAATCTCTCTTTCTTGTCAAAACTCCTTGAAAAAGTCGTCCTCAACCAGCTGAACTCTCACCTGTCTGCCAACAATCTCCTCAATCCTTTCCAGTCAGCCTACCGCCAGTGCCATAGCACTGAAACTGCCCTACTACACATTCTCAACAATCTCCTCCTTGCAACTGATACTGGCAAAGTCTCTCTCCTCACACTCCTTGATCTGTCTGCAGCTTTCGATACCATTGACCATGGTATTCTCCTTTCTAGACTTCATCATACTTTTGGCATCTCTGACATTGCTCTCTCCTTTTTCACTTCGTATTTATCAAACAGAAAACAAACTGTTCTCATCAATGGCACTTACTCTCAACCTGCATACCTGACCTGTGGTGTTCCACAAGGATCTGTCCTTGGCCCTGTTCTTTTCACTCTTTATACCTCCCCCCTGTCCACCATCATCAACTCCCACTCTATAAAACACCACTTCTATGCTGATGACACCCAACTTCAAGATAGGGACTCACCTGATAATATACAGCGCCTGTTGACTCGCACCACTGAGTGTTACTCGGACATTAAGAACTGGATGACACACAATAGACTTCAGCTTAATGACGACAAGACAGAAGCTATCCTCATTGGCACCCGTCAGAAACTTTCCCAGCTGCCTCCTCTTTCTCTCCCATTATGTAACACATCAGTCCCAATTTCTGATTCAGCTAAAAACCTTGGTGTCTGCATTGACTCTACCCTGTCCATGAACAACTTTGTTTCTCAAACTGCCAGATCTTGCTACTATCATCTCCATCGTATAAGCCTGATCAGGAAGTATCTCTCTGTCGAAACAACTGCAAAACTCGTTCTCTCCTTCATAATGTCTCGCATTGACTATTGCAATTCACTCCTGTCTGGTCTTCCTGCCTCCACCATTCACATCCTACAGCGCATTCAAAACAATGCTGTACGCCTTGTACTCAAAAAGAAAAAAGCTGACCACATATCTCCTCTCCTGGCACAACTTCACTGGCTCCCTGTATCAAAGCGCATACAGTACAAACTAGACACCATGTGCTACAAAAGCCTAAATAACGCAGCCCCCGATTACCTGTCAAGCCTACTTGAGATCTATGTTCCCTCACGTACCCTCCGCTCTGCCTCCGATCCTCTGACTTTTCGCTTTCCACGCACTAAGCTCAATACCTACGGTCCACGAGCCTTCTCTGTTTCTGGTCCACTCTGCTGGAACAAACTTCCTCTCTCAGTCCGTCAGCAACCTACTTTTGCCTCCTTCAAGTCCGCTCTCAAAACTCACCTTTTCTCCTCTGCATAAAATCCTAACCTCACTCAACCCCCCTCTGCAGCCTGTCTCCGCTCGGAGGGGAATCACTTTGTTTTAATATATAATTGTATATGATGTGCTCTCTGTGGTTTTCCATTGGTTTTATTCTTGCTTTTATTGCTTTTATTCTTTTCTCCCCATTTGTGGCCATGCATGTGTGTGTGTGTGTGTGTGTGTGTGTGTGTGTGTGTGTGTGTGTGTGTGTGTGTGTGTGTGTGTGCGTGCGTGCGTGTGTGCGTGTGTGTCTTTTCGGCGCTTGGATTTGATTTTGTCGAGATTTGCGCTGTATAGATATTGTAGTTGTTATGTATGCATGTGCGTACGTATGTATGTATGTATGTATACGCTTAGATTTATGTATGTATGTATGTATGCATGTATACGCTCAGCTTAGATTTATGTATGTAAGTATGTAAGCATGTATGTATCCATGTATACGCTCATATGTATGTAGGTATGTGTGCATGTATACGCTCAGCGCTTAGATTTGATTTTGTCAAGATTTTGCGCTATATAAATAAAATATATTATATTATATTATTAGTATCGTTATACACTTTTTCCAAATTTTCTTACCTTGAATTTGGCCAAGTACATCCACACTTGTGAACTGCATTGCAAAACCAAAACATTGGTTATCTAGAGTCCCTCCCCCCCCCCCCCACAACTCATCCGAACAAGACAATGACAAGAGAGAAGCAGAAAAAATCTGATTGAAACAGGGAAAGAGATTGTAGGATGGCTTATGTATTTTTCTTTCCAGCTAGAGTACACACAA
>CM060306.1:31364480-31369480 GCA_030674185.1 Monoplex corrugatus | reverse complement strand
GAAACACTCATGTACTGTGAAGCAGTCTCTCCTGAAATTCTGTTGTACTGTGAAATGGTGTCTCCTGAAACACTCATGTACTGTGAAACAGTCTCTCCTGAAATTCTGTTGTACTGTGAAATGGTGTCTCCTGAAACACTCCTGTACTGTGAAACAGTCTCTCCTGAAATTCTGTTGTACTGTGAAATGGTGTCTCCTGAAACACTCATGTACTGTGAAACAGTCTCTCCTGATCCGGAAAAAAGAAAACCGAACCCGAACGCCTGTCTTGTCTTGTGTTGAATGCGCGTTCTGGTTCAGTTTTCTTGTTTTTCTGGATCCTGTTTGCTTGGATGCGGACAGTCACACTTGTTTTGGATTTCGTAAAAGTCTCTCCTGAAATACTCTTGTACCGTGAAATGGTCTTTCCTGAAATGCTGTTGTACTGTGAAGTGGTCTTTCCTGAACTACTGTTGTAATGTGAAATGGTCTCTCCTGAAATACTCTTGTACTGTGAAGTAGTCTCTCTTGAAATACTCTTGTACTGTGAAGTTGTCTATCCTGAAATACTCTTGTACTGTGAAGTAGTCTCTCCTGAAATACCCTTGCACTGTGAAGTAGTCTCTCCTGAAATACCCTTGTACTGTGAAGTAGTCTCTCCTGAAATACCCTTGTGCTGTGAAGTAGTCTCTCCTGAAATACTCTTGTACTGTGAAGTAGTCTCTCCTGAAATACTCGTGTACTGTGAAGTTGTCTATCCTGAAATACTCTTGTACTGTGAAGTAGTCTCTCCTGAGACACTCTTGTACTGTGATTTAGTCTCTCCTAAAACACTCTTGTATTGTGAAGTAGTCTCTCTTGGAATACCCTTTTACTGTGAAGTAGTGTCTTCTGAAATACCCTTGTACCGTGAAGTAGTCTTTCAGTCTATAATTACAAGCCAGCACTATCTTCCACTCTCTCATTTCCACCTCATAAGCCTGTCACATGCACATCCATTTCCCTCCTTCGCCTTCTCTCTTCATGTAAGGACTGTGTCCTCATGGAGAGTTGCCCCCCTTGCTGCATGAAGCATGAATAACTGATGGCTTCAGAAATAGTACACCTCCTCTTGACGTTAGCATTCAGCATTCTACTGAGCAGAATGTATGTATGTATGTTATGTATGTATGTATGTATGTATGTATGTATGTATGCATGTATATATGTATGTAGTATGTATGTATGTATGTATGTATGTATGTATGTACGTGTCTATGAGAACAAATACATAAATAAGATTTTCTCGGCTTTCGTTTCGTCAAATTTTGATCGAAAATGTGGACGGTTAAGGGTATGCACATGTAATTTTTTACGCTTCATTTACCGTTATCACAACATTTAGACAAAATAGTAATATCAAAATAGAAAATAATATCATTTTGTCTGGTATCTGCATGATCATCTGAACCATTATTCAAAAAACTTTTGCATGATGAATACTTCCCAAGATTTATTTCCTTGGTAAGACGTTACTCGTTACTTCCTTAACTTACTTAGGAAGAAGGCAAGTACACACACTCTTCAAATGGACAGACACGGTTGGTTTTTTTCATTCTATCACCAGAGAATTTCCATACAGGAACATGCTGACCATAAAAGTAGAATCATGAATACTGGAACCCAGCAAGTTGCCCTGTGGTGTTAAATCGGTCTTTGTGTTGAGAATGCATGCGATGCTTTCTTCCATTACCTCTTCCGCATCTCAAAAGTCTTTTACGTCCATTCCTCTCCTTCACTCACTCCCTTTCCTTTATGCACAATGGTGTAGTGTTGATGTCTTATTGTTGTGGCGAAGCATGAGGGACTGTGACGACTTAGGAAACTCATATTTTCACTTGAGCATTTTTCGGAGACACGATAACGTGTATGTGTGTGTGTGTGTGTGTGTGTGTGTGTGTGTGTGTGTGTGTGTGTGTGTGTGTGTGTGTGTGTGTGTGTGTGAGTGTGTGTATGTGTGTGTGTGTGTGAAACTGTGTGTGTGTGTGTGAAACTCTGTGTGTGTGTGTGTGTGTGAAACTCTGTGTGTGAGAGACTCTGTGTGAGACTCTGTATGTGTTCGTTCGTTCTTTAATTTAACGTCTTTTCACTATAAGTGATATTAGACGGTTCTGTGTGTGTGTGTGTGTGTGTGTGTGTGTGTGTGTGTGTGTGTGTGTGTGTGTGTGTGTGTGTGTGTGTGTGTGTGTGTGTGTGTGTGTGTGTGTGTGTGTGTGTGTGTGTGTGTGTGTGTGTGGTCTTTGATTTAATGTCTATTCACTAAAGTGATTTTAGACCCAAAAAAAGGATACATGAGAAGAAAAGAGGAAACTTGGAAATGGTTAATCTTCAGGAAAAAGAAATGAACCAGAAAAATAACTGTGCCGAAGACGAGAAAGAAAAAATCACAAATGACGTTATCATAATTAACGATTGAAACAGTAAAATTAGCTAACCATAACACTGAACATGAGAAGTAACGGCGCGTTAAAAATAATTCGCTATAGGACTTTTTGACAGGCTAACAAAAAGTTCATATGTTAAGGATGGTGAGGCAAATATGTCAGAAACTGTCTTCGTTGATAACGTAGGTATATGTCGTTCTACCCGAACGCATGAAAGAATATGACTATGTGTTATCTTCTTTCCACACAGACACACTACATTCCTGGTGTATTTTGTTTTGAATGCATCAAGTTTCCACCTATACATAAGGGATTGTATACTTCTGCTGGCAGGAAACCGCTTAGGTATATTGCTAATTTCAAAGTTCATGTAACATTTTTCATACTTTTTCTGTTTATCTTGAAACTGCTTCCATACGTGCGTGTCCACTAAGGTATAACACTCATACAATGAGAGGGAAAGTTGTATATGATTTAAATCTGGTGAGCTCTTTGCTCCCCGTTTGGCAGCCCTATCAACCATAAAAAAATTATCATTGTAATGAAAAGAACTATGAGATGGTATCCAGCAGAAAGTAATATCAGTGCCTCTTAAGGATAAACTATTAATCAAGTGAGTAATTTCCAATGTGTGTGTGTGTGTGTGTGTGTGTGTATTTGTCTGTCTGTCTGTGTGTCTGTGTGTGAGTGTTTGTGTGTGTGTTTGTGTGTGTGTGTGTGTGTGTGTGTGTGTGTGTGTGTGTGTGTGTGTGTGGAGAGAGAGAGAGAGAGAGAGAAAGAGATAGAGAAAGAGAGTGTGTGTGTGTGTGTGTGTGTGTGTGTGTGTGTGTGTGTGTGTGTTGTGTGTGTGTGTGTGTATTGTTTTGATTAGTTTAAAGAGTTTGGTTTGGTTCTCTTGGAAAGGTGACGAAGCCGGTCTGTCCATCTGTCTGTCTGTTGTATTTCTCTGTCTGTATGTCTGTGTATCTGTTTCTGTCTTGCTCTCTCTCTCTCTCTCTCTCTCTCTCTCTCTCTCTCTCTCTCTCTCTCTCTCTCTCTCTCTCTCTCTCTCTCTCTCTCTTGCTCTCAGTGTTGTTACGGATAAATGGCAAAGAACTAATTACGCAAGATTTAGATTAAGAACACTTGGTTTCAATGCAAATAAAAATTGGTTTCAACCTGGGACGTCCACAGTATATCCTTGCCCCTTATGTGGAAACAATGTCGATAATGAAAAACACTTTTTATTCCAATGCCAAATTTTTGACACAATACGTGGAAAATGCAAAGTTTTTGAATCCGACATGGCCAAAAGACAAGATGTTGTATCTATTTTGTCGTCTGATGACGAAGTCATAATCAAATCAGTGGCACTATACATTGCGGAAGCACAAAAAATAAGACATAAACACTTACAAGCCGGACAATAGTGCTAGACAATATCATACTGGGATTAATTTAATCTCCTTTGACTGATGTGGGCTATATCACGTTAACTCCAAAAGAAGCCGCTTTATTATAGACTCTGTTTTGTAAAGAGCTGTTTTCATTTGCTTTATTTTGCTTTGTTTGCCGATAATTTAAGAGTAGCTAATAATATGAAAATAATGGTATATTTGTAGAATATGTTAGAAGTGGATATTGAAAGGGTATATAGACACTTAAGGGTCTACTATACATGTTAACAAAAACAAAAAAAACAAAAAAAACAAAAAACAAATAAATAAAAGGCATAGTGATGTCCCTTTTTAACAGAGTATTTTGGGGCAGTTATGTGAAGATTATATTATTATCACTAAATGTAAGGTTTGGGTGGTCTAGCCCAGATGTTTCATCATATTACAGTTTTGATGTGTGTGTGCGTGCGCACGAGCGCGCGCCCGCGTGTGAGTGTATATGGATGCGTGTGTGTGGGTGTGGGTGTGTGAAAAAGATTTTGGTTTGTCTAAACCTAGACAAATTATTGGCCTGAATGTGGGAACACTGTTCTGATATTTTTTGTTGTTGTTTTCTTTGCATTATGTAGTAGTGGTAAAATGGATGATTGTTCATTATATATTATTTGAATATGTTCGACTGTTCAAGGAATGGATGTTCGATATTTTTTTGATTATGCGTGAAGAATTTGCGCACATACAAAGAGTGGATTATGTGTCGCACTACTGGAAAATTGTTATCCCCCTTGTCAAAAGACCTTTTCGGGTAATGACAATAAACAGTTTCAGTTTCAGTTTCAGTTTCAGTTTCAGTTTCTTCCTCTCTCTCCGTTCCTCTCTCTGTCTCTCTCCCCTTCTCTCTCCCTCACTCTCCTTGTCTGCGTATGAAATGAGCCAAAAGAAAGGACAAAGAAATATGATTCGTATAGCTAGTCCATTCCCATATTGACAGTTAAAGGAGATACAGTAGGATCCCAGCGTTATGCATAAACATTACTTGATAACACACCCACTCAAGAACAAGTTATTGCAGAATTCAATTATGTGTTAATCTATTCATTGCCATTGCTGTAGTCACTGTTCGTCTTCCACGGTACGTCGACAGGCCAGCTCTATGCTCTTCATTTCAGCTGACAAGCATATCATCACGCTCTTCTAGATGCTGTCTCACTCCAAGAGCTAC
>CM060306.1:31346980-31349480 GCA_030674185.1 Monoplex corrugatus | reverse complement strand
GAGATGTGCTCTACCGGGAACTTGGCGACGAGGTGGGGGTGGGGCGAGTGGCGAGAACTTTTGTGACCAGGAAGGATAGAAAATCTCTCGTGATTACCGAGATGATTATCCACTAACTCTCGTTAAACCCAATGGTTTATTCTTAAAGATTAAGAAGGATAAAAAACGGGGATTGAAAAATGTCTCGTTACTACAGTGTTCTCGTTATTACAGTTGTCGTTATTAATGGACTCCACTGTAAATTAACCTTAGTTTCTAATGCTTGTTTTGTTTTGTTTTGTTTTGTTTTGTTTTGTTTTGTTTTGTTTGGAGGTGGTTTTTGTTTTTGTTTTGTTTTGTTTTTTACGGTCATGCAGTGTGTCTTGAGCAAATCAAACCTCGTGGAGCCCTTCCCTTTTCAGATAGGATGTTTGTTGTTGGTGGTGGTGGTACTGATATTGTTTCTATTATTCTTGTTGTTGTTGCAGTTGTGTTTTGTCTTGTTGTTGTCGTTGTTGTTTTGTCGTCGTTGTTGTTGTTGTTGTTGCTGTTGTTGTTCGTCGTCGTTCTTGTTGTTCTTGTCATTGATAGTTGTTATTGATTTTGTCGTTTGTTGTTATTGTCGTTATTATTGTTGTTGTCGTTATTATTGTTGTTGTCATTGTTGTTGCTGTTGCTGTCATTCTTGCTGTTGTTGTTGCTGTTTTTGTCAATGTTTCTTTTTTGTTGTTTATCTTTTAGATGTTATTTTTGTTATTGTTGTCGTTGTTGTTGGGTTCACTCCACACATATGGAAAGTCATACTGGGTTACATGGATACCAATAGCAAAGGACAATCTCTGACTACGTTGGCATGGCCATGCATTAAGATCCAATGGCCTGGCTAAACCAACCCTTCAGGAACCGTTGAGAAAGGGACACAAACGAGAATACAAAAACAAAAACAAAAAAGAACACCATCATCGCGGAATGGATAGAAAAATTATTTGCAGAGACCCAGGCTTTGCCACACAACCAACCGAGCTGGAGGAATCTGGTGAGGATATCTTTTATGACTTTTTATGGAGTAAGGTAGCAAAAGAGATGCTTTTAGTCACACAGATTTAACAAGCAAATAATAATTACAATATTCATATAGCGCAAAATCTTGATAAAAATCAATAATAAAATCAAGCACAAAAATACCGCAATAAATTAAGATTTTTTTCTCAACTGCTTATAGACGAATCCATATCTTATTTGGCAAAAACTACTACATAGACAGGTGTGTCAGTATGAGAATTATCAAATGTTTAGTCAGATATAAAAAAAAGATTGATGTCATTTAAGGACATTGTTAGTGCGACTAGACAGTAACTTTAGTCAACAATCCTAAAAACGTGAAAACAGATTAATGTTATTCAAAAAAATTGTTATCATGACCTGACATCTACTTTTAATTTCATTTATACAAACAGAAGGGGGGGGGGAAGCAAATAAACAAAAAAATGGAGCAGGAAACAAACGGTGAAATGAATGCCATCAGGCACTCAGACATAGAGTACATTAGCATTGCTGAGGGCAGAATATGACTCTAGCAAACAACGCTTCATAAAGCCTATTACACTCAGACAAAATCACTTAGTCTACGAATAACGCTAATGCGTGATCTCGCAGGATGCAGCATAAGTTTCAAACAGAATGCAAGATCTGGTTTCGCTGTCGACAGATCACACACCATAGGTGGAAAGGGTGTGGATGTACATACATACCCCTGTGGGAGTCTCGTGAGTCTGACAGACAGGAAAAACAACAGGATGTGTTTATGTACCCCTAAAGCTTTGAACGCCCACACAAATGGGATTGGGTGGCTGTCTGAAGCGTTATGTCCTTGTATTTGTAGGTCTCCGTTTTTAAGGTCAGAGTAGCCCAGCAAAGGAAAATCCGTCCAAGACTTTTTTTTTTATATAAACGCATACTTAATTAGCAAAGATGATTTACAGGTCTAAATCAACTCAGATTGAACTTGAACTAAAATTCTGAACGTCCATAGTCTAAATATCTGGCCAAAGAGGTTTTTTTTTTTTCAAACAAGCACAAATTTGTCACAGAGACTTAGTAAGCAAACAACCCGACTGTTTATGAACAAAGTGTTATCATTGTTTTGTTCTGTTTTTGTTGTTGTTGTTGTTGTTGTTGTCGCTGTTGTTGTTGTTGTTGTTGTTGTTGTTGTTTTTAACAGATACAGCAGATTAAGATGATGTGAATGAGCATGGTGACTTTTTGAGTTACCATCATCTATGCAGTAAGTGAGTTACCATCATCTATGCAGTAAGTGAGTTACTATCATCTATGCAGTAAGTGAGTTACTATCATCTATGCAATAAGTGAGTTAAAACTGTTTAGAAAGATTATTAGAAAGATTAGTGGATTAGTTTAGCATTTATTAATTTCATTTTCACAAATAGGGGTGGGGGGTGGGGGTAGGGGGCTGATACACTGTGCGCCGAATAAAGAAAGTGCAGAGGAAAAGAAAGTCCCC
>CM060306.1:31321980-31334480 GCA_030674185.1 Monoplex corrugatus | reverse complement strand
AGAGAAGGACAGAGGTAGCGCGCTGCATTGAACACTTCACAATTGAAGATGTAGAGTGCCTTTGAAATAGTTAGGTCAGAGTGAAGAGGTAGACGAGCATAATATCCTGTTTAATTCACTGTCAGTTAGTCTCTCCCACCTTGTGTCTGGCTTGGTCATGTCTCTGGCATCCCCGTATTTCGCTCCACCCCCTCCCACGTTTGGGAGATTATCTGTTTTTGGTATTCTGTCTGGTAGGTAATCCTCAGTGGTGTAAAGAAAAAAAATGAACGTTTGGATACATGCATACTTCGAGCCCTTTCTACCCTATCGTTTTAAACCCATTGCATGCACGCACAAACACACACACACACACACACACACACACACACACACACACACACACACACACACACACACACACACACACCATACACATATACACACACATACACACACACACACCCCCCACACACACACACATAAGCACGTGTACACACACACACACACACACACACACACACACACACACACACACACACACAACACACACACACACACACATACGTTTAGGCAAACATGTGCACAGAAAAACACAAAACGATAGAAAGTAGTCTGTAGATGGGCAATTCATTGCTTTGTTGACATTATTTTCCCAAAGAAAAGTACAAATTATACATTTTCAATTAACGGAATAAGTATGAAAAGGCACAAAACTACAATAACAATCCAGGATATGCGCACATCCGAAAGCGTTTTAGAATTATGATTTCAAATAATCATGTTATCAGACTCGCAACATGCAAACTATTGTAAACCTTCTCTGAATTGATGTTCGTTGTATGTGTGTCCCTGAAATGTCTCCCCTCCCGCACATTCCGGCCTGTTCACCCCACCCCACCCACCTACCCACCCGAAAAAAAGAAAGAAAAGAAACAAAAGAAAAAGAAAACCTTATCCGAAATGCGTCCTCTTTTGGAGTTGATCCAAAAACATCCTCAGTAATATGCAATAGCTCCATCATTTTGCTGTGACCTTAATCATACCAGTAATGCCTGCTCCCCACTATTCAGTTGAGACTGGAACTTGTTCCCATCGCTGTCAAATTTGTCTCAGTCCAAGAATAAAAAACACCATCCATCTATGCCCTCCTTCATAACCCTTATGCTCATGCATGATTTCGTATAATTGAAAGTGATGTCAGGGTAAGTGTGTAAGTAACTGTACGAACAATTGTTAGAGTAAAGTGAAAGAGAGGGGGGACAGACAAGAGAGAAAGACAGAAGTAGCGCGCTGTATTGAACACCTCGCAATTGAAGATGTAGAGTATTTTTGAACTAGTTAGGTCAGAGAGAAGAGGTAGACAAGTATAATTGAAAAGCAATCGTGTTTAATTCGCTGTCAGTTAGTCTCTCCCACCTTGTGTCTGGCTTGGTCATGTCTCTGGCATCACCTTATTTCTACCCCCAGGCTGGAGTGCAGACGTTTGGAAGATTATCTCTTTTTGGGAATTCTGTCTGGTAGGTAATTCTCAGTGGTGTAGACAAAAAATGAACATTTGGATGCATACGCGTTCATACCCTTTCGACTCTATTGTTTGAAACCCCATGTGTGCGGGTGCACCCACACACGCACACACACACACACACACAACCACGTATACACACACACACACGTACACACACACAACACACATACACACACACACACACACACACACACACACACACACACACACACACACACACAACACACGTTTTAGGCAAACATGTGCACAGAAAAACAGAAAATGATAAAAAGCAGTCTGCAGATAGGCAGATACATTGCTTTGTTGACATTTTTTCCCATGAAGAGTGAAAATTATACTTGTTCAAATAATGGAATAAGTATAAACGGCATCAAACTACCACAACAATCAAGAGTGTACAACACACATCCAAAAGCATTTAAGCATCATGGTCTTAAATCATCACATTACCAGAACTGGAACATGCAAATCATTTTCAACCTCTTCCGAACTGATGTTCGGTGTATGTCTGTCCCTGAAATGTCTTCCCTCCTACCAGCTCTGGCACTTTCACTTTCCCACCACCCCCACCCCACCCCTTAAAAAACCTTCGAAATGCATCCTCTTTTGGACTTGATCCAAAAACCTCCTTAGTAATATACAATAGCTCCATCACTTTGCTGTGACCTTAACCATACCCTACTCCAGTAATGCCTGCTCCTCACTATTCAGTCGAGACCCAAATTGTTTCCATCGCTGTCAAATTTCTCTCAGCCCAAGAACAGAAAATCCCATCAATCTTATGCCCTCTCTCGTAACCCGTATACTGGTGCATGGCCCTGTATAATTGAAAGTGATGTCAGGGTAAGTGTGTAAGTAACTGTACGAACAATTGTTAGAGTGAAGTGAAAGAGAGGGGGGACAGACAAGAGAGAAAGACAGAGGTAGCGCCCTGCACTGAACACTTCGCAATTGAAAATGTAGAGTGTCTTTGAACTAGTTAGGTCAGAGTGAAGAGGTAGACGAGTATAATTGAAAAGCAATCCCGTTTAATTCACTGTCAGTTAGTCTCTCCCACCTTGTGTCTGGCTTGGTCATGTCTCTGGCATCCCCGTATTTCTACCCCCAGGCTGGAGTGCAGACATTTGGGAGATTATCTCTTTTGGGGAATTTTGTCTGGTATGTACTTCTCAGTGGTTTAGACAAAAATTGAACATTTGAATGCACGCGTGCTCGCGCCCTGTTGACCCTATCGTTTTAAATTCCAAGTGCGCGCAGACCTACACACACACACACACACACACACACAACACATACACACACACACACACACCACACACCACACACCACACACACACACACACACACACACACACACACACACACACACACACACACACACACACACACACACACACACAAATGAACATTTGGATGCATGCGTGTTCATACCCTTTCGATTCTATTGTTTTAAATCCTATGCTTGTGGGTGCACACACACACACACACACACACACACACACACACACACACACACACACACATACACACACACACACACGCACGCACACAACCACGTATACACACAAACACAAACACAAACACACACACATATATAAACACAGATACAGACACATAAACACACACACACACACACACACACACACACACACACACACACTGACACACACACACACACGCGCGCGCGCGCGTTTTAGGCAAACATATGCACAGAAAAACAGACAATGATAAAAAGCAGTCTGCAGATAGGCAATTCATTGCTTTGTTGACATTTTTCCCCATGAAAAGTGCAAATTTACTTGTTCAAATAATGGAATAAGTATAAACAGCACCAAACTACAACAACAATCACGAGTGTACAACACGCATCCAAAAGCATATAAGAATCATGGTCTTAAATCATCACATTACCAGAACTGGAGCATGGAAATTATTTTCAACCTCTTCCGAACTGATGTTCGGTGTATGTCTGTCCCTGAAAAGTCTTCCCTCACCTCCCCCCCATCCCCCATCCCCCAAAAAAAACCCTTCGAAATGCATCCTTTTTTGGACTTGATCCAAAAATCTCCTTAGTAATATACAATAGCTCCATCACTTTGCTGTGACCTTAACCATACCCTACTCCAGTATTGCCTGCTCCTCACTATTCAGTCAGACCCAAATTGTTTCTCATCGCTGTCAAATTTCTCTCAGTCCAAGAACAGAAAATCCAATGAATCTTATGCCCTCTCTCGTAACCCATATACTCGTGCATGGCCCTGTATAACTGAAAGTGATGTCAGGGTAAGTGTATAAGTAACTGTACGAACAATTGTTAGAGTAAAGTGAAAGAGAGGGGGGACAGACAAGAGAGAAAGACAGAGGTAGCGTGCTGCATTGAACACTTCACAATTGAAAATGTAGAGTGTCTTTGAACTAGTTAGGTCAGAGTAAAGAGGTAGACGAGTATAATTGAAAAGCAATCCCGTTTAAAACACTGTCAGTTAGTCTCTCCCACCTTGTGTCTGGCTTGGTCATGTCTCTGGCATCCCTGTATTTCTACCTCCAGGCTGGAGTGCAGACATTTGGGAGATTATCTCTTTTTGGGAATTCTGTCTGGTAGGCAATCATCAGTGGTGTAGACAAAAAATGAACATTTGGATGCATACGCGTTCATACCCTTTCGACTCTATTGTTTGAAACCCCATGTGTGTGGGTGCACCCACACACGCACACACACACACACACACAACCACGTATACACATTGTACACGTACACACACACACACACACTACACACACGTACACACACACACACACACACACACCACACACACACACACACACACACACACACACACACACCACACGTTTTAGGCAAACATGTGCACAGAAAAACAGAAAATGATAAAAAGCAGTCTGCAGATAGGCAGATACATTGCTTTGTTGACATTTTTTCCCATGAAAAGTGCAAATTATATTTGTTCAAATAATGGAATAAGTATAAACGGCATCAAACTACCACAACAATCAAGAGTGTGCAACACACATCCAAAAGCATTTAAGCATCATGGTCTTAAATCATCACATTACCAGAACTGGAACATGCAAATCATTTTCAACCTCTTCCGAACTGATGTTCGGTGTATGTCTGTCCCTGAAATGTCTTCCCTCCTACCAGCTCTGGCACTTTCACTTTCCCACCACCCCCACCCCACCCTTAAAAAACCTTCGAAATGCATCCTCTTTTGGACTTGATCCAAAAACCTCCTTAGTAATATACAATAGCTCCATCACTTTGCTGTGACCTTAACCATACCCTACTCCAGCATTGCCTGCTCCTCACTATTCAGTCGAGACCCAAATTGTTTCCCATCGCTGTCAAATTTCTCTCAGCCCAAGAACAGAAAATCCCATCAATCTTATGCCCTCTCTCGTAACCCATATACTCGTGCATGGCCCTGTATAATGAAAGTGATGTCAGGGTAAGTGTGTAAGTAACTGTACGAACAATTGTTAGAGTAAAGTGAAAGAGAGGGGGACAGACAAGAGGGAAAGACAGAGGTAGCGCGCTGTCATTGAACACTTCACAATTGAAAATGTAGAGTGTCTTTGAACTAGTTAGGTCAGAGTGAAGAGGTAGACGAGTACAATTGGAAAGCAATCGTGTTTAATTTACTGTCAGTTAGTCTCTCCCACCTTGTGTCTGGCTTGGTCATGTCTCTGGCATCCCCGTATTTCTACCCCCAGGCTGGAGTGCATACGTTTGGGAGATTATCTCTTTTGGAGAATTCTGTCTGGTAGGTAATTATCAGTGGATGCATGCCTGCTCGTGCCCTTTCGACCCATCATTTTAAACTTCTCTCTCTCTGTCTTTCTGTCTCTCTCTGTCTCTCTCTGTCTGTCTGTCTGTCTCTCTCTGTCTGTCTGTCTGTCTCTTACTCTCTCCCCTCTCTCTCTCTCTCTCTCTCTCCCCTCTCTCTCTCTCTCTCTCCTCTCTGTCTTTCAGTATCTGTCTCTCTGTATCTGTCTCTTTCTGTCTCTGTCTCTCTCACTCTCTCTCTCTTTCTCTCTTTCTCTCTCTCTCTCTCTCTCTCTCTCTCTCTCCTCTCTCTCTCTCTCTCTCTCTCTCTGCAATGCTTTAATTAACGTTGCAATATTAATTTCATCTTTAAAAAGGGCAATGTCTCTACACACATCTAATTTATATGTGTGAAAAGAGATGACAGCCCATCATGCGTGAGTGCTTTGTGTGTGTATGTGTGTGTGTGTGTGTGTGTGTGTGTGTGTGTGTGTTGCGTGTGTGTGTGTATGTTTGTGTGTGTATGTTTGTGTGTGTGTGTGTGTGTGTGTGTGTGTGTGTGTGTGTGTGTGTGTGTGTGTGTGTGTGTGTGTGTGTGTGTGCGCGCGCGTACGTTCAGCATTTCAGTTGATGCAACTAGTAGTCAGCTTGATTAAATAAATGTTGGCCAATCACAAATCAGATACGTTCTGACAATTCCATCCCACCGTGTGGGAGTGTCTTCCTAATTTCTCGGAAATATGTATGAGAACAAGACAGAATCTTCCATCATTGCTCTTGAAGGGATGATAACGAAGTTTCAGCCACTTTATTCTTCTTTTATTGTCGACTTTTTGTTAAGAGTTCATGCTGTTGGTACTCCCTTCCCCTGGCTCTTTCAGTATAAATAGTACCCCCACCTTCTGGAAAGTCTGCGCTAGAAATTTACGCTTTTCTGTAACTCTCTTTCTTTCTGACTTGTTCCTTTGCTTTCTGTCATTTTTTCCTATTGTTTTCTATATTGCTGGTCCATTCACCTGTATGTCTTCGATAAAGTCTTACGTACTTTCTCTTAGGAATGATATTGGGTACATATATAAAGTGCAGTTTTGGTTCTAGGGAAATGAGATAATTATGTGGAAACAATTTCAGGTTATTTAGACCTGTTTTATGTGTGTTTTAGTGTCCTCAGTTATGCTTAAATTCGCATTCAGGTATGCGTGCAAATGCATTAAAATGTGTACTTCATTTTTTTTCCTGTTTTTTCTTGTTGAAGTATTGTGTATGATTTGAAATGGTTTCCTCCTGATATGGCTTTAAACAAAAACAACAATAACAATAATAGGTTTGTTCAATAAACCCCCTGTGTGATAAATTGGAAGGAGGGTCAATGCCAGGGATTCTCCTTAGATTATGTGCTCGACTGTGTTGATATGTGTACTTACTTTTCTTTTTATTTCCTGTTGAAGTATGGTGTGTGTTCTGAAACGGTTATAGCCCTGATGTGGCTCTACACAGTTGGCTAGGCTTTAAAGAAAAATAGCCATAGCAACGCTGTTTTTCTCACCCTTGAATGGCGCGTTTACCTGCTAGTAGTGATAATACTGCGATATAGAGACTTTCGCAAATGTGATTTGAATGGCCATGTTTAGCCATGCAAATGAGCTGATGGCCTTGTTTGGCCATATAAATGAGCTGATGGCTTTGTCTGGCCATATAAATGGGCTGATGACCTTGTGTGGCCATATAAATGGGCTGATGGCCTTGTTTGGCCATATAAATGGGCTGATGGCCTTGTTTGGCCATCTAAATGGGCTGATGGCCTTGTTTGGCCATATAAATGAGCTGATGGCCTTGTTGGCCATATAAATGGGCTGATGACCTTGTTTGGCCATATAAATGGGCTGATGCCTTGTTTGGCCATATAAATGGCTGATGACCTTGTTTGGCCATATAAATGGGCTGATGGCCTTGTTTGGTCATACATGTGGCTGATGGCCTTGTTTGGCCATATAAATGGGCTGATGGCCTTGTTTGGCCATATAAATGAGCTGATGGCCTTGTTTGGCCATATAAATGGGCTGATGGCCTTGTTTGGCCATATAAATGAGCTGATGGCCTTGTTTGGCCATATAAATGGCTGATGGCCTTGTTTGGCCATATAAATGAGCTGATGCCTTGTTTGGCCATATAAATGAGCTGATGGCCTTGTTTGGCCATATAAATGAGCTGATGGCCTTGTTTGGCCATATAAATGGGCTGATGACCTTGTTTGGCCATATAAATGGGCTGATGGCCTTGTTTGGTCATACATGTGGCTGATGGCCTTGTTTGGCCATATAAATGGGCTGATGGCCTTGTTTGGTCATATAAATGGGCTGATGACCTTGTTTGGCCATATAAATGGGCTGATGGCCTTGTTTGGCCATATAAATGGGCTGATGGCCTTGTTTGGTCATACATGTGGCTGATGGCCTTGTTTGGCCATATAAATGGGCTGATGGCCTTGTTTGGCCATATAAATGGGCTGATGGCCTTGTTTGGCCATATAAATGGGCTGATGGCCTTGTTTGGCCATATAAATGGGCTGATGGCCTTGTTTGGTCATACATGTGGCTGATGGCCTTGTTTGGTCATATAAATGGGCTGATGGCCTTGTTTGGTCATATAAATGGGCTGATGGCCTTGTTTGGTCATACATGTGGCTGGTGGCCTTGTTTGGCCATATAAATGGGCTGATGACCTTGTTTGGCCATATAAATGGGCTGATGGCCTTGTTTGGCCATATAAATGGGCTGATGACCTTGTTTGGCCATATAAATGGGCTGATGGCCTTGTTTGGTCATACATGTGGCTGATGGCCTTGTTTGGCCATATAAATGGACTGATGGCCTTGTTTGGCCATATAAATGGACTGATGGCCTTGTTTGGTCATACATGTGGCTGATGGCCATGTTTAGCCATGCAAATGAGCTGATGGCCTTGTCTGGGTATATAAATGGGTTGATGGCCTTGTTTGGGTATATAAATGGGTTGATGGCCTTGTTTGGGTATATAAATGGGCTGATGGCCTTGTTTGTGTATATAAATGGGTTGATGGCCTTGTTTGGGTATACAAATGGGTTGATGGCCTTGTTTGGCCTTACAAATGGGTTGATAGCCTTGTTTGGCTATATAAATGAGCTGATGGCCTTGTTTGGCCTTACAAATGGGTTGATAGCCTTGTTTGGCTATATAAATTAGCTGATGGCCTTGTCTGGCCACACAAATGGGCTGATGACCTTGTTTGGCCTTATAAATGGGCTGATGACCTTGTTTGGCCATATAAATGGGCTGATGGCCTTGTTTGGCCATATCAATGGGCTGAAGGCCTTGTTTGGCCATTACTCGGTCGTCTGTAACTCGACTATTGTTGCATGCAATTCTGTCAATTGTATTTCTCTTTTCCTGAATTACTTAGAATTTCTAATCATTCAGAGTAGAACTTAAAGAAACCTGTGATTCAAATTTTAAGATTTGTGCTTGCTTCTTCTCGTCAGAAAAAATACAAAATAATATTGACATATTCATGTGTTTATATGTATGTATGTATGTATGTATGTATGTATGTATGTATGTATGTATGTATGTATGTATGTATGCATATATGTATATATATATATATATATATATATCTACACACATATATATACACATGTATATATATATATAAACATATATGTATGTACATATATGTGTGTGTGTCTGTGTGTCTGTGTGTGTGGGTGCGTGCGTGTGTCTGTCTGTGTGTGTGTGCGTGTGTGTGTGTGTTGTGAGTCTATGTGTGTGTGTGTGTGTGTGTGTGTGTGTGTGTGTGTGTGTTACGTACAGAAGAGAGAAAAGAGGGGGTAAGAAGAGAGGGCAGGGGGAATTTACATGTGAAAGGGTTTCCCATTTGTCATGCCATTTTTGTCTGTGTAATTTCATTTCCTGACTGTTTTGTTAATTCATAGAACACAACAATTATGACAACATCAGCATATGTACATTATCATTGTTCATACAACATTATAATTATACATGTATACATACATACACACGCAGGCATGCTCTCACACACACACAAATATAAACACACACACACGCGCGCGCGCGCGTGCATACACATACACACACACGCACAGACACACACACATGCACACACATGCACACACACTCACACACATACACACACTCTCTCTCTCTATCTCTTTCTCTCTCTCTCTCTTACTCTTTCTCTCTCTCTCTCTCTCTCTCTCACACACACACACACACACACACACAAACACACACCTATACATACACACACACACACACACACACACACACACACACACACACACACACAAACACGCAAACACACACACACACACACAAACGCAAACACACACACACACCTACACACACACACATACTGTCTACATTATTTCTTGCCTCTCCATCTCGTAGTTCCCATCTCTACATGCTGTCATGTTATCCATGTCTTGTTAAGAACGGTGCTGGTAGAAGCTTTCAGACTGATGAAAAGTAAAGGTCAAGCCAACTGGCACCCTGATATCACTGGCTCTTGCACCGCTCTGACAGCATGCGCTTGCTCGTTGTTGACAACACGAACACTTTTTCGCTTCTTTGTATGGGTGGATAGATGAATGATCGGATAAAAGGCGAGGTAACCTGGTTGGATAGAGAGTTACCAGTTTTACTGTATGTAGGTTTCGCAATGGTGCATTGCCGATGCAAAACTTAAGGCCCTCCTCTCCTGTTTAATGAAACAGGAGCTTTCTCGATTTCTTTTTGGTATTTAGGGGTTCCTCTTTCGTGTGATGCTGTCGTTTCTTTACAATACTCTCTTTTTTCTTTTCTTTTTTTTTCTTTTTTTTTCAAGATCATTCTCTAGTATTTCTTCCAAGTGTTCTTATGCGTTCCCCAAAGACGGAATATGACTACCTTTTTCTTCTTCTTTTTTTCTTCTTCTTCTTTATCATCATCATCATCATCATCATCATCATCATCGTCATCATCGTCGTCGTCATCATCACCTTCATCATCATCATCATCATCATCATCATCTCTTCTTCTTTTCTTCTTCTTCTTCTTCTTCTTTCTTCTTCTTCTTCTTCTTCTTCTCTTCTTCTTCTTCTTCTCTTCTTCTTCTTCTTCTTCTTCTTCTTCTTCTTCTTCTTCTTCTTCTTCTTCTTCTTCTTCTTCTTCTTCTTCTTCTTCTTCTTCTTCTTCTTCTTCTTCTTCTTCTTCTTCTCCTTCTTCTTCTTCTTTCTTCTTCTTCTTCTTCTTCTTCTTCTTCTTCTTCTTCTTCTTCTTCTTCTTCTTCTTCTTCTCTTCTTCTTCTTCTTCTTCTTCTTCTTCTTCTTCTTCTTCTTCTTCTTCTTCTTCTTCTTCGCTTCTCTTCTTCTTCTTCTTCTTCTTCTTCTTCTTCTTCTTCTTCTTCTTCTTCTTCTTCGCATTCTTCTTCTTCTTCTTCGCATTCTTCTTCTTCTTCTTCTTCTTCTTCTTCTTCTTCTTCTTCTTCTTCTTCTTCTTCTTCTTCTTCTTCGCATTCTTCTTCTTCTTCTTCTTCTTCTTCTTCTTCTTCTTCTTCTTCTTCGCATTCTTCTTCTTCTTCGCATTCTTCTTCGCATTCTTCTTCTTCTTCGCATTCTTCTTCTTCTTCGCATTCTTCTTCTTCGCATTCTTCTTCTTCTTCTTCGCATTCTTCTTCTTCTTCTTCTTGTTTTTCTTCTTCGTATCCTTCTTCTTATTAATTTGTGACCTGTGATTGTTTGATTGTTCGTTTATTCAAGGGAGGATCATTCTAGGTCCATCTCAATCAATGCCCATTCCCCTTTTCTTGGTAAGAGCTTTATAAACACGGGTCTTGAATACGGATATCGTCGAGGTGTGTTAACACTCCACTCAAGACGGAGCCAGCATGACAAAAGCCAAAGAAGCAGACGACAGAAGAAAAACGGTGACTGGAACCTCATTACCGTCCCTTCAAGAGCATCGATCAAGAAGTCTTACTTTCAAACATCTCTCCAGGGAATTCAGGACACTGATGGCCACGGAAGAGTCAGAACGTGACCAGTTTCAGACTGGCTGATTCCTTTCTTCGTTAGAGTCAATCTATGGATAAATACTACATGCTTGAAGAGAGAGAGAGAGAGAGACAGAGAGACAGACAGACAGACAGACAGGGAGACAAAGAAAGAGAAAGATGGAGAGGGATAAGGGAGAAGAGAGAGAAGACAAAGAGAGGAAGAAAAGTGAAAGAGAAAGAGAAGAAGAAGACAAAAAGAGAGAGAGAGAGTAAGAGACAGAGAGAGAGACAGAGAGACAGGAAAAGAGCGAGAGAGAGAGAGACAGAGACAGAGACAGAGAGAGAGAGATGCACTCCAGTTTACCCTTCTACACAATACTATACTATGCTATGTTTTACTACACTATACTATACTAACATACACATAGACATAGAGAGAGATAGAGAGATAAACATAATATAGATATAGATATTGATACAGACACACGCGTGTGTAGAGAGAGAGAGAGAGCACTAGAGAGAGAGAGAGAAAGAGAGAGAATTTGAGAGAGAGAGCGAGAAAGAGAGAGAGAGACAGAGACAGAGAGACAGAGAGAGAGACAGACACAGAGAGACAGAGAGAGAGAGACAGAGAGAGACAGAGATTTGCTGCTAAGCCATGAACGTTCAAAATGGTCATTCAAATAATTTGGAATTTCACCAACTATTTTCTAAGTTAGCTATGTCTGTTAAGTATCAGCATAACATCAAGAGCTTTGGAGAACGAAAGGGCAATGTTTATATTTACCATATTTCACTTATGATGGTGTGCATTCTCTCTCTCACTGCGTCCTTCTCTCTCTCTTTCTCTCACTCTCTCTCTCTCTCTCTCTTTTTTCTGTCTCTGTCTCTCTCTCTGTCTCTCTCTTTTCTCTTTCTCTCTCTCTTTGTCTCTGTCTCTCTCTGTTTCTCTCTCTCTCTCTCTCTCTCTGGCTTTCGTTCTCTCTCAAAGTCACTCTATCCACAACCCCTTGTCTCTTCGTTCTTCTTCTCTCTGTGTCTCTGTCTCTTTGTCTCTCTGTCTCTGTCTCTCTATCTCTGTCTCTCTTTGTCTCTCTCTGTCTTTCTGTCTCTGTCTGTCTGTCTGTCTGTCTCTCTCTCTCTCTCTCTCTCTCTCTCTCTCTCTCTCTAATCGTCGATCC
>CM060306.1:31309480-31316980 GCA_030674185.1 Monoplex corrugatus | reverse complement strand
GGCATTCCTCCTGTTCTCAGTTGTCCGGTCAGTATGTGTACGCAGTAAAGGCCGAATGTATAAGAGCATGCATATAAATTTGATGGTTTTGTAATCGGTTTCACTCCATGGAAATGTACGTATCAAGTTACACCTGGCTTACTTATCCATTAATAACATTAATAAACAAAAAAAGTATTTTTAAGCATATGAGAATGAGAGGGAGAGACAGACAGACACAGGAAGTGAGACTTAACAGAGAGGTAGATGGAGTACATGAATGTGGTTTCTATATTAGTGATTTCATTATTCTGGGTTGTGTACATTACTTTTCTGTCTCCGTATCTTGCTAACCCCCCTCCGCCCCCCTCCCAACCTCTCTGCGTTGCCATATTACCCATGTCAGATGGGAGTGGTGTTAGTGAAAGCTTTTAGACTGATGGAAAGTAAAGGGCGATGCAGCTGTTACACTGATATCACCCTGACTGCCAGCTTTGTCTCATTCTGAAAGCACTGGCTTTTGCTGTTGCGCGGTTAATGCTTGGCACCCTATATCAGTTGTCTGATATTGTTGTCACATTTCTACTGTCATGTTCGGGATACATGAACGTGATGGGGTTATATCTATACAAACCTATACACAATGGAATTGCTGTGGGCCAGTGTACACTTATGATGAATAATATAGTCAACGCAGCGTGATTTTAGACAGAAAGTTCACATCATCATAATTTGTACAGTGTATTGTTGTACTGGACAGAGGAGTCATTTCCACAGACATAGACTTTGGCACGCAAGCAACAGAGCTGGAAGAATCTGGCACACAGTTCTGCAGTGCGATGTCCCAATCACTCTCCACGGAGAAATAGAAGAAGATAAAACGAAGAAGAAGAAGAAGAAGAAGTTGATGATGATGATGATGATGATGAAGAAGAAGAAGAAGAAGAAGAAGAAGAAGAAGAAGAAGAAGAAGAAGAAGAAGAAGAAGAAGAAGAAGAAGAAGAAGAAGAAGAAGAAGAAGAAGAAGAAGAAGAAGAAGAAGAAGAAGAAGAAGAAGAAGAAGAAGAAGAAGAAGAAGAAGAAGAAGAAGAAGAAGAAGAAGAAGAAGAAGAAAGAAGAATCAGAAGGACATTACTGCTTGAGAAACTAATATCAGATCATAAGGATAATATGGTTTACTTAAATGCAAATCAGATTATATGGACAGTATGTTTTGCTCGCAACCAATAATCAGATCTGAAGAATAGTTTGCTCATGTAACGTACAAGCCATTACAAATGGCTTCAGATCGTGTTAACTTTCAGTCCCAAATGATATACTATTCATCTGTAGATTTACAGTTCTGAGCGTGTAGACAGATAGCTGACTCTATCATATTAACTTTATGAAATGACTTGATTGTTATCACTGAGCGAAAAGACTATCGAACACAATAAAGAACTGAACTTCGTGTTCGTGGATCAAGAACGGGAGACCACAACCTTCATCCAGGCTTACGCACCTTGTAATGACTCTTACACTAAAGAACAGAAGGAGGAATTCTTTGAGAAGATGGCAGACACCATCAACACAGTCCCAGACACAGAACAACTCATTGTCATGGGAGACTTCAATGGGAGAGTGGGCAAAAGAAGAGCACCTTGGGAACAGCACTTGGGCCCACACAGTGACACCAATACAGAGTGCAACTACAACGGGGAACAACTTCTAGCACTCTGTGCAGAGCATGGGCTGTGGATTGCAAACACCTTTTTCGAACACAGACACAGCCAGAGACAAACTTGGTACAGGTGGAATGATCTGAATGTGTCATCTCAGATAGATTTCATTCTAACACGAATAGAAGAACGAAGCAGGGTCACAGACGCAAGAGCCATTCCAAATGCAGTTCTGGACACTGACCACCGCCCTGTGATCTTGGTCTCTACGATGAAGAAAAGAAGAACACCGAGAACAAAGAGTAAAGCGTGCGACAGACAGATAAACCTAAGAAAACTCCAGAAGGAAGAGGTACAATGGGAGGTACAGACAGAAATCACAAAGAGGCTGGAAGAAGTAGACAGCACAGGCATGACAGCAGAAGAAGCATGGTCAGTCTTCAAGAACACACTGACAGACACACTTAGTAAAACCTGCGGCACAAAGACCGGAAAAGGGCAGGTAAAGCAGACAGCCTGGTGGAATGACACAGTAAAGGAGGCCATCAAGGAAAAGAAGAAGTTGTACAAGGTGTGGGTGAAATCAAAGCTAGAGGAGGACTACGAGAAATATAGAGTGGCAAGAAGACACAGCAAGAGGACAGTCAGAATGGCCAAAGAACAATCATGGAAAACATATGGAGAGGAACTAAGCGAACTGTGCAAGCTCTCGACACGACATTTTTACAAAAGCGTCAAAGCAATGAGATTACGAGACGAGCCATACAGCCCAACAACAGTAGTCAATGACAGAGATGGAAACCCTATCAGTGATGAAGACGGCATCAAGAAGAGATGGCAAGAATATTTTAAGGAACTCCTCAACCCAAACAGACAGGGATACACACAGAGCCAGTTTCACCCTAGCTATCCAGAACACGAAGAGCCAAACATCCTGAGATCAGAGGTACAACAGGCGTTGAAGACCAGCCCAAAGAACAAAGCAGCAGGAATTGATGGCATTACAACCGAAGCTATCCTGGCATGTGGAGAAACAGGAACCACTTGGCTGACCACAATATTCCAGAAAGCATGGACAGAGAGGAAAGTCCCAGAACACTGGCAGCGTGCAGTCGTGGTACCAATCTGGAAAAAGAAAGGCAGCAAGAAAGACTGCAGCACGTATCGAGGTATATCCCTTCTGAGCCACACGGGAAAGATGTATACAAAGATCCTTGAACAGCGCACAAGGTACAAGGTGGAACCTCTACTGAGTGAGGCGCAGATGGGTTTCAGAAAAGGAAGAGGATGCACTGACGCTATCTTCGCTCTCAGACAACTGAGCGAAAAGACTATCGAACACAATAAAGAACTGAACTTCGTGTTCGTGGATCAAGAAAAGGCCTTCGACAGAGTAAATAGAAACAAGTTGTGGAAAACGTTAGAAGAATATGACGTTAGGGGGCAACTTCTAGACAATATAAGAGCCATCTATACCAACAGCATGAGTGCAGTACGCACCCAAGATGGACTCACGGAATGGTTTGAGGTGACGTCGGGAGTGAGGCAGGGGTGTGTTCTATCACCACTGCTGTTCATTGTATATATGGACAAAATCACGAAGGAAGCAAATCCCAACCCTGAAGATCTGAACGAGATGCTGTTTGCAGATGATCAAAGCCTTGCACATGAAAAAGAAGGGGAACTCCAGGAGCACACGAACAACCTGAACACACAATGTGAGAACTTCGGCATGAAAATCAGTATCAGCAAAACCGAGACACTGAAAGTCAGTAGAACACCTGGCCGCCTCAACATCAACATCGAGGGGACAGCACTGAAACAAGTCAGCGAGTTCAAGTATCTTGGAAGTATCTTCACAGAAGATGGACGTCTCAACAGAGAGATCGAGACAAGAGTTCAAAAGGCCAACAGCGTCAGCTACCAGCTTGCCCCACTCCTAAGACACCCCAACATCCCCATCGAGACCAAAGCCAAACTCATCGAGTCCATATTTAGACCAACCTTGACCTACCAATGTCAGACATGGACCCTTACCAAAAGTCTTGAAAGAAAGATCACCACCTGCGAGATGAGATGTCTAAGGAGAGCAGTCAACAAAACCAGACATGATAAGATCAAGAACATCAAGATCAGAGAAATGATTGGAACAACACCAATTCTCCACTACTTCCAACAGCAGAGAACCAGGTGGTTCGGGCACCTGACACGCATGGCACCTCACCAGCTTGCCAGTAAAGCTTACAACACAAAGGTGTCAGGGTACAAGGCAAGGGGTAGACCGAGGAAGACCTGGATCGAGGGTGTGAAAGAAACACTGAAGACCCACAACATCCCACTCAACCAGGCCTTCAAACTTGCCGCAGACAGAAAGCTCTTTCTCCCCTCGACGCCCAAGATGGTATAAGAGGACGGATAAAGTAAAGTAAAGTAAGTAAGTTATCATAGTCAGCTTTTTATAGTACTGTCATCTAGATAAGGCCTTTTTTTCAGGCCGAATGATGGATGTGTGTTTGTTCTTGTTTAAGTGATTTTCTCGTGATGTGAGAAACTATTAACAAGTTAACAAGAAACACCACGAGGGTGCGGATGGGACCCGGAGCACCAATGCCCAACCATTCTCAGGAAACTCACCTCCTAAGCTCCCGACGCCAATCGACAATCATTTCTTCAAGCAAAGGGGTGCTGTCCATGCGTCGCGTGACCCAATCGGACCCAGTCATCATGTGCCATGCTGCATGGCGTTGGCGATCGTGGCCCTCCATACGAGTCTGTCTTTTGTCGCTGCAAGTATATCTCCTACCTGGGTCTACCTGATGATCATTTTCCTTTTAGCTTTCCTGTTGTGACTAGGTGCTCAAATTTCTCTTGTCTCATAAAATGTCTATATACATTGTCTTTTTTTTCTAATTTCTTCATAAATGATACAAGAAAATAAAATGTATATTAAGCTACTGAAAGCTTAAAGCCAAGTTCGCACATGAAGCGACTGCCACTCACAAAGGGAAAGAGCCAAACACACAGCCAAATGAATTTCAGTTTCAGTTTCAATCTCTCAAGATGACGTCTCCGCGCTCGGAATAAATTCCATATGCACTAACGTCGCATGTGCCATGTGACGGAGAAGATCGAGAATGATCTTGAGTAAATGAAATGTATGGAACTTCTAAAAACGATCTTCCACTTTCAGCAAAGACAAACAACACCTACCCAAGAAACGGTATCTGCAGGGCTTAGATCTCCCTGAGGAAGGCTTCAGTTACAGGTGAAACATTGATGACAGCTCTGTTAAAACCTGACTCTGGTATGGTTCAACAAGTCATTTCGTAGATCATTTGCTTTTAACCCATTTCTAACATTGTCTGTTTTCTGTTTATTTCATGATCTATGATTAGAATTTTTGATGACAGAATCTGCTGACCAGCAGATCTGACGTGAAATGCTGTTGACCTCTCTTCACTGAATTAGTTATGTTAGCCTCTTGTATTATTATTATTATCATCATTATTATTATCATTATTATTATTATTATTATTATTATTATTATTATTGTTGTTGTTGTTGTCATCATCATCATCATCATCATCATCATCATCATCATCATCATCATCATCATCATCATCAACATCAAAACATCATCATTATTATTAATTTATTATTATTATTATTATTATTATTATTATTATTATTATTATTATTATTATTATTATTATTATTATCATTATCATTATTATTATTATTATTATTATTATTATTATTATTATTGTTATTGTTGTTGTTGTTGTTTGTTGTTGTCGTCATCATCATCATTATATCATCATCATCATTATCATCATCATCATCATCATCATCGTAGGTAGTAGTAGTGTAGTAGTAGTAGTAGTAGTAGTTAGTAGTAGTAGTAGTACTACTACTACTACTACTATCATCATCATCATCATCATATACATCATTATTATTAATGCTATTGCTATTGTTATCGTCATCATCATCATTATCATTATCATCGTTGTTGTTATTGTCATTACTGTTGTTATCATTATTATTATCATCATTAGTAGTAGTAGTAGTAGTAGTAGTAGTAGTAGTAGTAGTAGTAGTTGTAGTAGTATCATTATTATTATCATTATATTGTTGTTATTGTTATCATTATTATCATTATCATCATCGTCATCATCATCATCATCGTTGTAATTAGTATTACTACTACTACTACTACTACTACTACTACCACTACTACTACAACTATTACTACTGTTATTATTCTCTTTATCATTATTATTTATAACAGCATCTGTTCATGCGATTTGCTGTTCTCTGTAAATGTTTATGTGCCATTAATCACCTCACAAATTCTCTTAAATAGAATTCTGATTGAAAAGAAATACATTAGAAAGAAATTTTTTTTAAAAAGGGGGGGGGGGGGTATAATACATGTAGTATTACGTTCTTGGATGGAATTGAGAAGCAGGTAGTATTGTGAATTATCCAAACAGCAACAACAAAAATCATAGCCATCTCGATAAAACAAAATTTTAAAAAAAGTTTCTAATGTTTGTTGCACCTGCCTTTTCTCTTTCACAGCTAATGGACACGCCATGAACAACCTTGATGACAGTAGCACATGCACACGAAGACTGTGAACAAAGTCTCTGTTTAATTAATCATTCACAAGAAGCAGCATGGACAGTCACAGGAGTAGATTGTCAACAACTTTGACAAATTTCCCCAACTGCCTGAACTGCTCAATGTTTCATGCCCTGTCTGCAGAAATGTGCAGCGTATGACTCCTCTGAGACCACAAACGCAGCTTTCAGATCGATGTCAACCAGTGTGTCTGACTTTACTGTTGCAACTTTGCCAGGTCTTAATACATGTATAATCTCAAACGAATATAAAGCAGATACAGCCAACAACAACAAACACACACAAAAATGCTGATAAGAGAGAGACAGAGAAACAGACAGACATCGGAATAGAGAAAAAAAGAGGGGGACAGAGAGAGACAGACAGACAGACACAGACACAGAGACAGAGACAAAGAGCAACAGAGAGACAGAGAGACAGAGACAAAGAGACAGACAGACAGAGACAGAGAGACAAAGAGAGCAGAAAGAGACAGAGACAGAGACAGCGAGACACAAGAGAGAGAGAGAGAGAGAGAGAGAGAGAGAGAGAGAGAGAGAGAGAGATACACAGACATTTAGAAAAACATACAGACAGTGATACAGAGAGAAACAATTCCTACTGGAAGGCAGCCATTTCACGCCCCATCAGCTAGATCTGAATTTCAAATTTACAAAACCAACATACACATAGCGGAACTTTTTTTCTGTTTTGCTTCTTTGCTGATTTGATTTGATGTTGTTTCGTTGTCAATGTAAATATTGTTATTATTGTTGCTGTTGTTGTTATTGTTTATGCTGTGTTCTTGTTAGTTTGTTGATTTTCTTTTTTACTTTTTTTTCATTCCAATGTTATTTTGTGTCAGAGGCTGTTTTGTCCTCTGTGTGCATGTGTGTGCGAATATGAGTATGTCTGAGGTGGATGTGGTGTCAGTTTATCGCTGCTGTTTATTTTGCAAATAGCTGAATTAAGGATCCAAAGTAGTGCTCCTTCCTAATTTCTGCATTCCTGTCTGACCGCTTTCAGTCAATCCTAGTAAATGAGTCCAAGTCTAAGCCAGTAGTCCTCTTCATACTCTGCATGTCAGCACTTGTCAGTGTTATCAATACAACACCAAATATCATTTCTTCGCTGATGACTCTCGGATGTATCTCCTGAAGTCCTGTCACGTCTTCTTTCTGAAGTTCATGATTGCTATACTGTCGATATCTTTCAACTAAAGCAGTCTCTAAACTTG
>CM060306.1:31291980-31296980 GCA_030674185.1 Monoplex corrugatus | reverse complement strand
CGAAGGTGGAACATTGCTATTGAGAGAAACGGTGACTATGTTGAGAAGTAGGAATGTGATCCCCAGATGACCAGCTTCATTTTGATGTATGATACACGTTCCTGTGTCGGTAATTGTTCCTTCACTAAAGAAAAAGGCATTACTTTTTGCTTACCCTCGTACATACATGCATGCATACATACATACATACATGCATACATATCTACATGTATACACACATACATACATACGTACATACATACATACATACATACATACATGCATACATATCTACATGTATACACACATACATACATACGTACATACATACATACATACATACATGCATGCAAGCATACATACATACATAGAGAGGTAGATAAAGAGGAAGATAGATAGATAGACAAAAAATATGTATATGATTGTGTATGTGCTCGGACATGTGCGAGCGTGTGTGTGTATGTGTGTTTGTGTGTGTGTCTGTGTGTCTGTGTCTGTGTGTGTGTGTGCGTGTGTGTGTGTATGTGCCTCTGTGTGTGTGTATGTGTGTGTGTGCCTGTGTGTATGTGTGTGTGTGCGTGTGTGGGGTGTGTGTGTGTGTGTGTGTGTGTGTGTGTGTGTGTGTGTGTGTGTGTGTGTGTGTGCACGCGCGTGTGTGTAAAGGCTTTTGTGTGCCTATGTTGTATGAATGTAGGCACAGTCACACAAGCACGTTTCCAAAAATATCTAAAGGTCTGGAAATAACGATGGTAAACACAGGGAATATTCAAGCCAGACTGTACTCTGCCATATTAGTAGTACCTTTCAGAACTGTGTTGTGTACCTAAGACATGGATGTTAGATTCACTGTTATATCACATTGATTTTTTTTTTCGGTCTGCCCCTTCACAAACATTCTGGACGTATCGGTATTTTAACAACCAAGGGTATGATATCTTTGCTGAATTATTTTTCCCACTCAGAGTAAATGCAGTACGCTTTCCAATAGTAACATTCCTCGCTAACTACTTTTGTCCTCGATCAGAATCTTCTCCAATAGGATCGTGAATTGTCGTTAGTCACTCGAGATGGAATCTTCTTACTACCTTGTCAAATTTGTGTCTGCACGAATTTAGAAAAAAAAGCCTTTACTCTCTTTTCTGGTGACCTTCTGGTCTACCATTCATTTCTTATAATAGAAAGGTAATGTCTGGGTACATCTATGGCTTTGTCGAGTATGAGAGAGAGGGAGAGGGTGGGAGGAGGGGCAGGGGGGGGGGTTGATGCAATGGAAACTCTGCAGATGGAGATTTAGAGTAACACTTTACCTAGATAGGTCGTGTGGTAGAAGAACAAGAGAATATAACCGGAAATCAATCTTTTCGGGGTACAGATGGAAATATCACTGGTAATCAAAAGACGATTTCTGACGCAACATAGAAAGAGTTTTAGATCAGATTTTTTTTCTAACTCATTTAAATTTTCAGCGTTTTGATATTAACGTACAAAATACAGAAATGATTCACCCACCATAGTTTTCGTTTAAGGAAAGTTTTAAAATGTGTATTTAAGGAGTTTATTACCTTTTTTCCTTGTGAAAAATTCACAAGGAAAGAAAGTAGTAAACTCCTTAAATCCTGAACATTAAACAAACAAATCTTTGGGAATTTGAAGAGCATCATCATCACGTGCCCTGCTGCAGGGCGTTGGCGATCATGGCTCTCCATAAGAATCTATCCGAATACAAATTTGAAGATAAGATGTAAAATATTGGAAATATTAAAAAAAATCTGTTTTTCTAGGTTTGACCCTATCCAGCTATTTTTACCCATAACTATGTCTGGCAGCCTGTCTTCAGCTGGATTGTCCTATGTTGCATCACATTTGTTCATTGTTTGTCAGTTGGCTTTAAATTCTGCCTTACTTGTTCGTGACCTACCTACTGTCATCTAATGGTTTAGACCCTTCACGAATACTAGCATTTATTCCGTTTTGTGGAACAGAATGTGGATGTCTTTTCTTTTCGTAATTGTTAGTCTCAGAAGAAGATGATTTTGGATCTTTGTGCACAATATTGAGGGATGCCAATAATGAGAAGATCTTCAATTTTCTAGACGCAAATACGTGTGTGTGTGTGTGTGTGTGTGTGTGTGTGTGTGTGTGTGTGTGTGTGTGTGTGTGTGTGTGTGTGTGTGTGTGTGTGTGCGAAAGAGAGAGAGAGAGAGAGATAATGTGTATGTGTGTCTTTCTTTGTGTCTGTGTATATGTGTGTGTGAATATGTGTGTGCGTGTGCGTGTGCGTGTGTGTGTGTTTGTGTGTTTGTGTGTGTGTGTGTGTGTGTGTGTACGTGCATGTGTGTGTATACGTGATTGTGTGTGTGTGTGCATGTGTGCATGTACGTGTGTGTGTGTGTGTGCCTGCCTCTGTGTGTGTGTGTGTGTGTGTGTGTATGTGTGTGTGTGTGTGTGTGTGTGTGTGTGTGGTGCGTGTACACAAGTGTGCTTTTACATATTTTTCCATCAGTTATGACAAACAATTCACAATGTAAATATTGAAAGCACATCACATTGTGTTTCTATTTTTTTTTCATTCATATACATGGTTTCAACTTCAATATTTCCCTTTAGCTGAATATCGTAAAGATCCCCCCATTATAAGTAGTCAGTATATATCTATCAATAAACTGCCAACCAGACCTTAACTAAAACGTTTCCCTATTTTGGGAGTAAATTCACTTTTTCCTTCAACAATCACCTAATGGCCCTGTCTCCCTGCTACGACATTATCAATAACCCTCTCTGTTATGACTGGAAATCATTATTCACTAAAGACTGCATCTTCTCCCTCCTTGTCAAATTTGAGTCTGCCCAAGAATTACAAAAAGCCATCCCACTCATCCTGCTGAACCTCTCTGTGGCAGTTATTTCTTTTTATGCTAGCTACGTCCGAAAGAGTCTAGAGCTTCGAGGTTAAGATATTTTAGGAGAAAAAAAGGAAAGAGGACTAGCAGAGAGAAGGCACTACATTATACTGAGCATGGAGATTTACATGTACAGTGAGGTTGGCAAACTATCTCAAAGGATCAAATGGATAAGTGAACAGTATCTGTTTGTTTATAAACAAACAAACAAACAAAAATACAGAATCTGTGGGTTTTTAACATAATTCATCAATATGAAAAACATTAAAAAAATACATATTCTGTGGGTTCTTGAGATAAACCATCAATCACAGAAAGTATCTGAAATATAAATGGGGTAAGAAAAGTAAGTGACAAGACAAAGGAAAATGTGGAAAGCATACGCTTACTACTAGTTTTGTATGTTCATTCATATCTATTATCTATCTATCTATCTATCTATCTATCTATCTATCTATCTATCTATCTATCTATCTTCTGATCTGTCTGTCTGTCTATCTATCTATCTATCTATCTATCTGTCTATCTATCTATCTATCTATCTGTCTGTCTGTCTTCTCTATCTATCTATCTATCTATTTACATATTTGTTTATTAAATTGTTAGTTTATTTATTTATTCGTATATTTGTTAAATATCGATTGATTGATTGATTGACTGATTGATTGATTGATTGATTGTTATTGATGATTTGACTGATGTCTGACTGACGCTGCTTGGTTGGTTGGTTGGTTGGTTGGTTGGTTGTTGGTTGGTTTGGTGGTTGGTTGGTTGGTTGGTTGGTTGGTTGGTTGGTTGGTTGGTTGGCTGGTGGTTGGTTGGTTAGTTAGTTGTTGGTTATTGGTTATTGATTTATTGATTCATTGATTGATCAGTTTTAATTACATATCATTGTCCTGATTTTTTTTTTTTTTTGCGTGTTACTGTATAAGAGCGTGAGCATGTAGGCAAACACTTTATCGTATCTCCCACATCTGAACCTCTCCCTACATCATTGTCGAAAATTTCAAAGTTTGGTTGATATGTTGCTTCTTTGTATGATTTATGTTTCCACAGAACAAAGCGAGGCTACCTTTCCATACATCATTTTTTAAAAAAAATAAATTTGTTTCGTATGTCGGTTACTTCTTTGAATGACATGTTTCCACAGAACAAACAGAAACAACTGAAATTTGTACTGATTGTCTTTTTCTTTTTTTTCTGTTTTTTCTTTTGGTTTTTTGTTTGTTTGTTTTTGTTTTTCTTTTTTTTCAGACTATTTTGTCATCAGCATTCAGTTCGAATCTGCGCAAAAATTAGGCTGTGGTGAACGTGACAGTAATGATCCTTCGTGAAGTTCATATGAACTATTCCTCTTAGTAAAACATCATCATACCACTTAAGTCCCTGTGCCCATCACCTCACTTTGATCTCACGTATAACCCTCTCTACAATGCAAATGGAATTGCTATTCACCCACGTTAACTCTGCTCCCGACACTGTCAAATTTGTGCCTGCCTTAGAACCGAAAAAGAATGTACTCTTTTGCCCTCGTAACCCTCAACTTCACTCATCTTTCTTATAATGGAAGGCAGGGTCTGGATGAGACTACGGCTTTATTGTTAATACATGTACACTTTAGTAAATGAAAAGAAGAGAGAGAGTGTGTGTGAAGAGAGAGAGAAGAGAATGAGAAGAGAACGAGAGAGAGAACAGACGAGAAGAGAACGAGAGAGAGAGAGAGAGAGAGAGAACGAGAAGAGACGAGAGAGAAGAGAACGAAGAGAGAGAGAGAGAGAACGAGAGAGAGAACGAGAGAAGACGAGAGAGAGAACGAAGAGAGAATGAGAGAGAGAGATGAAGAGACAGCAAAAACAGAAAGACAGACAGATAAGATTAAAAAAAGAGAAATGAAGAGAGAGAGAGAGAGAAAGAGAGACAGAGACACAGAGAGAGAGAGAAGAGAAAGAGAGAGAGAAAAAGAGAGAGAGATGTAAGGGAGGGGATGGCAGCAAAGAAAGTATGCACAGACAGACAGACAGACAGACAGACAGATAAGAGAAGAGAAGAGAAGAGAAGAGAGAGAGAGAGAGAGAGAGAGAGAGAGAGAGAACGAGAGAGAAGAGAAGAGAGAGAGACAGA
>CM060306.1:31269480-31286980 GCA_030674185.1 Monoplex corrugatus | reverse complement strand
CATGCCCTCCCCCCTTCCTCCCTTGTTTGGTCTTAATGCTTACTTTGCATTTGTTTTCTCCTGTGTTATATCACTGTAATTATTTTCGTCGTAATTGTTAAAGGGTTTAATTTACACTGTGTATGTTATGCTTCATGTTTTTTAAATATGCGAATATTTTGTGTATAGAATAACAAAACCCAGCTGTAAAGCAGGTCCATGGGACCTAATGCTATTATTTTTGAGCTGTCAAATTATCTCAACTCTCTCTCTCTCTCTCTCTCTCTCTCTCTCTCTCTCTGTCTGTCTGTCTGTCTGTATCTCTTCTCTCTCTCTCTCTCTCTCTCTCTCTCTTCTCTTTCTCCTCTCTCTGTGGTGTATCAAGTGTCAAGATTTCCTTTACTCAATATAATTGGCAGTCCGTGTAACAAAGAAAATCATTGGCCATTCATGAGTTCGTCACATTTTTAAACTTCCGTCTACCATCATGATGCCTAATTCTCTGGAAAGACCGATCAGAGCGATGCTCCTCGATCACGGCACTTGAAGGGATGGTAATGAAGTTCCAGACATATATCCTTCTTTTCTGTTGTCTGTTTCCTTGGCTTTTCTCATTTTGGTTCCACCTTGAATGACAATGCTATCATGTCAACCGTGTTTCCATCTGTGTTTACTTCCGACTTTTTAATTCAATGTGCCTTTCAGAAGTAACAGTAACATATATATATATATATATATATATATATATATATATATATATATATATATATATGTATGTATGTGTATATATAATATAATATAATATAATATAATAATAATATAATATAATATAAATTATAATATAATATAATATAATATAATATAATATATAATATAATATAATATAATATAATATAATATAATATAATATAATATAATATATATATAATATAATATAATATATATAATATAATATAATATAATATAATATAATATAATATAATATAATATAATATAATATAATATAATACGGATGGGTAGATGTATGGATGGATGGAAGAAAACATATTCTACCGATGAAGAATATGAACTGAGGATGAAACAAGTTTGTCACCAAATATATCATGTCACAAGTACTTACAGCTGATATTTTTCTGTTAATATCAATTTTGATGCCCCTGTTATTCGGTACTCGCAAATAATAATAAATAATAAATACAATATTTATATAGCGCAAAATCTTGATAAAATCAAATCTAAGCGCTGAAACAGACGCACGCACACGCAACGCACGCACGCACCGCACACACACACACACACACACACACACCACACACCACGCACCACACACACACACACACACACACACACACGGCTATAAATGGGGAGAAAGAATAAAAGCAATGGAAAATTATATTATATACAATTATATATTACAATGTGATTCCCCTCCGAGTGGAGACAGGCTGCAGGGGGGATTGAGTGAGGTCAGGATTTTATGCAGAGGAGAAAAGGTGAGTTTTGAGAGCGGACTTGAAGGAGACAAAAGTAGGTTGCTGACGGACTGAGAGAGGAAGTTTATTCAAGGAGAGTGGACCAGAAACAGAGAAGCTCGTGGACCATAGGTATTGAGCTTAGTGCGTGGAAAGCGAAAAGTGAGAGGATCGGAGGCAGAGCGGAGGGTACGTGAGGGAAGATAGATCTCAAGTAGGCTTGACAGGTAATCGGGGGCTGCGTTATTGAGGCTTTTGTAGCACATGGTGTCTAATTTGTACTGTATGCGCTTTGATACAGGGAGCCAGTGAAGTTGTGCCAGGAGAGGAGATATGTGGTCAGCTTTTTTCTTTTTGAGTACAAGGCGTGCAGCATTGTTTTGAATGCGCTGTAGGATGTGAATGCTGGAGGCAGGAAGACCGGACAGGAATGAATTGCAATAGTCAATGCGAGACATTATGAAGGAGAGAACGAGTTTTGCAGTTGTTTCCACAGAGAGATACTTCCTGATCAGGCTTATACGATGGAGGTGATAGTAGCAAGATCTGGCAGTTTGAGAAACAAAGTTGTTCATGGAGAGGGTAGAGTCAATGCAGACACCAAGGTTTTTAGCTGAATCAGAAATTGGGACTGATGTGTTACATAATAGGAGAGAAAGAGGAGGCAGCTGAGAAAGTTTCTGACGGGTGCCAATAAGGATAGCTTCTGTCTTGTCGTCATTAAGCTGAAGTTTGTTGTATGTCATCCAATTTTTAATGTCCGAGTAACACTCAGTAGTGCGAGTCAGGAGGCGCTGTATATTGTCAGGTGAGTCACTGTCTTGAAGTTGGGTGTCATCAGCATAGAAGTGGTGTTTTATAGAGTGGGAGTTGATGATGGTGGACAGGGGGGAGGTGTAAAGAGTGAAAAGAACAGGGCCAAGGACAGATCCTTGTGGAACACCACAGGTCAGGTATGCAGGTTGAGAGTAAGTGCCATTGATGAGAACGGTTTGTTTTCTGTTTGATAGATATGAAGTGAACCAGGAGAGAGCAATGTCAGAGATGCCAAAAGTATGATGAAGTCTAGAAAGGAGAATACCATGATGAATGTTATCAAAGGCTGCAGACAGATCAAGGAGTGTGAGGAGAGAGACTTTGCCAGTATCAGTTGCAAGGAGGAGATTGTTGAGAATGTGTAGCAAGGCAGTTTCAGTGCTATGGCACTGGCGGTAGGCTGATTGGAAAGGATTGAGGAGATTGTTGGCAGACAGGTGAGAGTTCAGTTGGTTGAGGACAACTTTTTCAAGCAGTTTTGACAAGAAGGAGAGATTAGAGATAGGCCGGTAATTTTTCAGTTCATTTGGGTCTAAATTGTATTTCTTGAGGAGAGGGTGAACAATAGCAGACTTGAAAGAATCTGGGACTGTTCCAGTTTGGAGAGAAGTGTTGATGATGTCAGTGATGAATGGGAGGAGAGTAGGGAGACAGTCAGAGTAGAGAGAACCTGGAAGAGGATCCAGTTCGCAGGTTTTGAACGACATGGATCTGATTGTGTTGAGAATTTCTTCTTGTGAGACTGGGGTAAAAGTAGTAAGAGGTGTGCCAGAGAAGGAAGGGTCAGGTGGGCATGGTTGACAGGGTGACCTATCAAGCCTGTCACGAAGAGTTTGTATTTTGGTGGTGAAATACTTGGAGAATACAGATGGGAGTTCTTCATTTGTGTGTTTTGTTGGGAGAGGTAAATCTTTTCGTGTGCCAAGGAGATGATTCATGGTTGTAAAGAGTTCTTTTGAAGAAGAGGCATTCAGGATTTTGGTTTGGAAATAGCTTGTTTTTGCAGATGCAATGAGGGTGGATACTTTTGTTTTAGAGGCTTGGAAAAGTTGCCTATGTACAGTGAGTTTGGATTTGCGCCAGCGGCGCTCTGCTCTGCGGCGGGCACGTTTTGCACAGGCAATCTCATGAGTGAGCCAGGGGATAGGGGGGCGGTCAGGTAAAAGACGGGTTGTGGCTGGAGCATGAGTGTCCAGAAGATGGTGGAGAGTAGTATAGAATTCATCAGCAAGGTTATGTGACTTTTCAGAAAGGAGACGGAAGGCATCAGATGAAAATGTGGAGAGGTCGATAGATTTGAGATTGCGTCGAGTCACTGTGCGCATGGTACGGGAAGGAGGAGGAATGTCAAGAGAACAGAGAATTGCAGAGTGGTCAGATGGAAGGGCTGAAGTTAGACGGATAGAAAGAACTAAGCAGTTGTCAGTAGCTGAATTGTTGTGATCACGAGAAATGATTCAGTCAAGAATGTGACCTTTTTGATGGGTTGGTTCAGAAATGTGTTGAGTCATATTGTGATTGGACAGAGAGTTGATGATATATCTTGTGTCATAACGGTGAGTGTTGTCATAGTGGACATTGATGTCATCTAGAATGATGAGATTTCCAGGTAAGAGGCAGTAGTAGTCGAGTAGTTGGTCAAAGTCAGAGAGACATGGATGTGGTGAGCTTGTTGGGAGAGCTAGGTGGAGGTCGATAGACACAGGAGAAGGTGATGGGGTGAGGGGTGGATTGGAAGGATACTTCAACGTGCTCGAAAGAAGGATGGGAGAAAGGCAGAGACTGCGAGAAAGACAGGCGGGAATGGAGTGAGTCGTCGTAGAGGATGGCGATACCACCACCTCGGGATGAGCGATGGAAAAAAGCAAGCCTGTAGCCACTCGGAGTGAGACTCGCATGTATAGGTTCATGACCAAGGGGGTTAAACCATGTTTCGGTGATAAAAGCAATGTCAACATGCTCATCTGCGATAAAGTCAGCAATGACATCGGCTTTGCCATCAGTGCATGTTGACTGAGCGTTAAAAAGGCATAGCTTTAGTTTATCAGAGTCACATGGCGGCGGCCGAGGTGGAGACGAAGGCAGCACCGACGGGACAGAAGACGAAGGCGACACCAGCGGGGCAGAAGATGAAGGCAGCAACGACGGGACAGAAGACGAAGGAGGCGCCCGCAGGACAGAAGACAAAGGCAGCACCAGCGGGACAGAAGATGAGGGCAGCGCCGGCGGGACAGAAGACGAAAGCGGCACCGGCGGGACAGAAGGCGAAGGCGGCACCGGCGAGACAGAAGGCGAAGGCGAAGACGGCAGAGGAGGAGACGAAGTTTGCAGCAGCAAGGTCGAGTGCAGGGGCAGTGGAGGAGACGAAGAAGCGGAAGACGAAAAGTGGTGTCGGACTGGCACAGCAGGAGGCAGGTTGTGCCAAAGTCGGTGGAGACGTCCACCACGACAGGATCGCGCAGTGCGGGGCTTAGGACACAGCCCCAGTGTTCGTATGCGCTGGTAGACGTCTCCACCGAGGTAGCACTTGCTGTGTTTAAAAAGTGTGAGTCCAATTTGTTTTATAAAAGACGGGTCCATAATTGCGAGCCAGTCAGGAGAGGAAGATACTTGCAGGTTGGTGTGTGGGTTGGTCAGTTCACAACACCCAAAACCAGAGAACACAAAGGTTTGGGAGAGCTGTCGCGCTGGGCGAACACAGTAGGCTAAAATGTAAACACAGTTCACAGATAAAATGTCCGACTTGAGCGGCTGAATTAAAATGATGAAAAGTAGGTATAAAAACTTTAAAATCAGATTATCTGGTAAAATATTCAAAAATTTAAAAACATATTTACATCACCGTGTGTCGGGATTTAAAAGCAACAAACTGATACAAAATTCAATGCATAAAATCAAATAGAACCACGATAAAATCACTGTAAAACACCACACACACTTTTGCTGCCTGCTGGCGCAACATCCACTCAGTCTACATGCATTTCAAATACATGCATTTCAATTTTTTAGTTCAGTATCTCAGAAACGCTTAAAGGTTTACCCTTTCTGGATACTTCCTTTCGGATGTACTTCCTGTAAAGGGTATTTCCTGTCGACAGGGGGGACATCCTGTTAAAGAAATTTCCTGTCAGGAACATATCTCGCCAAGAAGGTGCACTCCTTCCTGTAAGATTCACCATCTGTTAAGGACACTTTTTTTTCAGGGCACTTCCTGTCAGGGATGGTGCACTCCTCCTATAAAGGTCACTTCCTGTCAGTAACATGCCCTTCGTGTTGGGATATTTTCCTTGTCAGAGGAGCATTTTAAGTTGTCAAAAATAAGATGGAACTGGATCGGGGTAACGACACTGCTATGTTTCTTCTACTACATGCATTTTATCCAGATGATGGAGATATCATCTTGTACGTATACTTCTTTCAAGAGTAAAATTAATTGTTCTCACTCCCTTCGTTTCATTTGGTTTTGTGTACGTTACAGAATCTTTAGTTTGCATATCACACATATAACACGCAAAGTTAGAACGAGGTTCAGGCAGCTGAGATGTGGTTTCTAAGAAGAACGTTGAATTCCATGGACAGCAAAGAAAACAAACGAAGCAGTCTTGAAGGAGGCAGACACAGTGAGGATATCAATGAAGAAGATTAGGCAAAGACAAGAAATAGTTATAGGACATCTTATGAGGCAAAAGAAGTTGGAGCACCTAGTCACAACAGGAAAGCTGGAAGCGAAAAGAGCACCAGGTAGATCCGGGGGTGGGGGTGGGTTGAGAGAAGTGTGGGATGGACTTGCGTAATGTATAAAGACAGACAGGGTGGGAGATATACTACAGTGACAACAGATAGATTAGTACACAAACGAAGAGGGTATAGGCACTGGTTGGATTGCACACATGTTGACCCAGCAAAGTCTCCTTCCACACTTTACCCCACCCCAACCCCCCATCCCCCAGATGTAAGCATCCAGACAGATCGAACCCTGGAATTTCCGATTGAAAGCTGGATGTTTAGTCACTGTTACCGCACTCACATCGATGAAATATATCCGATCTTTTCTCAGTTTTAACCCTTTGACTCCCGCACACTGTCCACCAGCATGCTAAATTGCCAAGCATGCTAGCGAAACAAGAACTTAACCTTTTGATTCCCTCACCCTATCCACCAGCTTCTGCAGGGTCAGGAAATCAAAAGATTATGTGTTTGCAGTTGGTGGATAGGGTGCGGGAGTCAAAGGTTAAGTATACACAGATGTATTTTCAGCGACAAGGGATAGATTCAAATGGTGGGCCATGATCGCCAAAACCATACGACAGGGCACATGATGATGATGATGATGACGATGACGATGACAATGATGATGATGATGATGAAGCACACACACACACACACACACACACACACAAAACACACACACACACACACACACACACACACACACACACACACACACACACACACAACACACACACACACACCACTCACACCCGCGCGCGTTCGCCCGTACACTGAACTGATCCGATTCATATTTTCAGCTATCAGTAACCAACTATTTACATAAGATTCAAGTTCTGTCTTTGAAAACATGATCTATTCGATTTTACACTCCGTTAATGTTACTTATTTATTTAGCTATTCAATTATTTAGGTTACTTAGCTATTTGTTTACTTATTTACGATTATTACTCATTTATTTATTGACATGTTTTTTGTTTCCGGCAAAGAAAAAAAGATCGAAACCAATGCAAGGGACATAATCGTTTCAGCTACTCTAACAGAAGATACCGCAGTGGTTTGCTTCCCTTCCATAACGAGCACTGTCGTAAGTGGCTGTCGCGGCCACAAAGACGTCTCAGCGTTGTCTGCGTTCATAGGAATTTCATGAATCAAACTGATGTAGATGACACCACTTTGATGTATAATAAGTTCTCATGGTCCAGAGTGATCGCTGGAGAATGTGTTGTTGGAGGTCTTGACTGAGAATCTCTTAGGACAAGCAAGATGACACGAGTCAAATGCCAAACATTACCACCCTGGCTGACCAAGAGTATTATGAAAGTTATGTCTCACAGAGATACATTAACTGAAGTTTCTCAAAGCAGTCGTTCCGGTTTGTGTAAAGGACAAGTGGGATCCGTGCGTCTTGTCAAAATCTTTTTCTGGGTGAATGAAGTTTTGAAGTTTCTCAAAGCAATGGTTCAGGTCTGTGTAAAGGACAAACAGAATCCGTATGTCTTGTCAAAACCTTCTACCATGTAACTGAAGTTTCTCAAAGCAATGGTTCAGGTTTGTGTAAAGAACAAGTAGAATCTGCGTGTCTTGTCAAATCCTTTTATGTGTAACTGGAGTTTATCAAAGCAATGGTTCACGTCTGTGTAAAGGACAAACGGAATCTGTGAGTCTTGTTTTTAATCATTTTAATCATGTAACTCAAGTTTATCAAAGCAGTGGTTCTGGTCTGTATAAAGGACAAGTAGGATATGTGTGTCTTGTCAAATCCCTTTTCTGTGTAACTGAAATTCTTCAAAGCAATGGTTCAGGTCTGTGTAAAGGACAAATAAATTCTGCGTCTTGTTAAAACCTTCTTCCGTATAACTGAAGTTTCTCAAAGCGATGGTTCAGGTTTGTATAAACGACAAGTAGGATATGTGTGTCTTGTCAAATCTTTTTCTCTGTATAACTGAAGTTTCTCAAAGCAATGGTTCAGGTTTGTGTAAACGACAAGTAGGATATGTGTGTCTTGTCAGATCTTTTTCTCTGTGTAACTGAAGTTTCTCGAAGAATGGTTCTGTGTAAAGCACAAGCAGCATCCGAGTGTCTTGTAAGATCCTTTTTCCTCTGTAACTGAAATTTCTCAAAGCAATGGTTTAAGATCTGTGTAAAGGACAAGTAGGATATGTTTCCCTTGTCAACACCTTCTTCTGCGTAACTGAACTTTCTCAAAGCAATAGTTCAGGTCTGTGTAAAGGACAAGTATAATCTACGTGTCTTGTCAAAACCCTTTTACTGTGTTACTGCTCAAAACAATGGTTCAGGTCTGTGTAAAGGACAAATAAGATATATGTCTTGTCAAATCCTTTGTCTGTATAACTGAAGTTTCTCAAAGCAATGGTTCAGGTTTGTGTAAAGGATGAGTGGGAAATGTGTTTCGTCGAATCCTTTTTTTCTGTGTAACTGAAGTTTTTCAAACCAATAGTTCAGGTTTGTGTAAAGGACAAGTAGATTCCGTGTGTCTTGTCAAATCCTTTTCCTGTGTAATTGAAATTTCTCAAAGCAATATTTGGTAGCTGTAGGCCTAGAAATAGAATCAAAAGAGAAACAGCAGAAAAACAGTGTGGTTTTGTGGAAGGGAAAGGAACTATTACTGCCATACACATCCTAAGAACTATCATAGAGAGGTCAGTCGAGATGAATAAGGATTTATATTTATGCTTTGTTGATTATACCGAGGCTTTCGATCGGGTAAGACATGAAGAACTGATCAACCAACTAGAAAGACTCAATATTGATGGAAAAGGTGTACGAATAATCAGAAATATGTATTGGGAACAAACAGCTGCAATGAGAATAGAAAACGATATAAGCCCTTTCTTTCTCCCAACGATTGTGTGCATCAACCAATCAACCAGTCGATGAACCTACCACTCAGTCAATCAATTCTTAATCCACCAGTCCGTCAATCAATCAATGAATCAATCAATGAATCAAGCAATCAATCAACCAATCAGTCAATCATCATTCATTCATTCATTCATTCATTCACTTATTCACTCAAACACTGTTTTATGTTCATACGACATTTATTGATTCAGTTTTTTCTTCTCTCAAACCTTTTTAAACTAACAAAGTACGACAACTGTAGAAAAAATAATGGTCAAACCAAATAGTATTTTATGGACTGTTCCAGCTTAACTAGAATAGAACAACATCTACTTCAGTTACACCTCTTGATCATATCTATGCAAATATATCTAGCATGATTTGAAACGCATAGATGTATACAACGTGACTGGCCATCAGCGACCTTAGTGTTGCTTGGTCTCAGATGCTAAAATTGAAATCGCAAAGAGACATACACGCACACACACGCGCGCGCGAGCACACACACACACACACATACACACACACACACACACACACACCACACACACACACACACACACACACACACACACACACACACACACACACACACACATATTTTATTATTCTGATCTCTACAAAATTGTGATCAAAACACATTTCTGTCTAATTTTTACACAAAAATCCATTTCACTTTGTCTACAACTGCACAAATCCTAACGAAGTCTCATGAATCTGATGCCAACTAATCTACCGTATCCTTAACAAGCACACATCAAAACAGCATACACGAGTCAAATGCCAAAAATTACCACCCTGGCTGACCAAGAGTATTATGAAAGTTATGTCTCACAAAGACACATTAAAAACCAACAAAACTCAGAATACAAAAAGGCCAGAAACAAAATAACGAATATGATAAAACACATAGAAAGCATATTTCAGCAAACAAATTCATAACCAAAAGGACCACTAACAATCTGGCGAAACCTAGATGTATAGACGACGGGCTCTTTTTCGAAAAAAAAAAACTAGTAATATAGAACAACACCTGAACGCCAATGTCTTTTGTGAGCATTTCTTCTCTATATGTGAAGAAAACATTAGCTGAAACAGATACATCACATTATAAGCGCAATAAATAATCAGTAGTGTCCCAAGACAGTTAAAACAAAAAAATGTTCACCATTCCTTTTATCATTCTTCCTGAGGTCGAAAATATATCTCCAGTATGAGCAATAAAAATCGTCTGGTCCAGATGAAATCTGAGGCAAAATTAACCTTCCACTCATCACATGGTTGAAACTCTTAACATATATATGTATGTATTGACCAGAAGATGTTTCCAACAGATTTTGAAAAAATGCGAAAACAAACCCTTCACCAAAAAACAAAAGAAAGGAAATTTGACACTCATTATTTAAAGCCAATATTACAATTACATGCTGTCTCTTAACCACCTGAAAGACATGATCGCAAACACATGATAAAATTCATAGAAGATCATTTGCTATTTCGCCCATTTCAATCAAGATTCTGTTGACACCATTCATGCAACACTGCCCTTTCTAACATGACAAACTTGTGGTTATCAGCAATAAATGAAACACATGTATCAGGAATTGTCTTTTTAGATTTTAAGAAAGCGTTTGATCTCATTGACCATAATTCTTTCAAAATCTATGTTTATCTGAAGATATTCAATATCCTGCCCTTTTATCCAGCCATACCTAAGAAAGAATTTGTACAATATGAACATGCTAAGAAATCTCTCTTCTGAGGGATAGGTATAGTTTGGTGTAACACAATGTTCAATTCTAGGTTCAATATTATTTTGTGTCAACATCAGTTACTTTCCCTTACGCATAACCTCGAACTCTTATTGAATGACATATGCTTGCTGACGACAATACTCAAAACATGTCGGGGGAAAACATTCCTGAAATTCAAAGAACAATACACAATGTATACATCAGTGCAGCTATGTACACACATCAAGTGCCAGACAGATATGATGAAAACCGTATGCACATCAATCCTTCAAAAAGTAAAATCAATGATAATGATAACTTGCTAAAGACATAAACCATCCAAACTGAATCTTCAGTACTCTTTAGATGATATAAATGTAGAATAAGCCTGTGATCGTCGTGTACTTGGTGTGTATAGAGACGAAAAGTTTCCATGGAAGTCCACATTGATCACCTCTGCAAACTTCTCTGTAATAATGTATTTCTTCCCATTGGGCTGTCTTACTTTATCAACACAGAAGCATAAAAGAAACGTATCTTACAATGCTCATATTAGATGCTATATTGTCTATGCATCTACACTAATGAGATGGTTACTTCAAAGTTCATTTAAAAAACTAAATTTCTATCACAGAAAAGCAAAACAATGTCTGGAAGCTGACAGCTCCCTAACCACAGACCAAACACTTTAAAAAATGCCAAAATATTGTCACTCGAAAACGTCAAAACAACAAAAAACCCAAAATGCACAAACTAGATACAAATCTGCTTCAAAATACTTAATGCTTAATACTTACCCCATGTCAAACACACTACACAAAATCAAGAAACAGCGTTTATCCTCTAAGACCAGGATAAGACATATTTAAACAAACACCTCTTTTCTGTTACACAGCTGTGAAATACATTGCCCACCAAGATTAAATCATGCACATCACTGACCAGCTTTATACTAAAATTTCACAAATAATTTCAAGATGTAATGTAAACATGCATTCTAACTAAAACTTCTTTTCTAGCTCTACTAACGCTGCGCTATAAATCTTCAACCAGCCTCATTTTTACGCACAGGTCCTTTCTATCCCAGTTCTGAGTGGTTATCTTTTTGCATTAAAAATCTTAGTGTATCAATCCCATATGTCTCTCGCCTTCTCTTTTTGTCTCTGTCTTTCTGTCTTTCTTTCTGTCTGTCTTTCTGTCTCTCTTTCTGTCTCTCATCATCTCTTCTGCCTCTCTGTCTCTCTTTCTCTGTCTCTGTCTCTGTCTCTGTCTATCTGTCTGTCTGTCTGTCTCTCTCCTCTCTCTCTTCTTCTCTCTCTCTCTCTCTCTCTCTCTCTCTCTCTCTCTCTCTCTCTCTCTCTCCCTCTCTCTCTCATATTAGGGAAATTAAATGAGAAAAGAAATACACACACAAAGAACGAACACATAAACAAACAAACAAACAAACGGACAAACAGACAAACAAAACACACAAAAACAGCAGCAACAGCAACAGCAACAGCAACGAGCACTATAACAGTAATCACAGCAAGTCACCGGGAATCATTGATAAATGTTAAGTCAAAGGACGTGCGATGCAAACAATAGTCAACAAAAACATGGACAAACAAAACGATAATCAATATTAAGACATAAACAAATGATGCACAACTCTCTGTGAATGATACTATGGTATATTTTTGCACAGTCTGCATACTTCATCTCTGGTGGGTGTGCATACCGGGTGTTTTCATGTTTCCATAAGCCACCACGCACAGATATGGCTTTTTGGATCTAGAACGTTCAAGAGAGTTCTTGAATGTTATATAGAACCAATACTGTTGTGCAGTTGTGAGGCGTGGGCAGTCAACGAGCAAAGCCAGAACAGGATTGAAGCAGCCGAGATGTGGTTTCTAAGAAGAATGTTGAGCGTTCCATGGACAGCAAAGAAAACAAACGAGACAGTCTTGATGGAGGCAGACACAAGTAGATCATTCATAAGGAAGATTAGGAAAAGATAGGCAACATTTATAGGCCATTTTATGAGGAAAGGGGATCTGGAGCACCTGGTCACAACGGGAAAGCTGGAGGGAAAGAGAGCACCAGGTAGACACAGGGAGAAAATACTAGACGGACTTGCAGAGTGGCTGGGAACAAGGAAGGTGGAGGAGATGCTTGAGGCAACAAGAGATAGAAACAGATGGAAGTCCATGATCGCCAACGCCATGCGGCAAGGCACCTGATGATGATGATGAACGTTCAAATTTGATTTTCTGCGTGTGTGGGTATACACACGAAGGAGGTTTAGGCGCTAGCAAGGCTGCACACGTGTTAACCTGAGAGATTGAAAACAAATCGACTGTTTATAGGTGACACCATGGTTTCCAGATGAATTATTGATGTGAAGGACATTTTTTACAAGTTATAATGTAACTTCTTGATAGAACATCAAACAGAATGAACAATAACATTATAGGGGCATGATATGTATTCATAAAATCGTATAAAACACCCGTTTCAGTTCGTTTTTTTTTCGCATATATTCATAAACCCTGTACAAATATATATTTCCTATGAAAGCTATTTGAATTAAATATTCAGATACCCTGTAAAATCATAATCAAAGTATGTTATTTCCACGAATGAATAGTAAATCAAATACAGAGATACCCTGTTTTTACATACATTTTTGTTTCAAAAATGATTATTGAAATAAATACTGAGTGCATACGTATACATTTACATTTCTTCTTCTTCTTCTTCTTCTTCTTCTTCTTCTTCTTCTTCTTTTCTTCTTCTTCTTCTTCTTCTTCTTCTTCTTCTTCTTCTTCTTCTTCTTCTTCTTCTTCTTCTTCTTCTTCTTCTTCTTCTTCTTCTTTTTTTTTTCTTCTTCTTTTTCTTTGACAACATTTCAGTTTTCCACAGAATCTTCTTCAGCAACACATTGAGATTTTGAGTTGATCATTTTACACGAAAGAACACGATCTGAGCCTCACGTCACCTGGTGCGGCTGCAAGAACTCTTTTGCAGACTTGCAGTAAGTTCGTGTCCAACATCATCTCATCATGAATGTCAACTGAATTCGTCGTAAGAAACAATCATCACATCTTTCCTGGACAGTTCAAATCTCTTGTGGCGTTATCAGAGACCCTCCTGCAAATATATAAACAAATTTGTATATACATGGATAAATAGATAACCAAATAAATAAGTACGTATACATCCAGACAGACAGATAGATAAGTAGATAGATATACATAGAGAAACAGACAGACAAACAGATATTTTGATGGACAGGTAGACAGAAGATAGACAATATAGATAGATAAATAGATAGATATATAGATAGATAGATAGACATATGGAAATAAAGATAGAGAAATAGATAGACAGATAAACAGATGCTTATGAAACATGGACCCTAACAGAGAAGCCGCAGAAAAGAGACCAAGTCATGAAAAAGAATTTCTATCAGATGCTTCTGCATGTACACAGCTGATGACGAACATCTTACAAATGTAATGTAATGTAATAGATAAATATAACAATGTGGAGGTCCCCCGTAAGATTACACAGCTCATTGCCATGCATAATGACCTCATTGTTGTTAAAAACGGAGACTCAAAATGTACGGCCATTTCACCAGGTCATCAGGTCTTGTGAAAATTGTCCTGTAAGGCACAGCGTTAAAAGACAGGAAGAGAGACATATACAGAAAAGATAAAGGAAGTCCTTTCATAAGGGAGTGGACAGATTTGATTACAGTGATTCACATACTGATGCAAAGGTCAGACAGAGATGGAGAATAATGATACATACACACACACACACACATTTTCAGACGACATTGCTGCTATGAAGAGTAACGGTCAAGATCTTTAACTGCTTGTGACTAATAGTAACAGCTATGAAAAAAATATAGCTTTATCAACAGTGCCAAAAAGACCAGAGCATATTGAGCGTGTAACACCAGATGCCAACAGATGTCTTCATTAACCTAGAAAGGTTCAGGAGGTAAAGAACTCCAGGTACCTTGGCAATTCCATCTGCACCATTGATGATTTTGATTACGAACTGAAATGCCCACTTAGAAAGGCAACATAAGCATTCGACTATCTGAGTAAAGTGTGGAACAACAGGATCGGTTCCTTTGGAATTAAATTGAGGTTCTATAATTCGAACATGATGTCAACATTGCTCTATGCAGCAGTAGAACCTGACATCTTGAGATCTCCCATGCATCATCATCATCATGTGCCCTGCCACATGGCGTTTGTGATCATGGCCATCCATACCAAACTATCGTCTGACGCTGCAAGTACATCTCTCACCCTCTCTGTCTTCATTCACTCCACAAGTCCGTCCAGTCTTTTCTCCCTGGGTCTATCTAGTGCTCTTTTTCCCTCCAGCTTTCCGACAGTGACTAGGTACTATAATTTCTCTTTCCTAATAACATGTCCTATAAGTGTTGCTGGACTTTTCTTAAGATCTCCCAGGAGCAGAAATTGGACGTCTCTGCAACCAGATGCCAAATGGTATGAGTATGTGACAAATGAAGAAGTCATGAATAGATCACAAAAGCTCCCCGTGTCAACAACTTTTGCAGACGCCTCCTCTGCTGGTTGGAGCATGCCTAGAGACTCCCCAAAGCAGCCCCTGCAACCATTTCTTTTATAATTTTCTTCTTCTCCCTGAACTCAGCGAAGAACCGTTGAGGCGCTGCACCTGTCTCTTCCTCAGATTCCTTCAACATTGTCGGTTGCAAGCCAAAGTGTCTGCAAATGGTTTCTCTTATACATTTTGCAAGGTCGTCAGTCCATCGTTTGTTGTTGTTGTTATTGTTTGTTTTTGCTTGTTTGTTTGTTTGTTTGTTTTCTTTCTTTCTTTCTTCTCCTCCATTTCCTTGCCTCAACAGTTCTCTACAGGACTGATCTAGTACGGCCACTGGATCTTGTTATATGGCCATATCACCGTTCAATGTAGTTTTCTTTTTTTTTTTTGAACTGATGTTAGCATATCTTCATGTGGTCCAGCGTGCTGGGGTTTTATCCCTTGTTCATTGGTGATACTATCAGTGTATGGGATGTTCAGTATCTTCCGATGGCATCTTATCTACATGATTTGGAGTTATCTATCCAAACATGGTGTGATGTTCTTCGCTGCCAAGGATGGATCCCAGGTAAAATTGTTATTGAACAGTTCCTAGCTTCTGGTAATGGTGGTGGTATTGTGGCTGGTTATCAATGAGGTCTTCTTGGCGCTGATTCCCATGCAACATCTCGTGGATGTTTCATCTAGTCGATTAACAAGCTTGGAGAATTTGTTCACAGCATGCCAGGCCATCAATGTCATCTTCCATGCACAAGGTCGTGATGGTTCTTTCTCCAACGTTGACAGTGCTGCCGTGATCTTGAAGTGCATCAGTCTTGAAAAGCTTGAGAGACAGAAAGCAGGCCTGACGAACTGCAACCGAGATATGGACCCACTCTCCGATAACACCCTGCATAGGTATCGCATTGGTTGTTTTAGAATATAGCTCCTGGATGGTGTTGATTAGCTTTTGCCTGACGTTAAATTTTTTACAGTGGCGCTTAGTACCTCCTGCCAGACTCTGTCAAATGCCTTTTTGAAGTCTGTGAAGACGTGGTAAAACTCCCTCTCGTTTTGGAAGCGTTTTTCGTTAAGTGTGGGCAGTTTAATAGTCTTTTCGATGGCACGTGTGCCCTTGTGGAATCCAGTCTGTCTTCGGCAAATATGGTATCGGTTTGCGGCTATAATCTATTCAGAATTATTTTTAGCATAGTTAGCCAGCATGACTAATCTGACTGATATTGCGGTAGTTTGGTAGTGGTAGAGATTTCCTCTCTTGGAAAGGGTGACGATTAGAAAATGAGTCCATGGCGTTGGCCATTTCCCTGTCCCAGATTTTTTGCAGATGGCAGGTAGGATATGAGTAAGTGCCCTTCCGCCATGTTTTAAGAGTTCTGCAAGATGTTGTCAATACCTGCAACCTTACACAACCCAGCGATTTCAATGCTGCTAAAACTTTTTCATGACGTACTGGGAAGTGACCTTATTTGATGAATCTTGTACTGTTAACACACTTGAATATCCTTACGTTGGTTTGTTTTACACTTCATTGTTCAGTCTACCATTTTCATTATGTCTTTATCTTATGAAAGACAATTGCAGGTTTTTTTCCTGAATGGTGCTGACTCTGCTTTTGCTTGGTCAAGTATTTTACATTTTTAAAAGCTTTGTTTATTTCATTGTTTTTCGATCCAGCTGTCCTTTGCTTTATTTTTATTTCTTGCCCAATTCTTTTCGTTTATAGCCCTCTGTTTCTTTTTTCCTGTCAAAGTTTTCTTTTGCGCCTTAAACTTCTATTGCTTCCATCTCCAAAGTAGTATTACTTGTGATCTATGGATTGAATTTCCTTAATATCTTTCTTGCTGTTTCAGTCACCATTGGTTTGATTTACATGAGAGATCTTCAAAGTCTTCTTCAAGCAATGGTAGTGGGTGAATTTTCCTCCCATGGTCGCTTGGAATTTTTCAGCGATATCAGGAACTTTCGGTTTGTCAAGGCTGAATTTGAGACAACAGTTTTTTTACCTTCATGTGATTTTCACTTTACTTTAAAGTTCTTCCTTGTAAAGTCATGCTCATTGCCAAGGTCAGCTCCTGGATATGTCTTTAATTTAGCCCTATCGATGCCAGGCTTAATCCTGTTCTTTACAAAACTATAATCAGCTTGGCTGTGATACTGACCAGTCAGGGAGTCCCATGTGCATCACGGAGATGCATACATTCACCAAGAATGACAGCGAGAACCAAGTCATTGTCAATGGCAAAATCTAGTAAAGTCCCTTATCATTTGTATTCTCATTACAGTCGGAGCCAGTCTTCTTGGAGGTCTCTACCACCT
>CM060306.1:31251980-31266980 GCA_030674185.1 Monoplex corrugatus | reverse complement strand
TGAACTCAACCTTTAATAACTTGCAATCACAAGAGCCCATCTTGAATTCTAATTAGGGCCTGACCCAGGGAGTGAATTACCTGGGGTTTAGACTTCTCTCTCCCCCCCCCCCCCCCCTTTCCCCTCAAAATTTTTTTTTTATGTGAAATAGAAATAGAGAGAGAAGACTTTTTTAAATCATAAAAAAAAACAGAAAAAAGGACTCGAACGAAATGCAATCTATGTACCGGCAAAATCTCCCCCCTCCCCCGTCTCTCTCTCTCTCTCTCTCTCCTCTCTCTCTCTCTCTCTCTCTCCCCCCCTCCTAATGTTATGTCTGCATGTTATTATGTTGTTTGCGTTATGCTCACAGTCTCAGAAAGGACTGGGTCAAGTAACATTCGAGCTGTTTTTCTGTATTTCACTGTTTCAACTTTTAATTTCATTTGCATTCTTAAGACGAGAGAAAAAAATATTCCCTGTTATGCCAGTTTTTGCTTTGAAGCGGCAAAAACACTTCAGCTATAGAGAGTATTGCCCCCTGACCCCTACAGGAGGCTCTGTCCCTAGACTCCGTGTGTAAACTCCACCCGTCCTTCACCTTTCCCGCATCTGGCCTCCCTGATGATAAATGATTTGGTTCAGAGACTAAGGTTACGGACACGCAGAAATCCAGAGCCATCAGTCTACAGAGAAAAAAGAAAGAAAGCAAGAAAGGAAAAAAGAAAGCAAACAAGAAAGGAAAAAAGAAAGCAAGCAAGAAAGAAAGAAAGAAAGAAAGCAAGAAATAAAGAACGAAAGAAGGAAAGAAACAAAACAGATAAAAACGGGGCCAGTGATCTTTACTGTTAGTTAAGAACAAAGACGTTTAAAGATAAAAAGCATAGTCGCGTGGTAAGGACAATGATGTTCCAGTCGGGAAGTTTGGGTATGAACCTGTTCTGGAATTGCTTGGTGAATAAAAGATGGATACCCTTCAGATCTCCTAGATCAATGTACATTACACTTGCAGAGCTGCTTGTGCGTGGAACCCGTTCGCGCAGAACTGTCTCATACGCACATGTAAGATCATGGATGTCAAGCCAAAGTTTGGTGGCTTATGGAAACACGGAATTATTCAGCATGCAACCTTCCCTCTCCCCCTCCTCCTCACGAAAGAGAATATGACTGCCTTAATGGCAAAAGCCATCTCGGATGTTCGAATGTATGTGAAAGTTGCTATCCACAAACGAAAAACAATGCAAAATCTAGACAAGACTAAACGAAGCAAAATCTAGACAAAATTTTTAAGATACAGATATTAATTTGGTAGTGATATGTTATCAAAAAGACTAAACGAAGCAAAATCTAGACAAAATTTTTAAGGATACAGATATTAATTTGGTAGTGATATGTTATCAAAAAGACTAAACGAAGCAAAATCTAGACAAAATTTTTAAGGATACAGATATTAATTTGGTAGTGATATGTTATCAAAAAGACTAAACGAAGCAAAATCTAGACAAAATTTTTAAGGATACAGATATTAATTTGGTAGCGATATGTTATCAAAAAGACTAAACGAAGCAAAATCTACACAAAATTTCAAAGGATACAGACATTAATTTGGTATGATATGTTATGAAAGTTATCAAGAAACACCCGAGGGTGCAAGATGGGACCCAGAGCAACAATGTCTCACCACCGACCGGACAATTACCTCTCAGTTCCCGACGCCACAAGATAGCTATTTCACCAAGCAAATGGTAAAAGGGTGGTGGCTATCCATACGTTGCATGACCCATATCGGACCCAGTCATCAGTTACCTTGTTTACAAACCGAATGGCAAAGTGGGGGAGAAAGCTGACGGATAGGGTGAGGGAATCAGAGAGTTAAGTGTTTGCTGTTGGAGTCAAAGGATGAGGAAGAAAAACATCCCAACAGATACTAACGATATGAATGTTAGTTCAGTAATGACAAACCCTGGGACATAGTCACACGCCGCGCATCAGGCAGGTCCAAGCCCAGCTACTGGACCTTGAGAGGATGCAAGACCAATCCTCTTCTTTACTTCGGGCCTCCCATCTCTCTATTGAGCAGCCTGTACAACCGCCAGCTCGCGTAGCTACCATCCCCTCTTCCTTATCATATATAATCTACACACTTGGCTGTCGGGAATAAAGAAAAGTCCCAACAGGTACTAGGAGTTCTAATGTTAGTTCGGTAGTGAGACATTGACGGAAAAAAATCTTAACTGGAACTAACGACAACAATGTGAGTTCGGTTGTAACATGTTTAACCCTTTGACTTCCGCACCGGCACCGTGTCCACCAACACCCTGCATTACCAACCATGCTGGCAAAGCAAAAAACTCAACCCTTTAATCTCCTCATCTATCCACCAGCTTCCCGCAGAAAGCTGATGGATAGGGTGAGGGAATCAGAGAGTTAAGTGTCTGCTGTTGGAGTCAAAGGACAAGGAAGAACAAAATGCCAACAGATACTAACGATATAAATGTTAGTTCAGTAATGACATGATGAAAGAAAAGAACAGCAGTTCCAACAAGTACTACCTGCAGTGTTAGATCGGTTATGACATATGCTTGTTAGAAAACAAGAAAACTGCACATAGGGATTGAAGATACAAAATGGTTTTAGTATCTCCAACACGAAGGAATGATTTAAAGAAACGAAATAAAAAAGTCCAGGTAGGACTGACAATACCAATGTTATTTCGTAAGTCCTCTCTGCTTTCTGAGCTATCCCGATCACAGCTAGCAGATGACAGTATCAAAGTTAACACCACTGTCATCAGCACTGACACCATCATCACTCGATGAACACAAACTGACAGGGACTGCATTATGAACTTGTTGAGCAGTGGAACTCCACAGACACTCGTCTTGTCACGCAGCGCTCTCTGCTTCCCCACTATAGAAAGCGCCGTGTACAAGTTGTATTATAAGAGGAACAGGGAGTGTGTGTGTGTGTGGGGGTCGTTATGTGTCGTGTGCCGCATGGCCTTGCCTTGTCGGGGTTCCATGACCTGAACAGGAAGTGTCAGAACAGTATAGTTTAACAAGAGTTTGCCTCACTTCTTGATGATATAGCAAGAATAACCTTGTCTTTGTTCTAGATATGCTGTATATGAATTATGTAAGAATTTTTCAAGGACAGGGCGGGGAAGAGACAGAGGCCAGACATATAAAAATAGACAAAGAGGCAAAGGGAGACAGTTATCTTTGAATCTCAGTTTCATTTATGTCCTAGAATACAAATTCCTCCGACTTCATAGAAAAAGGCTGTGGCGAACCTCATACTGACATGCACTTTCTGTTAGTTTCAGCATCGCATTTATAGCAAGACAGTTTCTGGTACAGTGAGACATTTTGATTTTACACCAGTGACATGGTGATTATTATGAGTCATCATCATCATGTGCCCTGCCGCATGGCGTTGGCCATCATGGCCCTCCATACGAATCTCTCCCTTGTCGCTGTAAGTACATGACCAACCCTCTCTATCTTCATCCACTCCGCAAGTTCGTCCAGTATTTTCTTCCTGGATCTACCTGGTGCTCCCTTTCCCTCCAGCTTTCCTGTTGTTACTAGGTGCTCTTATTTCTCTTGCCCCTTACAATGTCCTATACATATTGTTTGTCTTTTCTTAACTTTCTTCATTACTGTTCTTTTGGTGTCTGCTTCTTTCAAGACTGTCACATTTATTTTCTTTGCTTTGTCCATGGAACTCTTAACATTCTTCTTAGAAACGACATTTCAGCTGCCTCAATCTTGTTCTGACTTTGCGTATTGACAATCCACGCTTCACGTCCGTAGAGCACTATTGGTTCTTCATAACACCGAAGAACTAACCCTCTTGTTTGTTGGTAAGAACGCTTTTCATTTTCTTAAATGCTGTTTTAGCTTGGCCGATTCTGCTGTTATATTTAAACTTATCAACCTTCTGCCTTAACGTTAAAAGCCATTTGGAATGTTAAGAGTAAGTGAAAGTTGCTACTCACAAATCAAAGAAAAAAAAACAGCAAAATGTAGACCAGAATAAACGATACAGATATGTTTGGTAGTGATATGTTATCAAACTTATCAAGAAACATCCGAGGGTGCTGGATGGCAATGTGCTTAGGTCTTATCATTCTATGATTCGGTTCTTGTGAAATTGTTACTGATGTTTAATCTGGCCACAAATGGCCATATTTCATCGATATACATACGTATACATCCTTGTCACACACGGGGCAGAAATAGTCCGAATGCGATAAATCCCTCATGAACGAATTTAACTTTAATATATTTATTTTTCCAATACGTTGAACGCCTAGAAATATAATAAGATTCATATAAAAGAAATTCAAAGTGTAGAGCAATAACATGTTTATGAATAGAACTGATACACCTGCTAATTTTGTATCACTTCAAAAGAATGCGAATACTATAAAGCATTTGGCAACTTAGTGTTCAAATGCCAAATGAGTAACATTGGAAGACGTTTTGGTCCTGACCGTTTATCAAGGGCTAATATGTTGCGGGCTCGATTGAAAACAAAATGCCACATTAGTTGATTTCCATAGTCATCATGGCTGTGACACTGGACATGCCCTAACCAAAATGACCAATGGTTCAATATTTTTAAAGAATAAAAAGAAAGAAAACCTATCTTGCTTTGCAGTGCTGTCTGTATATATCTGCTACCCGCCCGACATCGTGTACTTGACAAATGACCGCAATCTCAGTTTCAATAATGATACAATAATGATGTCATAAAGATGACCAGTTTTCATTTTTATTCCCCTCTGTTGAATTGGAAATAAAAAACAAAGCAGAAACTGAAATCAAACAAACAAATGGTGTTTTGTGTGATTGTTTATATGTGTCATGTGTGTAGACAAAAGTATGCGAACAAAGATAACTTAGAAAATTGGAGAAAGATTTCATCAGATTTGTATCTAAAAAAGCGAAGTTCAATTGAGAAAAAACAAATAAATAAAAAAAAAGAGAAGAAGAAATAAACAGAAAAGAGGAGAAGAATCACTGTTTAGGAATTTGTACACATATTGTTTTCCAAAGTTGGAGGTGAAGGAATGAGATGTACTTGGTAACTATTACACAAAGATGCATTTCTCGTATTGTGCGTACATAAGTTTACCGCTAAAGGGGCAAGCTGATGTCAGCGTGGCTTTGGTTTACTGCACAGTAATACATACACGACAGTTATTGTCACCAATTCACCCCAGTATCCTAGACACACATATAACACAAGTAGAGAACCAGTACGTATTTACAGACCAACATATATTATGAGATGAAAGGCAAACGAGGAAGTCGGAAGTCGGAACGCTCACTCGATCGCTTGAGAGGGAGAGAGAAAGAGAGGGAGGGAGAGCGAGAGAGAGAGAAAGAAAGAGAGAGAGAGAGAAGAGAAAGAAACACAGAGAGAGAAACAGAGAGAGAGAGAGAGAAACAGAGAGAGAGAGAAACAGAGAGAGAGAGAGAGAGGGGAGAAAAAAAGAGAGAGAGAAACAGAGAGAGAGAGAGAGAAACAGAGAGAGAAACACACAGAGAGAAACAAGAGAAACAGAGAGAGGCAGAGAGGAAAAGGGAAATGGAGGGATGGGCTTTGACGGACGACCGGACCCTCTTGCAAATAAATAACACGTTTTTCCAAAGTTAGCGCGCAAGCTGGTTTTTCATTGTTGTCTTTTTTATTTGTTATTGTTTCTATTCACCTTTTTAAAGGATACCATTTAGTAGATAATAATTCAATTAAAGGTGTCAAATAACGAATTGATGTAGGAAAGGGAACCAGTCGCCATTGTGAAGTCACTGGACTAACGACTGGAAGGTTGCGGGTTTAAAACTCATCAGTTTCGTCAAAATCAGTGTGGGATCTTCCAGCTTCAACCGACTCCTACAAAGAGTTAAGTCTGCTGTAAGCTCATTGAAAAGATTTCGACTACAGAGTCGAGTCACATCCACATTAAGGATGCGTCATCGAGGGTGTTGCTCAATTTTCTTTACCAACATCGCAGGAGTCTGTATCTCTCCGGCCTGTTGATGCCAGGATATTATCATGAAAGTAATAGCACAGTCCTGTCGTATAGTTTCAATACAGAATGTGACTCCATAGCATCATGATTATTATCCCCTGTTCTCATCATCGCCATAACTTTGTGATAAAAACGTCACAGACGTTATTGCCATTAAAGCGAAAAATTGTCTATAAAGGAAAGAGAGGGTTGGTTTTTTTCATAAGGACGTGTATGTTCGGAAGTACACATGATCATACTAGGTTACGGTTGACGAACAAACAAGTTTTCTTTCCTCGAATGATGGCATACAAACATATTTGCAAAAACATGTGTATTTAATGTATAAATACAAACATAGAAATAAAACAAGGAAAGAAAAGACACAGGACGGAAAGATAGGAATAGAAACAACAACAAAAAAGAGAGAACAGAAAATGTAAGACTAGAACGACAAGAGAAGAAAATTGTTATTCCACCCCTCCTCCCACCCCCTGACCTTTCACCTCAACCACTTAAGTTTGTGCGCTGAAGTCTTTTAGATTTGATTGCATTGCCTGTACGTGTTGTTGTGGTTATCTTCTCTTTTTTCCCCCCCTTTTTTTCTTTCTTTCTTTCTTTTGGCGGGAGTTTTTGTGTCATTCTTTATGTAGCTACTTTTATAGTCAACTTTATAGTAAGCTGTCATGTCGGGCTTACATGAATTAACCTGTCTAGTGGTCTAGTGTGCTGAAGGCTGTTGACTTTGGTTTGTTTGGGTCCGCTTCCAAACAGTGATGTGGTGTGTGCCCTGTTTCTCTTCTTATAACGCACACGCTACCAACTGAAATTCGTATGCAAACATGTGCACACACGCGCGTATACTACATACACATACACACAACACACACACACACACAACACACACACATATATATATATATATATATATTATATATATATATATATATATAATATATATACATATACAACACATGTCACACGCAAATACCACACACCTCACACGCAAATACCACACACACACACACACACACACACACACCACACACACACACACATACACACACACACACAACATACACACACACACACACCAATCACAAACATACACTAACAACAACAACACACTACACTATAACACATACAATACAATACACACTAACACAACCAAACAACATAACACAACATCACATAACACACACAAACGACAAAACATATAATACACTACACATACACAATAACACACACTATCACAATCACACAACATACATACACACACACCACACATACACACACACACACACACACACACACACATACATACACACACACACACACACACACATACATACACACACACACACACACATACACACACACACACACACACACACACACACACACCACACATACACACACACACGCAATCACAGAGAAAGGTAAGCGTAAACAAGTTACATTTACATTTCTATCACATGTATAATCAATACAATTAAATACGTGTTTTTATTTCTCTTTAACAAATCCAGGAAATCAAAATATTAAAAACTATCACTATAAAACTTTGCAAAGATTTGAACAAAAAATTAATAATTACACTTGTAATACTCAATAAAACCTATCAAAGTTTCGGGACAAAGAAAACAAAAACAACAAAAAAAACAATAATTACACTTGTATTATAAATTCACTTCAGCTTTGTCCACTGGAATGACGTCGATGGATAATACCTTTGAGGCCACAATAATATAGTACCTTCACTAACCATTCGCCTTCCGACACATTTACACACACTTTTTTCTTCTTCTCCTTCTTCTTCTTCTTCTTGTTCTTGTTTTGTTTTTCTTCCTTTTCTTTTTTTTTTTTATTTTTAGGATCATTGCATTCAGGGAGGTTACCTTTGTGCTCACCTTTTTTTTCATCCCATTTTCTATGCCACTCTAATGGCCACAGAAGCTGAAACAGTTTTTATCATGCGATGATAATGTCGATGATGATGATAATCATGATGCTATGGAGTTCCTTCTAGGATTGAGACTGCGTGACAGGGTTGTACTCTACGCTTACTATTATATCCTGGCGTCAATCAGGTCCGAAAGATACAGACACCTGCGGTGTTGGTCTGAAGATTTAAACAACACCCTCAATAACGCATCCGAGAAGTGGAATAGAATCGACTGTGTGGTTCCAGTCTTCCCAATGAGCCCATAGCACGCCCAACTCTGGGTAGGAGCCGGTTAGAGCCGAAAAATCCCACAATGATTTTTGAAGGTACTGATGGGGATTCGAACCCACGATCTTCCAGTCGGTAGTCCGTTGCGTTAATCACTACACCACGGCGACTGGTGTTCTTGTTCTTGTTTTTCTTGTTCTTCTTGTTCTTGTTCTTCTTGTTCTTCTTGTTCTTCTTGTTCTTGTTCTTGTTCTTGTTCTTGCTTCTCTTCTTCTCTTCTTCTTCTTCTTCTTCTTCTTCTTCTTCTTCTTCTTCTTCTTCTTCTTCTTCTTCTTCTTCTTCTTCTTTCTTCTTTCTTCTTCTTCTTCTTCTTCTTCTTCTTCTTCTTCTTCTTCTTCTTCTTCTTCTTCTTCTTCTTCTTCTTCTTCTTCTTCTTCTTCTTCTTCTTCTTCTTCTTCTTCTTCTTCTTCTTCTTCATCATCATCTATCATCATCATCATCATCATCATCTCATTCTTCATTCTCATCATTCATCTTCTTCTTCTTCTTCTTTCTTCTTCTTCTTCTTCTTTCTTCTTCTTCTTCTTCTTCTTCTTCTTCTTCTTCTTCTTCTTCTTCTTCTTCTTCTTCTTCTTCTCTTTCTTCTTCTTCTTCTTCTTCTTCTTCTTCTTCTTCTTCTTCTTCTTCTTCTTCTTCTTCTTTTCTTCTCTCCTCTCCTTCATCATTCTCATCATCTCCCATCTCATCATCTTCATCTCTCATCATCATCTTCATCATCATTCTTCTTCTTCTTCTTCTTCTTCTTCTTCTTCTTCTTTCTTCTTCTCCTTCTTCTTCTTCTTCTTCTTCTTCTTCTTCTTCTTCTTCTTCTTCTTCTTCTTCTTCTTCTCTCTTCTTCTTCTTCTTCTTCTTCTTCTCTTCTCTCCTCCCCTCCCCTCCCCCTCCCCCTTCTTCTTCTTTCTTTTCTTCTTCTTCTCTCTCCTCATCATCATCATCATCATCATCATACACTCATCATCGTCTTCTTCTTCTACTTCTTCTTCTTCTTCTTGTTTTTCTTCTTCTGTCTTCCTCTTTTTTACTTCCTCTTTTTTCTTCTTCTCCTCCTCCTTTGTCTCTCTTCTTTTACTCATTCTACTACATGAAAAGTCACTGGGATACTGCAGTAAACCTTACATCATATTCCTTCTTGCTGTGTCTGTTGTGTGCCAAATCCACGATCTATATAAATGCTTTCTCTCTCCATTCTGCAACGTTGTCAATCCATCATGGTTTTGTTTTTATTCCGTCTTCCCGTACACGTCCATTCCGCAACTGTTCCTTGGAAGACATTTAACAAAGTTATTGGATCTGGGTAATGTCCATACCAACGCACATGTAGTTTTCTTTTCTTAACTGATGTCAACAGATCTTTATATGAACAAGTGTCTTGTCTGACGGTATGGCGCACTTGTTTATTGATGATATAACCATTGCATCTGATGTCATTATAGTGCGATATCACATCATTTCCATGGGTTGGCTTTGTGATTTTCAAACCCGCTGTGAGGATCCATGTTTCACACACACTGTCTATACAGGAAGATAGAATATATACCAATGCACGTAAGCGCCTGAGCTTCTGTTTTGTGGAGACGTTCTTGTCTTTCCACAAGGATTCCAACCTGGATATGTTGGTGTTGTCTTTGCCGTACTTGAGAAGATTTCTGGCTTGGTTCACACACCACTAATGGTGGATTTCGAACACATAATTCTGGAACAGTTCCCAGTTTCAGTCCATGGACAATTACATCAGCATTGATGGAGGTCTTGTGGCTGACCATCAACTTGGTCTTCTGGACGCTGACTTCCATGCCATATATTGTCGATGTTTCATCTAGTCTTTTAACAAGCTTGGCGAGTTCTTGCTCATTGACTCCATTTCAAACGGATCTTTCAACTAGATTTGAGAAATATTTGTTGATCCATTTTGTCCTCAGACAGCTGTCCATACACATATATATGGATTGACACAGGTACAGGCAGATGGGCAAATACATACCCTGTAGCATGCGAAATAATCTTTTATCAAATGAAGATTGGATATGACTTATGTGCAAAGAAGAAGAAGAAGAACAACAACAACAGCAACAACAACACAACAACAACACACAGGAACAAGAGTAAGAAACACAAGACAAGAACAAGAACGAAAACAACATGAACAGGAACAAGAACAACAAGAACAAGAACGAAAACAACATGAACAGGAACAAGAACAACAAGAACAAGAAGAGGGGACGCATTTACAGGTGGCGGTGACAGTTAGACAGTTAATCAATCAATCCAGTGATCAGTCAATCAATTAAACCAATCAATGAGCCAATAAATCAGTAAGTCAAGATCATGATTCAAGATTGTTTATTTTGGCATTTCTCCAATTTGCACTTCTTTAAATTTGTATATGTTTATCAATGGCAACTTTTCTATGTGCCTTTTGTTTACACATGAATGTTACGGGACATGTACACCAGTTACAATAAAAAAAAATCCAAAATAATATACCATATGCAAATCATGAACTGGGTGCATAATATTTTATAGAAACACGTATCGCTAAACGCTGGTTGTAAAAAAAATTAATATCGAGTACCTCCTCTTTGTAAACAGTCCACATGCTATACAAAATAGAAGTGGTATCGTATTAGTTCTTAAGCAGAAGAACAACAACAAAACCGAAGCAAATGTGGAATGATGAGAATGCACATGAACGTCTGCCATAAAAAAAAATAACCCTGACATGTTCACCGGGACTGCAGTAATGCCAGAAGTCACGTCATCAAAACTTGTCCTGCAAACAAACAAAATAAATTTTAAAAAAGAAATGACAGAAGTAATGAGAAATGATGATCATAATGATAAAGATTAACATCATCATCGTCGTCGTCGTCATAGCCATCATCATCATTATTATGAAAATAATAACAATACTGCTACTACTACTACTAATGATGATGATGATGATGGTGGGGTGGGGGTGTGGTGGTGGGTGGGTGGTGGTGGTGGTTGGTGGTGGTGTGGTGGTGGTGGTGGTGTGTGACGGTGGTGGTGGTGATGATGATGATGATGATGACGACGACGACGACGACACGACAATGATGATGATAATGATGATGATGATGATGATGCAGCTACTACAACCACTTTTACCTCTGTTGTAGTAATAGTAGTAGTAGTGGTAGTAGTAGTAGTAGTAAGCAGTAGTAGTGGTGGTTGTACTAACATCATTGTCATTATTATTATCATTATTGCTGTAGTTTGTTTTTGTTACTGTTATTATTATTATTATTATTATTATTATTATTATTATTATTATTATTATTATTATATATTATTTTATTATTATTGTTGTTGTTGTTGTTGTTGTTGTTGTTGTTGTCTGTCGTCGTCGTTCGGAATACTGATTGCAAGGTTGCGAGATCAAATCCACATCAGCCCCTTTTAAACTCATTGTAGGATTTTTCGGCTACACCCGGTTCCTAACCACAGTTGAGCGTGCTCTGAGCTCATTGGAAGACAGGGACCACACAGTTGAGTCTCATCCACTTCATGGATGCGTCATTGAGGGTGTTGCTCATATATCTGTATCTCTCCGTTCTGGTTGACACCAGGATATATTATGATAGCGTTGAGAACAGCCCTTTCAGGCAGTCTCAATCTTAGGTGGAACTCTGTCACGACTCGAAATTGTAGAGCCAAACCTTTTCCCGGGGGGGGGGGGGGATGTTTATTTCATCATTTTCTGATGCAATAACCAGAAGATGACGTAATACGTACTTATGCGTCAGTTGTGAGTATTGCTTTTTTCCCCCCTGTTTCAAACATTTTGGCATTTTGGCCAGGGTCTTTCGAAACCAAGGTCGCTGTATTTGAAACTATACTTTTGAGAAGTTCTACAACATGGGAGATAATTCCTACGTGACTCTCAAGAGTTATGTTCTTTGGTTAACGTTATAAAAATTCTCCCTGCTTCCCTCATACTTCTTTGGTATATTTTTGAGAATATGCCTAAGACATGGGGGTGAGTTACTCTTCGTGTTCATCATGAGGCACATATGCTTTCTTCATTGTCACCGTACAAACGTTAAATGGGGAGAAGGACTGTGTAGCCTACAGTTGCGAGCTCACAGACTTTTCGGAGAAATGATTATTTGTATCGTGTTTACGATATGTCAAAGCGCGGTGCAGTATGGTTGACACCATGCTGGAGATAGCCACAACAAAGACATCAAAGCGGAGGATGATGCCGACGTTTGCTTGAATTGAAGAACAGGAAGTATACTTGAAATTCAAGGAATCGGAAATGAACATCATAACGAGTTAGGTCAACTCGGTAAAGGTGGGTGCACCATAACCTACCTGTTAAAAACCTCCAAACGTCTGAAGTTCGGGTTTTCGTTTTTATTTCGTGTTAGTGCTATTGAACGTGTTTCTTTGTAGTTAACATTGTTATCAAAATAATCGTGTTTGGTTCTGTTGGTTTTACTTGCTTTTTTGTGTGATATCATATCGCAGGTAACTGCTACACGAATACCAACATATTTGTGTTATGGAGAGTTGTCAGCGAGTGGACGTACATTTTCTCGTAACAGAGAGAGAGGGGGGGTAGAGGAGAGAGAGAGAGAGAGAGAGAGAGAGAGAGAGAGAGAGAGAATTTTCTAGTTAGAGAAAGGAACCACACTGGTATGAAGTCCACACGGTTACCTTTCTTTTAATCTGAAAAAAATATCCTTAAATCTGCTTCCCTGCTTTCAACGTTTAAGTTAAAATGGGTTATTAGGCTAGAATGAGACTTGTTTTTCTCCATAGCATCATGATTATCAACGTCATCATTGTCATCATCGCACTGTAAAAACTGTGCCAGCTTCTGTGGCCTTTAAGGTGGCGTAAAAAATTGGACAAAAACAAAGTTGAGCACAATGATAATCACCTTAAGTACGACAAGTCTAACAAAAAAGATATGTTTTTGTTATTGTTGTTATTGTTGTTGTTGTTGCTGTTGTTGTTGTCGTCGTCGTCATCATAACAATTATTACTATTAATGGTGTTGATGTCGTTATAATCATTATTAATACTATCATCATAGAATTACATTATGATTATCATCAGCAGCGGTAGTACTACATTGATTTCTTTAAAAAAAAAAACGTCTGCTGAAAGTTTTCATTTTACAGTGTGTACAATTATTTAACATACCTTTAGCTCACTATTCACAACAAACATCCATGCTATAATGGTTTATAGGCCTATTCATGCACACATACTGAAAGAAACAAAACAGCAAAAGTTCACTTGTATCTCATTTATAATGACTTACATGATTCGATGCAATGACTTCTGTAATTGTTCCAGTCGCTTTTCCATAAGTTACATTGCTGTTCCAATTCTGAGTCCAAGGGGTTGCAGATGCGCGCGCAGGCGCACACACACACACACACATACAAACACGCATACGCACATACACACACGCACACGCACACACACACACATACACACATGTCAGCATGATTATGAATATATGAATATAAACTGTATGCACAGAGCTGCCTCTCTCCCTCCCTCTCTCTCTCTCTCTCTCTCTCTCTCTCTCCTCTTTCAAACTCTGTCTACCTCTCTCTCTTTCTCTCACTCTCACTATCATAAACTTGCACCCACACAAATACAAATACATTCCCCGTAAATACACACACACATACACGTGCGCGCGCGCACGCTCGCACATACATGCAAACGCAAATGCTGTCATAGGTATCAATATATTTGAACATTATTGTAATCTTCTGGACACTCATGCTCCAGCCACAACCCGTCTTTTACCTGACCGCCCCCCTACCCCCTGGCTCACTCATGAGATCGCCTGTGCAAAACGTGCCCGCCGCAGAGCAGAGCGCCGCTGACGCAAATCCAAACTCACTGTACACAGGCAACTTTTCCAAGCCTCTAAAACAAAAGTATCCACCCTCATTGCATCAGCAAAAACAAGCTATTTCCAAACCAAAATCCTGAATGCCTCTTCTTCAAAAGAACTCTTTACAATCATGAATCATCTCCTTGGCACACGAAAAGATTTACCTCTCCCAACAAAACATACAAATGAAGAACTCCCATCTGTATTCTCCAACTATTTCACCACCAAAATACAAACTCTTCGTGACAGGCTTGACATGACACCCTGTCAACCATGCCCACCTGACCCTTCCTTCTCTGGCACACCTCTTACTACTTTTACCCCAGTCTCACAAGAAGAAATTCTCAACACAATCAGATCCATGTCGTTCAAAACCTGCGAACTGGATCCTCTTCCAGGTTCTCTCTACGCCGACTGTCTCCCTACTCTCCTCCCATTCATCACTGACATCATCAACACTTCTCTTCAAACTGGAACTGTCCCAGATTCTTTCAAGTCTGCTATTGTTCACCCTCTCCTCAAGAAACACAATTTAGACCCAAATGAACTGAAAAATTACCGGCCTATCTCTAATCTCTCTTTCTTGTCAAAACTCCTTGAAAAAGTCGTCCTCAACCAGCTGAACTCTCACCTGTCTGCCAACAATCTCCTCAATCCTTTCCAGTCAGCCTACCGCCAGTGCCATAGCACTGAAACTGCCCTACTACACATTCTCAACAATCTCCTCCTTGCAACTGATACTGGCAAAGTCTCTCTCCTCACACTCCTTGATCTGTCTGCAGCCTTCGATACCATTGACCATGGTATTCTCCTTTCTAGACTTCATCATACTTTTGGCATCTCTGACATTGCTCTCTCCTTTTTCACTTCGTATTTATC
>CM060306.1:31244480-31246980 GCA_030674185.1 Monoplex corrugatus | reverse complement strand
ATAGATAGACAGACAGACAGATAAGATAGATAGATAGATAGAAGATAGATAGATAGATAGATAAGATAGATAGATATAGACACATATATATTCATATGTATTATGTATGTATATGTATGTATATATGTATTATGTATGTGTATATGTATTATGTATGTATGTATGTATGTTATGCATGTATGTATGTATGTATGTATGTATACACATACACGTGTGCGTACGTGTATGTGTGTGTGCGTGCGTGGGTGTGTACGCGCGCGCGCGCGTGTGTGTGTGTGCGTATGTGAACGACCCGTGAATGAGTTAAATGTAAACAAACCAAGACAGAAACAATATGGTCAAGCCATTCGAACAATTTCGCTTTTTATGAAAACATTATTGCAACAAAAATCCATATGTTGTACTTTTAAATATCATTGTAACTTGTGAAGCAGGTTAGGTTAAAAGAAAACATACCGTACATCATGGACAATGGCTAACTGTCGCATCAATGGATCATGTAGATAATACAACAGCGCGCAGCTATGTCTTAGCATAACGAAGGAGAGTTACTGTACTATTTTTTTTTAAGCAATCTTGTAAAGAACACCCTCCACGCCCCTCTGGACCACCAAGCCAACCACACAGACAAAACTAAAGTTTCATTGTTGTTGTTTAGTTTTGTTTTTTCTAACAAAACCTCTCTAAAACAATCCTACCACGCCACTCGCCGGAAATGATTACCAGCGTGTCCTAACTCTGTGGGACCGACATAGAAGAGAGAATTTAAGACAAATTAGCAAACATGGTACGATCTAATTCTATATTCATGTGAATTTTCTAACGACCAAGACACACAATACTCACGTTTTACCAGAAGACAAGCAAACACCCACCTGTCCTTGAACTTGAACTCTACATACACGTGACCACCCTTGACAGTTTCCCCAGGATACACAGACAGCCTTGAACGACAAACATGAGCTCAAGGACTGAAAGTGAGAGAGAGAAAAAAGAAAAAGGTAGTTGGGGGGGGGGGGGGGGGGCTGGGCGTGAGATATACGCACGGCCATGTTTCCTGTAGTGTAAGCCTCTGAACTAACCACAATGATCGTTCAAGCCAAAATATCGGCATCAGTAAAACTAACCACCAGCCTATACTATCACACCACTTCGAGCGACAAAAAAATTATCAAACAAAAAAAGAATAAATAAAAATAAATAGATAAACAAATATATAAATACATAAATATATACGTGGTTTCATATTCTGACATTCTAAATAGTCCAGTCTTTGATATTTTCTGCCCAGCTCTTCCCCTCTCTATTTGGGCAACGCTCTCTTTCCAGCATTCGCTGATAGATGGATCTCAGTATATGGCAGCAGACAGGACAAGACTATGGGCGTTGCATCGTTTTATAGCTGCCAGAAGCGGTTTGTGTGGGTCCACAAAGGTGTAGATATTTTTGCTCTTACGCCGGAGGTAGTAGTTTTACGTCCATGGTGGAAGGTGCTACCTACCAAGGGGTCCAAAACCTTGCACAGCAATCTTACCACAGCACTCGCCGGAAATGATTACCAGCGTGTCCCAACTCTACGAAGACCAAAATAAAAGTAACAATTTAAAACAAATTCGCAAACATGCTACGATCTAAGCCTATGTTCATCTGAATTTTCCAACGACCAAGATACACAATACTCACGTTTTACCAGAAGACAAGAAAACACCCACCTATCCTTGAACTTGAACTCTACATACACGTGACCACCCTTGACAACCTCCACATAGCATACACATACAGTTTTGACGTCAAACATGAGCTCAAAGACCGTAAGAAAGAAGAAAAGGCGGGGTCGGGGTGGGGGGGGGGGGGCGACAGATATACGCGTGGCCATGTTTTCTGTAAGTCTCTTAACTAACCACAATGATCGTCCAAGCCAAAACAAGGACATCAGTAAAACTAGCCACGAGCCGAAAGTATCACGCCACTTCAAGCACAAGAAGCTATTATCCAAAAAAAAACAAACATAAATAGATGAATAAATAAATAAATTAATGAATAAATATGCGGTTTGATATTCTGTGACATTCTCAGTGGTCCAGCCTTTGATGTTTTCCGCCCAACTCTTTCCCTCTCTACCTGGACAATGCTCTCTTTGCAGCATCCGCTGATAGATGGGTCTTAGTATATTCATGGCAGGTGACAGGACAAAGCCATGGGCGTTGCGTCGTTTTATGGCTGCCAGAAACGGTTTTCATGGATCCATAAAGGTGTTGACATTTTTGGTCTTATGCCGGAGGTGGTAGTTTTACGTCCATGGTGGAAGGTTCCATCTACCAAGGGGTCCAAACCTTGCCCAGCAATCTTACCATGGCATTCACTGGAAATGATTGCCAGCGTGTTCCACCTCTATGGGACCAGAAACAGGATTGCTAATCTAAAACAAATTTGCAAACATGGTACGATATAAACCCATGTTCATTTGAATTTTCCAACGATCAAGACACAAAAAACTCAC
>CM060306.1:31224480-31234480 GCA_030674185.1 Monoplex corrugatus | reverse complement strand
ACGAACCAGTCAAGTGGACAGAGTAATCATTACATTCTTACTACCTCTCATGGTGTATAATGGATGTAATACGCGGAATAATTATGTCGTTGCTGTCTCTACAGCAGACAAGACGTTAATCATATTCTCGGTGTGTCTCCCACAGAGAAATAGTCATTAATCATCCTCTTGCTTCCTTGTTTTCAAAAGTTGTGTAACCAGCAAAACGACAGATCTAAAGACTCACCAAGTTCTGATTGGCTAAACATGAGATCCTATATAGTAACCTTTGCCTGCTGAAAGTTAAAATTTCCGGGGGAAAAATGTATTCAAATGATTCCTGGAAATCTGGCTCCTGATGGTGTCATTTTCAAGCGCATGAACAAAAAAAACTGATATCTTCTAATATACTGGTGTCTTAGATTCAGTATTTCTTCTAAAGTGATTTTCGGTACATTTCCTTCAGCGCACCTGAACAAAGTTTCGCGGCAGTGTTTACATATTCTGAATCCACAATAAGAGGCATCACAAGAGGTATCCAGTCGCTGACTTAGTGTAAGGCTACAAGTACATAGGACTCTTTGTTTCATTTACATAAAATGTTGCGAAGTGTTGTCTCAAATAAGTTTATATCTTTTGGATCTGTCTGCTGCTTTTGACAGCAATAGACACCTCTCTGGGGTTCAGCACACATTTATAAGCCAAGCAATCCTCTTTGTAGGTTTTGTCATATCTGTCTGACCACTTTCAGTCGTTTTAAATGAGTATAAGTCCCAACCAGATAAATCTATACGTGGGGTCCCCCAAGGCTCTGTACTCGGGTCAATTCTCTTCACAGCACAACATCAAATATCGTTTCTATGCTGATGTTTCCTACCTCCATAGTACATCTCCCACATTTTTCCAACTCTCGTTTTAATTGTTATGTTGAAATCCAGCACTGGATGATGCAGAAAAGCTACAGTTGAATGGAGATAAGGCTAAAGCAATGCTCATTGGCCCAAAGCACAAGCTTTCCGCTGTAAGAGTTTGTTCCATCCAGCTACGTGGCAACACTTTCTGATTCAATCAAGAACACTGTCGTTGTTCTTGATCCTCAACTTTCTGTGCTGAGGTTCATCACCTAAACCTGTCACTTTTGTTATGGTTCACAACGACATTAAGCAGCATCTAAACTTGCATCTTCCCTTATCGTGTCTCGTACTGAATTTTGTAACTCTCTGCTTTTTTTTTTTTTTTTTTTTTTGACTTCTTCTTCCATTATATGCATACAGATATATTCAAAATTCTTAGACTTGTCTTGCTTTTCATAAAACGAGGCATGAGTAAGTTACTGCATTGTTTCACTGTCTCCACTGGTTTCCTATTTCTCAAAGACATTCAAACAAAATTAATACATTATACTGCAAGTGTATTAATGGTACTGTACCTACTTTCTTTGTGACCATTTCCGAATGTACGCTCCTTTGTGATCTTTCAATTCTTATTCTGATATTATTTTTAAATTCCTCGATACAGATGTTCCACAGTTTTTGTTTTTTTAGTTTTGAAGACATACCGTTCTGTTCAGCAGTGACTTTCCTCTCTACGTGCCCACCCCTTCTTCCCAGTTTCCTCCTGTCCTCATTCTCCTAGATTGAGTGTGTTTTGTGCCCTTGAGTTTGTTTACAAACCGAATAGCAAGGCGGGGAGATGACCCCGGAACATAGCCACACAACGAACACCAATCAGGTCCAACCAAGAGAGAATGGAAATCCCCTCTTTCGCCCCACTCCGGTCTTCACGTGGCTGTAAGCTCTTTTCCCCTTACAATAGTCTCAACTTTTAGCAGTCAGAAGCTCCCAACGTTGCCTTGCTTCAATCGCAGAGGTTGTTTGAACGGTCGTGAAAGTGGCCAGGCATGATGCTCCAGACACAGCAGACCAAAGACAAAGCCAAGAAAAAAATGGGGGAGGGGAGACAACATCACAGAATAGAGATAGTTGTATGTTAGTGAGCTCCCAGTAGCTGCAAAGAGAAAGGTGGGAAAATGTTATCAAGGATTTGTCTGTCGGACCCCAACGGCTTACCCTGGGTCAACATCCTGGGTCGACATATAGGTGAGGGTTAAAACAATATATTTGTACTACTTGTTACAAACAACGGACTTTTTTCTGCCCCACCTTAGTGGAGAATGTTTATCATGAAATTAACCATTTGTCATCCTAGAACGGCCCAGCCCTAACAGGAACAAAAAAAAAAAAACACCAAAAAAACAAACAAACAAACAAAGAACACCAAAACATTTTTTTAAACAGAACAATCAGAAGGCGTATTTAATATAACCAGACAAGACAGGCACACATTTTCGGCCGACTGGCCTTTGTTAAGTGTAAGAACACAAACAAACCCCAAATACAAAAACTAGGAGAAAAAGACTGAAACATCCCTGCTGCTTCGTCCAGTAGGAGAAAAGGCCCACTCCTAAGTCAAGGGACAGTTTGAGTTTGAGTTTGAGTCTGGGTTCGGAGTTTGTTCAAGAGGGATTCATGGCACTTGGGCAATTCCATGTGTGCGCCACCCAGGTCTGCCGACTGTTATCTGGCAGACTGCCTAGGCCTGCACAAAACCCTATGCGCTGGCAAGATCTTGAAATTGGGGAGGAGGGGAAGGGACTTTTGAAACACTAAGCTGACACCACCAGAATGATAGAAACATTAAGATGGGCAGCGAACAGGCCAGTTTTTAATGTTACAGGCTGGGATTGAATTCGAGATATTATTTCTTGAGTCCACGGCTCTATCATGAGAGAAATGAAGGTTAAAACGATATTTGATTCTCCACAGAAAAAAAGGCTAAAATGCAAAAATTTCACTCTTCAGTTTTAACTCATGCTTAAATTTCAAAGCTTGTATATTAACATGCAAAACCACAATCAATGCATCTATCATAGTTTTCATTTGAGACACGTTTTGAACTTTGTAAATGAAACATTGACAATAAAAAATAATACGCTCATGAAATTTGGAGGACATTTTGCTTATTATGATGTTTTCAGTCATAAGATATGATAAAACTTCTGGAAATAAAGATTAGACCTGAAAGACTCGATTTATGGAAAAATATCAGTTAACCCAATGTTGACCTATTTCAACTATTTTCATCCATAGCTATGTTTGAATGCATGAGTCTTTAGCCCCCTTTTCTCACACTGGGTTGTAAATATGTGTAATACATGTTGGAGACAATAGACATTTTAATGCCTCACCCTACTGGAGAATATTCATCAGGAAATTAACAATCTGTCGTACCCTAGTTTCAGTCTCAGTTTCTCAAGATGACATCGCGTTCGGAATAAATTCCATATGTTCTAACGTCACAGATGCCATGTGTATGGTGATCATGGTTAAAGCTTTAATATAAGCCTGTACATAAAACCATGAGCTGGCCAGGTCCTGAGGTCCTACCTAGCCTATGTTTTACCTAGCCTACGTTGTTTATACTAGTATCAGTCTATTATAACAATCTTGGTTATATGTGATCTGTATTTTATCTTCCAAGAAAATAACAGATACATGAAGTAAATAAATACATAATTAAAAGGTCTGAATCACAACACAACCAACCACTCAGTATAAACTCGTCTCAACCTACCCGAATGGCCCATACCCTGGTCAAGGGACAGATGAAAAGTAAGTGATCCATTTGGGCTACTTGTTAAAGACTACTAGATTCTTCTTCTTCTTTTACTTGTTAAAGACAATTAGTTTTTTTTTCTCTTCTTCTTCTTCTTCTTTTTCTTCTTCTTCTTCTTCTTCTTCTTCTTCTTTCTTCTTCTTCTTCTTCTTCTTCTTCTTCTTCTTCTCATTTCTTCTTTCCTTCTTTCTTCTGCTTCTTCTTCGCATTCTTTCGCATTCTTCTTCGCATTCTTCTTCGCATTCTTCCCTTTTTTCGCATTCTTCTTCGCATTCTTCTCTTCCTTTTCTTCTTCGCATCTCTTTCATCTTCTTGTCTTCTTCTTCTTCTTCTTCTTCTTCTTCTTCTTCTTCCTCCTCTTATCTTCTTTTCTTCTTCTTCTTCTTCTTCTTCTTTCTTCTTCTCTTCTTCTTTCTTCTTCTTCTTCTCCTCTCTTCTTCTTCTCTCTTCTTCTTCTTCTTCTTCTTCTTCTTCTTCTTTTTTTTCTTCTTCCTCTTCGTCGTCGTCGCGTCGTCGTCGTTGTTCGTCATCTTTTCTTCTTCTTCTTCTTTTTTTCTCTTCGTCGTCGTCTTCTTTTTCTTCTTCTTCTTCTTCTTCTGTTTCTTTTTCTTCTTCTTCTCCTTCTTCTTCTTTTAAGATTCTGCCCCATTTTCTATGCCATTTTAGCTGTATCATTTTGTATCATTTCAAGTTTTTTTTTGAGACAGAAAACAATTCGTTTCTTTGTAGATGCATCAGCAATGTGAAGACTTCGCGGAGGGTTGTCTGTATCAAATAGTCTTAAGTCAACCCACCAAATGATACCTCTCAATTTAGTTTCACTCTGGTGGTATCAGCATCTAGTACTTTAAATTGAACTATTTGGAATGATACTTGTTTTTAGTTCAAAAAGTTATACATAAAGGGATATCATGACTTACATAAAAAAGAATATGGAGAAAACATGAGGACTCATAAAAGATGTACCAGTCTCTCCGATGCATATCATTTTTGTTTTGTTTTGTTTATTTTTTCGTCAGTGAATTGATACGAAAATTTACGTGTGCTGTGTCAACAACTGATACTAATAAGCTGAAAGTCTATACCATAGTAACAAAAAACTCTTGGGAGAACCGGACAACAAAAGGTTCTCAAAGGGAAAACCCCCATCAAGTAAGAGTTTCGGCCTTTAATTCCTGGCACTCTAAGAGGGCTGGACCGCATTTAGGCCATGACTACTGGTTCATTATGACTATAGCTGTTGTAGTTCACAGGGTACATTTGTCATTCATCATCATCATCATCATCATCGTCATCATCATCATCATCATCACTCATCAATGTGTCCTGCCGCACGACGTTGGCGATTATGGCTCTCCATACGAATCTATCCCTTGTCGCTACGAGTACATCTCCCACCCTCTCTGTCCTCAACCACCCTGCAAGTCCGTCCAATATTTTCTCCCTGGGTCTACCTGGTGTTCTCTTTCCCTCCAGCTTTCCTGTTGTGACCAGGTGCTCTAATTTCTCTTGCCTCAGAAAATGTCCTTTAAATGTTGTTTGTCTTTTTCTAATCATTTGTTAATCATGATCTTCTTGTGTCTGCCGACTTCAAGATTTTCTCGTTTGTTTTTCTTTGCTGTCCATGGCGCTTTCAACATTCTTCTTTAAAACCACATTTCTGTTGCCTTAATTTTCTTCTGGCTTTGCGTACATGTGTACCCGGCTGTTTCAACTAACAGGTGATTGTACAAACTCTTTAACAAATGCAGTTTTTAGTTATTGTTACATGTACAGACACGTGTGTCGCTTCCACAACGAAGTGAAATCAGCATAAACCAAACCATGCAGCAACAAAGATGAAGGAATAGATGTGAACTGTTGGCTCAGCCACCAATGCTCCACTACGAAATTGACGAGAGGATGTACGTGTCAGCTTACCTTGACAGCCATTAACTGCTGTGCCGAGCAAGCCCATGAAGTACATAGCACAGGTCAGTTTACCGTACAACATGGCCAGCAGCGTGTCCATTCTAGGACGAGTGGAAATAACTTTGTAGTTTTTGCCCAAACTGTCATTGCAGCCGACTGGTGACAGCATCAAAGTCACCGCCACTGCAACCGTCACGAAGATCCTTAGCCTACAGAGGACATGCATCGACTCAGACGTCTGCGACATGTTTGGCAAAATCAGATCAAGGCAGAGAGACAGACACTCAGCACCTGGCTATCGGCTTGACTGCTTTCCTAGTGAAGGAGAATGGTGCCATTGTGCGGTACTTATTTCATGCTGAGCGTTCGTGTGTGTGTGAGCATGTACGTCTATGTGTGTGTATGTGTACGTGTATGTGCGTGAGTGTGGGCGTGGGTGGGTGTGCGTAAATGTTGTTGCGTAAGCGTTTGCATGGATTGCGTGCGTGAGGGATGGGTGTTTGTGTTGCATGCTTGCGTGTTTTTGTGTATGTATGTGTGTGTGTGTGTGTGTGTGTGTGTGTGTGTGTGTGTGTGTGTGTGTGTGTGTGTGTGTGTGTGTGTGTGTGTGTGTGATGTGGTGTGTTATGTGGTGGTGTGTGTGTGTTGTGTGTGTGTGTGTGTGTGTGTGTGTGTGTGTGTGTGTGTGTGTGTGTGTGTGTGTGTGTGTTGTGTTGTGTTGTGTTGTGTGTGTGTGTGTGGTGTGTGTGTGTGTGTGTGTGTGTGTGTGTGTGTGTGTGTGGTGTGTGTGTGTTGTGTGTGTGTGTGTGTGTGTGTGTGTGTGTGTGTGTGTGTGTGTGTTGTGTTTGTGTGCGTGTGTATTTCTTCCAAAGTGGAGTCCACATGTTGGGCGAAGTAAATGTTACAAGAAATGCCAACTAACTTGAAATTAATTCCTGACGAATTTGACGTCATCATGATTTGCAAGATTACATTACCTCAGTGCTTGTCGTGGGCGGTTTCGGTTTTGTTCATCTTTGTTTTTTTTAAATAATTAAGTTACATGAAATATATCAAGGAAAGTAGTATGTGTGCTTTGTGTGTTTGCACATATGTCAGTGTATGTACGTCCGTGAATAAGTCAACTTCTGACAGCTTTTACGTCAGCATGATTTGAAAAAGCTTATGAGAGTTGTAGATGTGTTCCTTTCGTTTCTATTTTGATTATGTCATTCGTTTATTTCCACTTTATAAAAGGAAGCAGCGTGTGTGGTGTGTGTGTGTGTGTGTGTGTGTGTGTGTGTGTGTTGTGTGTGTGTTGTGCGTGGGCGTGTGTGTGTGTGTGTGTGTGCGTGTGTGTGCGTGCGTGTGTGTGTGTGTGTGCGCGCGCGCGCGCGTGTGTGTGTGTGTGTGTGTATATACGTATATGTGTTTGTGTGTGTATGTGTGAGTGTGATTTTGTTGTTTGTGGGGTTTTTTTCTTTTTCTTTTTTCTTTTTTTTTGGGGGGTGGGGGGTGGGGGGTATATTTGTTCGTTCGTTCCTTGATTTAACGTCTTTTCACTATAAGTGATATTAGACGGGTAAAAATGGCATGGAGGATGATTATTTTTTTTTTTTGGGGGGGGGGAGGGAGGAAGGAGGGGAAAGAAGGGAACAGAGTAAGAGATGGGAAAAAAATTAAGAGGAATCGGCAAGGTCTTTAGAAAAATGATATGGATGAACAGAGAAATGAAACTAGAACAACGCTAACATCAAATGTAAAAGAAAAATCGTCATAAAAAGCAAAACAAAAGAAAATAAGATAATGATAATTAAAATAATAACCTTAAAGTAACGCATTAACAGGACTGTGAACCAATGATTCTGAAATTTTAACTAACAGAACTTGATCTGATATCACTTCTTTAAAATGCTTTTCAAGATAGTTTCCTTGTGTAAACATCTTTGGTAAAAAATAACGAAGCTTTCTGCAGTAAAACAAACAGTGATACAATGTGAATTGTTTCACCGCAAATACATAAAACGTTTTCACAATATTTTGTTTTCAAAGCGTTCAGTTGAATACGAAAATATGTAGTAACAATTAATCTCAAATGATATAATAAAGAATACTGCATTTTTTTACAGATATTTTGAACTGAAAGTTTGATTCTTTTTTGAGACACAAATTTTTCATTTAAATGTTCATGAAATCGAATCCATGACGCTAATTCTAGCGAGTTGTAAGCTTCATTTACCGAGGTGTTAACATGTAATTCTATGGAATTTTCAAAACGGAGTGCACCGGATTTAGCTGCTCTGTCAACTACGATGTTGCCGTGAAGACCAACGTGAGAAGGCACCCAGCATAAACTGATTTCCGAGCCATTTATCTTTAAACAGTGTATTAGATGATTTGCCTCAATTATTAAATCAGGTCTTGTGTCTGTATCAAAAGACTGTAAGGCATATAATACAGATTTTGAGTCAACAAACAGAACTACTTTGAAAGGCACAGGCCGAAGGCTTATTAAATAATGCAACGCTTGAACAACAGCGACCAATTCTGCTGTATATATAGATACATTTGCCCCAATGAAAAAAGACTTTTTAATGTTAAATTTTGGAACATAAAACGCTGCTCCAGCGCTCTGATTTGCTAAGACTGACCCATCAGTAAAAATGTAGAGGTGGGTATGGTACTTTTCATCGATATGTTCACAAGCTGTGGATAGTGTAATGTTGACATTATCATCTTTTTAACGTCTGCATAATCGAGACGTGGCGTTTAGCATTTCCCATGTAAGGATAGGCGTTAACGTTGGTTTTTCGGCTATTTCCTCCATAGTTATGCTGGATTGTTTGATCAGGTCAGATATGTAAGTTGCGGTTGTAATTTGTGATGAAATGTTTTTTGCTCGTTTTGGAAAGTCAATATCAGACCTGATTTTAATTTCTTTGCTCACAAAATTATTCACTTGTGAAGTAGTTCTAATTGCAAATTTTGCTGTAGCTAGCTCACGATGGTTGTTTAAGGTAGAATTCCAGCAACTTTGTACGTTTCCAGAGTAGAAGCATGAGTTGGTACACCTAGTGCAATTTTAAGACTTTTGCAGTCCAAGTTCTGAATCCTTTTTAGTAAATACTTAGGTGCATTGAAAAAAACTTCTTGCGCGTAGGATAATTTAGACCTGACCAGCGCTGTTGACAGATGAATCAGTATATTTGTATCCATTCCCCAGGGTAATTTGCTTATTATCTTTAGAAAATTTAAGGTTTTTCGTGCTTTTGTTAAAATATAATCAAAATGAACATTCCAGCTTAATTTCGAAGTGATGTAAACTCCCAGAAATTTTACGACCTGTTTGTAATTTAACACTTCACCAAGCAATTTGAAAGTAGGCAAATTATTTGAGTTACCTCCAGGATCAAACAGCATCATGTTAGTTTTTTCTGCCGACAACGACAGACCATTTTCTAACATATAGTTTCCAAGATTATCAAGATCAATTTGATACAATTTCCTGATGTAATTCCGTGTTCTCTGTGGAGTTGTCTTTTTTAAAGTGATATTCATCCAAGTGCATATATCATCAGCATACTGTACTAAAACAACACGATTTGAAAAAGCTTTAGGAAGATCCTGTATAAGGATATTAAATAAAATAGGTGCTATCACTGAACCTTGTGGAATCCCCATGTCGAGGCGTCGTGAAGTAGAATAACTAGCTCCCACTCTAGCCTGTATTGTTCTATTAGCTAAAAAAGATTTAATGTAATTGTACATATTGCCAGATAAACCAACAGATTTTAGCTTGAACAATAAACGTTTATGCCAAACTTGATCGTAAGCTTTTTTTACATCAAAGAAAGTAGCTAAAACACTTTTTCTGCGGGCAAACTGTTGTTTGATCTGAGTCGTAAGTTTAACCAGGTGTTCAACTGCGGATCTTCCTTTTCTAAAACCCGCCTGGTTTACCGGAATAACGTTATTTTTATCACAGTAGTGTAAAAGTCTGATCAATCTTTCCATTAGTTTGCTCGTGTGGGACGTCAAAGCAATGGGTCTGTAACTGTTTTTATCAGTTTTCGATTTTCCTGCTTTTAATATCGGTATAACTATAGACTTTTGCCAGATTTGTGGTACAGTTCCGCTAACCCAGCATTTCTGCAAAATTTTGTGTAGGAAAATAAGATAGTTTTCAGGGAGATGTTTAATCATTTCAGTCGAAACTGCATCAACACCTACCGAACTCGTTTTGTTGTGTAGAAACAGTATTGTGTTTTTTAGCTCTTCTAAGGTGATTGGAGAATTAAACCAGAGATCATTCTGAGGTATTGGATCAGTGTAGATTGAGTTGCTATCTTCCATTTCTCTGTGATGTTTGCAGTCTGGAGATAAATCTTCAACTTTACTGTTTTTAGCAAATAAGTCCACAAAGGTTTCTGCTTTGTCCATGTCTGAAGGAAGTGTG
>CM060306.1:31196980-31214480 GCA_030674185.1 Monoplex corrugatus | reverse complement strand
CCACTTTATCTATCACTTCACTAAGTTTGATGAAGATAGAATACTGGTTGCTAAGGAAAAAGCAGAGAATTTTGTTTTCCTTCTTTAACTCTGCTTTTCTCAAAATGGCCGTCCCATCACCCACTCCCTTTAAATTACTGTAACTCGCTTGATTTTCCAGTTAGACAGTTGAATTATACATCATTGAAAAGAGCATTTTTTCTGCTTTCCGGTGATATAAATATCTCTATACCCCCCAAAATTAAGTTGTGACCCCATTCGTGAGAACAGGTCACAATTTATTTTCTTATTTTCTCCCTAGTTGAAAATGCAGCGTCACAGATACAGACGACTGGCTGCAGAGCGAATTGCGTATCTTTCCTTTTATGTGTCTGGTTCGTGTTTAGTGTGGTGTCTACACTCAAGTAGTATCATTGTTAGATACAGTTTTGCTTTCGTTTCGTTTCCTTGTAGAAATGTGATAAATCAGTTTGATGACCCAGTGTGTGCTTGTGTGTGTGTGTAGTGTGTAGTTTTGTTGTTTTGTGTGTGTGTGGTGTGTGTGTGTGTGTGTGTGTGTGTGTGTGTGTGTGTGTGTGTGTGTTGTGTGCTGTACGTGCCTGTGTTGTATGTATGTGTTTCTGTGTTTGTCTGTTCCTGTACATGGCAGTGTTTGTATGATGTTTATATATGTGTTTGTCTGTTTTACATGGGTACGGACAGGTGACAATAAACTGGAAGTGTGTCGTGAGTATGTGTGTGTGTGTTTAGCATGTGTGTACGGAAGTGTGTGCTTTGTGCCGTGTGTTGCTGTGTGTGTGTTGTGTGTGGTGTGTGTCGTGTGTGTGTGGTGTGTGTGAGTGTGAGTGTGTGTGCGTGTGTATGCTTGTGTGTGTGTGTGTGTGTGTGTGTGTGTGTGTGTGTGTGTGTGTGTGTGTGTGTATGTGCACGAGCGCACGCACCCGTCTATATGTGCGTAACGCTCTCGGCTTGTCAAAAGTGACAAATGTTCAAATCCACAGGAATCAGTACACAATAACCTGAATACAACATTTCTTCAAGAGTACTCATCTCACGCGGACAGTTCCATGTGCGCCTCTCACAAATTTGCCAGCAGACTCCTTAAGCCAGTGGAAGACTTGTATGTTGGCAAGATCTTAACATGAAGAAAGGAACAAGACTTATCAACCATTGAAACTATAAAAATGATTTATTGGAGCATTAAGATGGGCATCGAACAAGCCAGTTATGATGTTCCAGATAGGGCATGATGAACTGTTATATGAAACTTGGTTTTTATCAAGATATGCTAGCAGGGCTGATATGATTGTTTTTTTCATTTAATTTGTAAAACAAACATGGGAAGTCCAATGTATGGGAAATTGCCAGTCATTTAAAGTACCCTGGTTCTGGGAAGTCCAACGCACGTACATTTTCAGAGTCCTTTAAAGTACCCCCAACATGTCTCCAAACAGAGTTTCAGCTTCCTCGGCTAAGAGTCAAATACTTTTTGATAATGCAATTGGCTTATAGAAGCAAATTGTGATTTCGCTTCATTTCCCTCTAAATGAATTCCTGAAACTGTTTGCCTTCCAGGGTTTGTTTCAGAAGAGATAACAGCTAGAATTCGCATGGGGCTAAATAAAAACTGTTGAGCGGGTGAGAGAGAACTTGAATAGATTGCTCTGGTAGATAGGTCACGGTGATCTTGGCTATTAAAGGCACTGACCTTGTCATGTAAAGGAGCATTTTGCCGGTATTCTCATTCGGGCGCTGCTCATGGGTACGGGAGGACTGGACAACTTTGGGCAAAATACCAACTATACAACATCTAGCAGAAAGAGTAGACTTTTCAGGTAAAAATTATTGACCGACTCAGCGCCTTGGGAGCTGAAGGAAATGGAGAAAAGTCTCTTCCGGCTTTGAAAATCAGGTCTCAATACATCAGATCTTTCTTCATTAAAACCCACCCACATTTAACAGGACCGTTTGTTCGGGGTGCCATAGAAGTTCTATCCAGTGTAGTTACCTGTAATAACGTCACAAAGTCGTTTAAGGCCCTCTGGTGGTGGCTACCCATCTTTGATTGGACCGTTTGTTCGGAGTGCCATTGAAGGTTCATCCACGTGTCGTTACCTGTGATCACATCATATAGTCGTTTAGGGGTCTGTGGGTCAAAAATATCAAGCTTAGAACTCTGAACTCTCCACAAGAGACTTCTTCCTATCACCCCATGTGAAGAAAACAGTTGCAGGGAGAGACCTGAAGATGCTGTCGAAGCTTCACGAGAGCCATAGACGGTATAGACGAAGTCACGTGGTCCAAGACTTGACTGAGCTGGGTTGAAAGGATGGCTAGTCGCTTGTCATTTTGAGAAGGATTCTTTGAGAAAAATGACTTGCATCAATTTTTTGTTGGTACGTGTTTCTATTTCTGAGATTATTTTCTAAGGAATATTGGAACAATCTTCGTGCACACACAAACACACACACAGACACAGACATACACACACACATACACACACATACACATGCACGCGCATACACAACACACCACACACACACACACACACACACACACACACACACACACACACACACACAAACACAGGCACAAACACATACACACGCTCACACACACACACAAGACACACACTTTGTCATTCTGTACAAATGAATGCACGTCAGTTTATTTCTAAAAGAGAGAGTCTGGTATGATTGTGAAATTGTATATAGCTTCAGTCATCTAACCTCACAGAAAGAAAAATACACAACAAATTTCAAGGAAAAACAACTAACATAAACACCCTCCTACACCAGAGAACATATCTGCTGACTCAGTTTACTATGAGCAAAATCAAAATATGCATCATGCAAACTTAATATACATAGTGCTTTAAAATTTTACAGGAAAATATTATTTTTATCTCTGACATCAACTTTTCTGCCTGCCTTTGTCCCCATGTTAAATCCCTTCGTTGGAAGTCCTGTGTGAAACGTTTGGACATTTATTTAGGACACACACACATACACATGCATACATACATACACACACACACACACACACACACACACACACACACACACACACACACACACACTCACACACATTCACGCATTCACACACACAAACGCACGCACAAACACACATACACTCACTCACAAACACACAAACACAGATAGAAACACACAGACACACACATGCACACACACACAACACACACACACACACACACACACTCTCTCTCTCTCTCTATCTCTCTCTCTCTCTCTCTCCTCACACACACACACTCTTTCTCTCTCTCACACACACAAAAACACAACACAACAAACACTCACACACACACACACACACACACACACACACACACACACACACACACACACACGCACGACGCACGCACATATACACGCACAAACATACACACACGCATGCATACAGACACACACATACATAAAAACACACAAACATACACACACACGCACACACACATAGACACACACAACAAACACGCACACACACGAAAATACACACATACACACACACACACACACACACAGACACTCACAACAAACACGCACACACGCAAACACACACATACAAACACATCCATACACAGACGCACACACACACACGCACACACGCACACACACAGACGCTCACACACATACGCACGCATACACACACACATCAAGCACACACAAAATTACATACACGAATAATAAGCTTCTAATAATGCCGAAATTCTCATTGAGAGAATAGTAAACATCCCCCCCCCGCCTCTTTTTTCTTCTTTTTTTTCCAATTGAACAAGATACACATAATGTATTCAGTGAAAGAGTTCGGGTAAGCAAAACAAAACAATGAAAAAAGAAAAACAAACAAACAACCCCCCCATACACACACACATACTCACGCACACACACACAAGCACACGCACGCACACACACGCGCACACACACACACACACACACACACACACACACACATACACAAGAGCGGGGTGATCAAAGACAAGATCTGAAGTATGTATAGCCATTTTAAAGTCAGTTTAAAAAGCCATTCTAAATAATCATACATCCGAAGGGAACGCATATATTCAACTGCAAGTTTCCAAAGTTATCCAATATACACTCTCCATAAAATTCTGACTTTCCATTTAACATATCAAGAAAGGTGTTTGCAGAATAATCCTGTAAGTCACATAAAATTGCACTATCTAAAACATCATTTACAATAACATAAACACAAGTGATTAACAAAGCAATCAGTCACAAATTCATTGAGCAAACTGATTTTTGTATATCAATGGACAAAGTGTGTCATAAGAAGATGAACTTCCTGTGATACGTATGAGCAAAAGTATAACCTTCCATTTTATTTTCCGAAGAGCTGTTTATCGGTAACACATATAAAGAAATTGGCATATTTCGGATTTGACAGGGGTTTTTTTTGTTTTTGTTTTTTGTTTGTTTTGTTTTTACAGAGGAAATAAATTGATATTTTGCTTAACACTTTCTTAAATTATTGATTACATTATACAAGATCGGTGATCTGATACATCGTTTGCATAAACTTAAACAAAAAATGAAATACATATTGTATGATGTTGTCAAGAAATCAGAGATAATTAGAAGAAAACAATGTATTCCACCAAAACATTTTTAGAAACCTGACTCATCTTTGTGATTTCAGCCTCTGCTGATAAACGAAATCTCTGACTTTGTACAAAATGGAAGAATGTGCTGATACATTTATACATATATAAATGCATATATATCTATATATATATAAATTTATATATACATGTATATATATATACATGTACATATATATATATGTATATATGTATGCATATATACATACATATAGTATATATATATGTGTGTGTGTATATATATAATTATGTATATGTATGTTTTTTTCATGAATTTTCAAATGATTTGTGATGTTTTTGCTCGCACGGTTTATTCACACCTATTTCAATTCTTTGGATTATTTTAGCATAATATTTGTAAGTTAAAAAGAAAGAACGTGTTTTCATCATATGATAGATATCATTGTACATTGCCATGGATGATTACAAAGATCTGTTATAAACAGACAAATGGTACATTTCACCAAATCAGTCTTCCCTGCGTGTCAAACGTCATGTGTCTTTCACTGACGTCATACCCTGTATTGAGAGAAGCAGTTTAAATAACGTGTGTGACACACACAGACACAAAAATACACGAGCACACATGCACATATACATATAGACATACACACACGAACGGACACGTACGCATACACACACATGCATGTACGCGCGCGCACACACACACACACATACATATATATATGTAAATGTATATATATATGTATATATATATATATATATATATATATGTAAACACACACACACACACATACATATATATATATGTATATGTATATGTATATATATATATATATATATATATATACATATATATATATGTAAATACACACACACACACACACACACATATATATATATATATATATATATATATATATATATATATATATATATATATATATATATATAAGCTACGCACAAAAAGTTAAGGATCACTATGAGAAAACAGGTGCGTAATAAACTCAGTTCGCTACTGTTATTTATTTCTCAGTCCAGCCAAATTGTTATGAATTCTTGTTCAGCTGTAAGTGGGCGATGTTGTGTTAGTGCGAAAATTGCACGGGATTCTCTACTACTGAGCTTGGCCGCAAACGGAAAAGCGGAAACTTGCGAAAAAGGACCTTGTTTTGGACCGTTCTGCCTGAACACATTGCACAAGCCAGATGGAAAAACCATTATGCACGTGCAAGCACTGCTGTTTATGTGTGAGATGCTGTCTCTTGCTTGGCTTTATAAGAAGACATTCCACCAGTAGTAGGCCTGATCTGACAATGCCTCCACGACGAAAATTGAGCGAGTTTGAGAGGGGACGAGCTGTTGCATGGTTCCAAGATGGTGTTCCCAAGCGAGAAGTGGCCAGGCGACTTCAGGTGTCCATCTCGGTCATTGTCAGACTGATTCAACGCTTCACAGCCACTGGGAGGATCCATGAAAGACGCAGATCTGGTCGACCGAAGAAGACAAACCCACGTGAAAATCGTCTCATTGAACGACAAGCCCTGCAGACAAGAACAGCCTCTTCCAGCATCATTCGAAGGCAGCTGAGGGTGGCTACTAACATCAACATCAGCCAGCAGACCATACGGAACCGCCTTCATGGGTTTAACCTCCGTTCTCGTCGCCCAGCTGTACGGCCACGCTTAACTCCAGCCCATAGGGCAGCACGCCGCGCCTTCTGCAGACGTCACGTGAGGTGGACACGTCAGCAATGGTCCCAGGTCCTGTTCAGTGATGAATCACGCTTCACCATGAACCACAACGACGGCCGACTGAGGGTCTGGAGGCGCCCAGGGCAACGCTTTATTGACACCACTGTCCAAGAAAAGGTGGCCTTTGGTGGAGGTTCTGTAATGGTCTGGGGGGCCTTCAGCCTTCACCATAGAACACCCTTGTATCATGTACAGGGTAACCTGACTGGCCTCCGATACCGGGATGAGATCCTTCGACCGCTGGCTGTGCCTACACTGCAGCAGATGGGACCGACCGTTGTCTACCAGGATGACAACGCTCGCCCCCACAGGGCAAGGGTGGTCAACGACTTCCTGCAGCAGTCTGGAGTCAACAGAATGGAGTGGCCAGCATGCAGTCCCGATCTCAACCCGATTGAAAACCTCTGGGATGAGCTGGATCGCAAAGTGAGGAGCAACCACCCCCCTTCCAGGGATGCCCAACATCTCTACCAGATGCTGCAGGCTGAGTGGCAGGCGCTTCCACAGAGGATCTTCACCAACCTGGTCAACTCGATGAGGACTCGCTGCGTCGAGTGCCAGAACAGCCATGGCGGTTACACGCATTACTGAACTTTTGGGAGCATCAGAATGCCCTGTCTTGTGATTTCAATGACTTTGGGAAATCAAATTTCGATACGTACCCACTTTGATCAAATGTACACACCAAACGATTGCTCGAAATTGAAGGCAATTGTGTATCGTTATCACTGAAGCATGGAATTAAATGTTTGCCAAACTTCAACGCATTGGCTTTCTAATTTTGAAAGTTATGAATTTTTGTGCAAGTGATCCTTAACTTTTTGTGCGTAGTGTATATATATATATATATATATATATATATATATATATATATATATATATATATATTATATATATATTTACGTGTATGTATATATTTGGATACAAAATACAATTATTTCAGCAAGGATGATTGATAAAATGTTTTATCAAACACGAAAATTACTTAATGGATTCGATGATGATTTCTAACTTTCGTCAAACGCTTCAGTATGAAACATAAGCTGATCTTCTTTTTGCCACCACAAAGGTTTTGAAACATGAAAGTATTTCTATCTTCTAACAAGTCATCTAATCTTACTTTCAATGTGGATGTAATTTGTTGACTGACAAGACTGACAAGGTCGAACTTAGTCATTCTGTGCCAATACCACATTTTCAGTCTTTCAGATTAAACCAAACCTGAGACACACATCAAATTCCAGACTGATCCGGTGGCGTAATAGTTTGCTATCAAACGTTTTACTTCCGATTGGTACATTCATTGTTTAACTCTTTGACTTTCGCATCCTATCCACCAACTGCTAAAACTGAACCCTGTAATTCCCTCAGTCTATCCACCAGCTTCCTGCAGGAAGCTGGTGTTTAGGCTGAGAGAGTCAAAGGGTTCAGTTTTTGTTTTACTAGCGTGGTTGACAATGCAAGATGTTGAAGGACAGGGTGCTGGAATCAAAGGTTTAAGGAACATGTATATTTCATAGCATTTGAACACACGAAGGGAAAAGTACCGAAACACAAATATCACAAGTTACCAAAAAATGACAACCTGAAAGCACCGTCCATTTAACGAAAACGAAAAATGATGACAGGTCTATTTTTTGTTGTTAATAAATAAATAAGTAAATAAATAAATAAATAAATAAAATAAATGATAAATAAATATAATTAAAAGTAATAATAAATAAAAAATATTAAAAAACAAGTAAAGAACAGAAAATAATAATAAATAATAATTAAAATAATAAATAAATAAAAAATAAAAATAAATAAATAAATAAATAAATAAATAAATAAATAAATAATAAATAAATAAATAAATAAATAAAAAGGCTGATTGAAAACATAGGGATTTTGCAAGTTGACTTTTTATGATGATTGCCATTACTTTTTTCAAACTATGAATTTTGTTTTTAAATCCCATTTCAAAGTGGCGTTAATTCTAAGAAATATATAGGCATCATGAAAGTCGGGTTGAAACCTTTTGATATTTTTGTTAAATGTGTCAGATATTTTTTTTCTTTCTATTTCTTTTAAGATAAAATGTATAAATCCTTTTTTTTTGCCCGATGTCTCTAAAATTACAACATTTAGAGCAAAAGTTAAAGGTGTGTCATCTGCTAATGAATATCATGATAACAACGCTTTTCTTCTGCTACATAGCTAAGTCTTTCTCTTTTTTTTTCATCATTTCCTTGTCAGTAGAGAGGTGGGAATACAAAGCAAACATTCAGCAAGGACATAATAAATAAATAAACAAATAAATACATGAACAGAAAGGACGCGCCAGATGATTTATCGCGCACGCAGTTGAGTTGGAGATGAAGATGACACCTTCACCCGGAAATCTCATGTGACATCGGCAAAAAAACAGTCCTGAAAACAGAAAAGACCACTGCTACAATCCCCATTATTGTCACAACTATTTTTACAACAGATAGTAGCTTTATTGTTACTACATTTACTACTGCCACAACTATTACTATGGTCTTGTTGTTGTTGCTGCTACTGTTGCTGCTGCTGCTGCTGCTGCTGCTGCTGCTGCTGCTGCTGCTGCTGCTGCTGCTGCTGTGCTACAGTTTCTATTTCCAGTTTCTCAAGATAATGACTCGGAATGAAATCTACATGCATTGACGTCACAGATGTCACGTGATAAAAAAAAGATCCAAAAAGGATCATGGCACAAAGCACATGCCTGAACATAAGCTCTTTGTTCTGGCAAGGTTTGTTCGTCGCAATTATTGTATGCTGCTGCTACAACTACTGCAGTTACTAAGGACATTAACGATGTTCATGGCGATCGTCTTTCTGTCGATGAGGCCAGTGCTGAGGAAGAGGAGGAGGACAACGTTAATGACGATGATAACTAGGACAACAGCAAAGAATGCAGCAGCAGCAATATAACAAAAGTAACAGCAGTCGTAGCAATGACAATGGCGATGATTATAAGGATGATGATAACAACAGTAATTGCAACAATGATCAATGAACATTAACAGCATCAAGAACAAACGACAACAACAATAATAATAGTGATGATGATAATGATGATGATGGTGATGACGACGACGACGCCGACGACGACAGTGATGATAATGATGATGATGAGGAGGAGGAGGAGGAGGATATGAAGAAGAATAAGAAAATAGATGTCGAAGAAAAAGAAGGAGGAGGAGGAGAAGAAGAAGAAGAACAACAACAACAAGAACAAGAACAATTCAATTCATATTGCTTATAGCCCAGCCGACCACTAGAGCCATCTCAGGGCTAACACCACGTTGAGAGAAGAAGAAGGGAAGAAGAAGAAGAAGGAAGAAGAAGAAGGAAGAAGAAGAAGAAGAAGAAGAAAGAAGAAGAAGAGAAGAAAGAAGAAGAGAAGAAGAAGAAGAAGAAGAAGAAGAAGAAGCTAATTTGCTCTCGATCTCAGATCAATTTCTGTGCGTTTTGAGTCAGAATATTGTCATTTCTGTAGTGTTTCGTTTTGTAAAATTGAATAAAGGAAAACACAGTAATCCTTGAGAGGTTGCATTTCATTTTCAGCATATGCTCCATATGTCTACCTCACAATAATATTTTACAGATGGTCCTGATGAAACGTATTTGTGTCTCATTTCATTGGTTGTTAAATCTTGCTGCGTAGTTTTGGATAATTTAACATCACAAGCAGAAAAACATTCAAACAAATTATACTCAGTTTTGTATCATCTCTACTTGACATCAATTGTTTTTAATCTATTTATGTTTTATCACAGTTGATATGACTGTGTACGGGATATGGTTCTATACAAGAGGTGGGCGGATTTTCTTTTTTGTTTGTTTGTTTGTTTGTTTGTTTGTTTTTTGTTTGTTTTTGTTTGTTTTTGTTTTTTGTTCTTGTTCGATTTTTGTTCAAATGATTTGAAAATTCAATTACTCAACTTTGAGTCATTTAGAATTCATTTCATCTATTTTAATCATCAGTTTTGTTAAAGCAACACTTCGTCATTTATACCCTTCAGTCCCCAAAAAACATATTAATGTTGATAAAATCTTCACTCCTGAAAAGATTTTGTCTCGGCAAACAACTTCGCATCTTGTCGTGTCATAAGACACTTGGCTGGATATATGATTACATATTTTCGTGTTTAATTACAGCCAGAATTATTCCTTGCAATGTCATTTTCGGTAATCTGGTTGCTATTCCGCTGTTTCCTTTTCACACAGTGCATAGACGGATCATCTTGTTCAGCTGGGACATTCTACAATCCAGTCCTACTGAAGCTGAAAATGTTGACCAGTTCCCTTAAATTGTCTCCAAGAGACACGAACCTCCATGACTTGCTGGTACGTTCAAGTCTCAGAAAACCAGCCAGCCAACCTCCAGGAACCTCTCCATGTAACAAACCTAGATGCAGGACATGTCCTTTCGTGTGTCCAGCTACCACAGTCAGAGGCCCCAAATCTCGTATGAAAATTATAATGCAAAACATTTCAACTGTCAAACCTATAACATTGTCTACATGATGAGCTGCTCTAAATGTTTTCAACTGTATATACATGTAAGTGAAACTGGATGTACCCTTAATACACGTTTCAAAGAATACTTGGCTGATATCTGACATCAAAGAGATAAAACTATTTTTAAATCATTTCAACCAATCAGACCACTCACTCAACGACATCCAGACATCCAGGTGAAAGGTCTGTGGCTTCTCTGCAATAACAGCACCATAGACAATCCCATCTCATAGATAAACTTGGAACACGCAAGCCACATGGTCTCAATGACAAACCATAAAGAATTATTCAACAGAATTCAGTTAAGGTCACATCATGTACACTTGTCTGGAAATGGTTCTTTGTTCATGTACTTTTACCTTGGTGTGTGTGGTGTGTGTATGTGTGTGTGTGTGTTTGTATGTGTGTGTGTGTGTGTGAGTGAGTGTGTGTGTGTGTGTGTATGTGTGTGTGTGAGTGTGTGTGTGTGTGTGTGTGTGTGTGTGTGTTGTATGTGTGTGTGTGTGTGTGTGTGTATGTGTGTGTGTGTGTGTGTGTATGTGTATTGGCTGGAATGTATAAGTATCAACGCCCTTGTCCTTCACGCATAGTTTATGTTTATACTGCTTAGATACATTTATGCATACAATCTTTTTTTAATGTGCCCTTGAGTTGAGTCCAACGCATGTTTTATTTATGATACTTTCTTTCCCCCTTTCCATATTTTATCCTGCTGAAATTCCTTTAATGGACCATATTGCCACCAATTTTCCATGTCAGTGAGGTTTTCGCCTTGCGGCTGCATATATACCCCCCTCCCACTTTTATTTTTTTCTGTTTTAATCTGTTCTGATTCTCGTTTCACAAGACAGGCCAGCCGCGTCTGACTAAGGTTGTTTTTTTCTCCGGTATTCCGATTTTCTGCACAGCCCCTTGGCTGTTGGTTTAGGATGTTTTTCTTCCTATTCCAAGGTCAGACTGGACTTGTTGCACTAAACACGATCCATTTGCATCAGCTTACCTCATAGTTATAGCCCTGGACCTTCTTCAGGACAAAGCAATGCTAGTATGGCATGACCACTTTTCAAGTTGCAGAATGCATCTCACTTCTCCCCTGGAAAAGGCCGACTTCCAATTCAGCGGCGGGGCGACCATCCCCAACCCAGGCGGGTCACAGGTGGTGGATAGTGAAGCCCTTCAGATATGGAGGGTGGCTGTGAATAAGCTAGCTTGCCAGCAAATAAGCAGTCCCGGACCAAACTGGCGGTGTTCCTTTCAGGACGGGGTGGGGTAGCAGGTGGCGCTGCTATCCTTAAAAAATGCCCCAGGTGTCCTATGACGGGTTCATCAGCGGGTAAGGGCTGCTATAAGCCCTAGCTACGGAGTGGGATCCCGGAGAAACAATCCCCCCTGTGCTCCCAGGGCAGGACGTATGGGCCAGGAGCTAAGGGCGGGGCAACCCTGCAGAAAACCTAGAAGGCTGAAGACAGAGGTACTGGGCCAGCGTGCGCCTTCTAACAAACCACGGTACCATGCACTTTTCTCATAATGGCTACTAACTCATCAAGTTCGGACGAGAATGGCGCTCGCCCATTGAGGTCCCTCCAGGGTGGTGCAGCGTCGGGCTCAGCGCCTCAACGGTGTCCACCCTCAGCGACTGGAGGTCCCTCCCATCCGCCTTGCTGCGCCAGGGGGCGAGGGAGGAGAGCGACTGGTCGCACTAGAGCACGCAAGAATTCCACTGAGCATAACCCTTCACAGTCATGCACTGGAATGCAGAAAGCGTCCTGAATAAGAAAACAGAACTGGAGCATATCCTGCATGAGAAAGAAGTTAAACATCTGCTGCATCCAGGAGACACATCTTCAGAGTCATAAAACCTTCAAAATGAGAGCTACCAGTGCTTCAGATCTGACAGAAATGACAGAAGCAAAGGAGGAATCCCGACTCTTGTTAGGAACAATTTAAATGCCTGTCTTGTCTACATTTAGTCAACTTCTACTGCCCCAACCACAAGCCCTTGTCTCTCGATACCATCAGCACAGAGGACTCCAACTTTCTTATAGTGGGAGATTTTAACAGTCACTCACAGAGTTGGGGTTATCAGCATATGGATCGAAGAGGAGAAGAAGTGGAGAATTGGCAGGATGACAATCACCTGATCTTGATCAACAGTCCCTTTGATTGTGCAACATTCTACTCAGGCGATGGCACACTACATCCACCCCTGATCTAGCCTTCTGCACCGAAGACATTCACAAGAGTGTCAGGAGGGAGGTTGGAGAGCAGCTGGGAGGCAGTGACCATCGGCCTGTGTTCCTGACAACGAATCTTGGAGCCAGCACAGAAGCCACCTTCCCACGGTGGAATTACAAGAGGGCCAATTGGGCTCTCTTTGCACACCGCACCAGCACTCTCGCCAAAGACATCACGGTCCAAGGCAGAGGCATCAACATGGTGGTGAAGGACTTCAACTCATGCATACTGCAGGCAGCCCATGAAGCCATACCAAAAGGCGCTAGAAGGAACTACAAACCATACTGGAGTAAGGAACTGCAAGATTTACAGGACGATTTGTCAGAAGCCAGAGAGGAAGCAGAAGTCAACCTGTCTCCCGAAAACAACACCAAGCTCCAGAAAGCCAAAGCCACATTTCTCAAACAGAAGCTTTCAGGCAAGTCGCAGAAGCTGGAGGGAGAAGACAGCCTTCCTTAACTTCGAGAGAGATGGCCGAAAGCTGTGGAGACTTACCAAGCAGCTCAACGACGAAGACGGTACCAGGGCGAAAATGACCTTGAAAGATGATGGGAAGATGCTGACTGGGAGCCAAGTGGCCGATAAATTTGCAGACAGTTATGCAACTGAGAGAACATCCCAATCAGCTCAGCACAACAAAGAGAAGCAAGAAGAGAACTAAGAGAGAGACAGAGCAACAGAACACCAGTGAAACCCATAAAGCAGCCTCTAAAACTAGGAGAGCTTCAATCTGCTCTCAAGAAGCTGAAGCCAAGGAAGTCTCCAGGACCAGACAGTATCAGTAATGAGATGCTGACCCATTTAGGCAGTACAGCAGTGTGCAAGCTCCTAGAGATTTTCAATCACAGCTGGGAAGAAGGGTCTCTACCACAGATTTGGCGGGAAGCGACCATGATTCCCATCCTTAAGAAAGGAAAGGATCCAAAGAGGGCTTCTAGCTATCGACCAATTAGCCTGACCAGCTGTGTGGTGAAAACAATGGAAAGAATTGTGAATGAGCGCCTCCGTTGGTACCTAGAAACAGAGAACATCCTTGTGCCAGAACAAGCAGGATTCCGACAGTTCGCAGCACGGAAGATTAGGTTACTTACCTGTCTCAGAAATTGAGGATGCTTTCCAGGAACAAAAGCTGGTCTTTGTTACCTGGATTGACCTCCAAAAGGCCTTCGACAAAGTCTGGATGGAGGGACTCCTTGTCAAACTGCTGAGGAATGGAGTGGCAAACAATATGTTCCAATGGATCAAATCCTACCTCTTCAACCGCAGGGCAAGAGTCTCTGCAGACAGAGTACATAGCAAGAAGTTCCTGCTGCGTCATGACGTACCACAAGGAGGAGTCCTCTCCCCCACACTGTTCTTGCTTTTCATTAATGACTTTGTGTCTGAACTGCCCAAGGGGATAAAGGCTGCGTTATATGCAGATGACTTGGTGTTGTGGTGCAAGGATGAGCATGCATCAACTGCCACATACCGAATGCAGATGGCGGCAGACAAGCTCAGCAGTTGGGCTGAAGATTGGTGTGTTGTTGTCAACAAGGACAAGTCTTCCACCACCCTGTTCACCTTGTCTCCAAAACAGAAGGCTGGCATCATCACCCTTGGTAGAACCCCTCTGAAGGAGGATGAAGAAGCCACATACCTTGGCGTCACCTTTGACAAGAGGCAGACCTGGAAGGCGCACATCATGAAGACAGAGGCAAAAGCGAGGCGCAAGCTGGCAATTCTTCGTAAACTTGCAGGCACCACCTGGGGAGCAAATGAGAGAATACTGAAGACAGTATATCAGGGAACAGTCAGACCCCATCTCGAATACGGCTCTTCAGCGTGGTCAACTACGGCAAAGACGAACCAGCAGACGCTTAGCAAGGTTCAGAACCAGGCCCTCTGCATAATCACAGGTGCGATGCGGTCAACACCAATCAAGGAGATGGAAAAGCTTGCAGAAATCCAACCTCTCAGTCAGAGGAGAGAAACCAAGGTCTTGGTGCAAGCAGAAAAGTTCAGGTGTTTACCAGACCATCCCATGAAGCAGAAACTGAACAGCCTCACCAAAAACCGACTGAAAAGGAGCAGCTTTGTCCACGAGAGCAAGAGGCTGACTCCCCAGTTCCAAGAAAGTCTGCCCAAGGACACGCTCTCCCTATGCCCAACAGACATGCCAGAACCCAGACCAGCCTGATATCAAGGTCCACACCACCGTCCCATACCTCATACCGGGAGACACACAAGATGACAAGGTGAAACACTACCTAACAATGGCCATGATTGCTGAGAGGTAGCCACAGAAGGCATGGATACATGTATCCACCGACGGGTCAGCAACCAACGCCGTAGCCAACGGGGTGCAGGCATCCTTGTCCTTTTCCCAGGAGGACAAACAACAACAGCAAGTGTCGCCACTGGAAGACACTGTACAAACTACCGTGCTGAGACAGAAGCACTCATGATTCAGGCTACAGACTGTGACTGCAGACAAGTTGTCTTCTTGTCTGATGCCCTCTCCGTGCTGCAGGCATGCCAGAACAACATCTCCCCCTCCTGTCTGGAGCTCTGCACCAGGTTGCCACAACCAGAAGAGCAGTTTTGCAGTGGATACCAGCCCACTGTGGAGTCTCAGGGAATGAACGAGCTGATATCCTTGTTAAGGAGGGAGCCAGAGAAGAACAACCAAACAATAGCGTCAGCTACAGTGAGAAGAGGAGCATCATCAGGGCGCTTTCCATGCCGAGACGACACAGGGACGACTACCACCTGTTGTCTAGAGAGCAGCAAGTTGCCCTGGTGAGGTTGCGCACTGGTCACAATAGGCTGAACAGCCATATGTACCGCAAACTGAAGCTGGCGCCCTCCCCAACCTGTCCCTGCGGTCAAGAAGACCAAACCACGGAGCATATACTCCAAAGATGTCCCCTTCACCAGGTGGCAAGACAGGACGTGTGGCCGACAGACACTCCGCTGACAACCAAACTCCATGGCTGCAGACAGGAGCTGGAAAAGACGGCTGCATTCATCGCCCGGACTCAGATGATTGTATAGCAGCGTACGTGATGAAGAAGAAGAAGAAAATCTCACTTCTCCTTTGACATCATATTTGCCTCCCTTCTCCCAACTTCTCACCGTTACTTACAAACACACTTTTATTCTCCTAATTTTGTATTTGGTGTTTGTTTGTGATTTGACATTCACGCTTGACAAAGGCCTGTTGGACGAAAATTTGCTCCTATCTTGTCTTGTATTAAATATGAGTTCTGATTCATTTTCGTGTTTTTCTGGTTCCAGATATATAGATAGATAGATATATAGATAGATAGATAGATAGATAGATAGATAGATAGATAGATAGATAGACAGATAGATAGATAGATAGATAGATAGATAGATAGATAGACAGACAGACAGACTAAAAGACAGGAAGACAGACGAATAGATAGACAGATAGATAGATAGATAGATAGATAGATAGATAGGTAGATAGGTAGATAGATAGATAGATAGATAGATATATAGATAGATAGACAGATAGACAGATAGACAGACAGATACATACATACATACATACATACATACATACATACATACATACATACATACATACATACATACATAGACAGACACACAAAATGACTGAATGACGGACAGACAGAATATGGGTCCCCTGTCTCACGCATTGTTTTTGTTTGTTTGTTTGTTTGTTTGTTGTTGTTGTTGTTTTTTTTACTTGATTTATCGATAGCTGTATAATGTACAGAAGCACACATACATCTGTACATTTTACATCTATGTATTCCTGAATATCAATATATAATTGTTGTATATATCTGTATATCTATTTGCACATAATCCATTATGTGCACCTGCATATCTATCTGAACATTATATATCTATCTGTATCTGTATCTTTGTCTGAAGAGAATACATCTGTGTACACCTATCTGTATATTATACATGTGCATGTCTCTATACTTGTAGACATACATACATACATACATATAAACATATGAATATGTATACATACATATATAAATATATACATATACATAATACATATATATATATATATATATATATACATACACATATATATGTGTGTATGTATATACTACACATACATATATGTTTATACATATGTATATACGTATATATACATATATGTACGTATATATATACATATACACATTATACAGCTATCTATCTATATTAGTATATCTATCTATATATATATATATATATATATATATATATATACATTATACATCTTTATATATCTTTATATATTGGCACAGATTTGGGAAGAGAAAAACCAAACTAAATCAACTCCAAAGTATCTTTACATAGCTTTTATACTAGCACAAATTTGATAAGAGAAAAAAAAACTATAATC
>CM060306.1:31164480-31186980 GCA_030674185.1 Monoplex corrugatus | reverse complement strand
CTGCCTGTTGTTTACACTGTGAAAATGAGTGTAGGACAGAGGGGAAAGCCAGGAATATTTGTTTTAAGAAATCTCCGTTGACCCATTACTAGCGTGTGTGTGGTGAGTGTGTGTGTGTGTATATGTGTATGTGCGTGCGTGTGTGTGTGTGTGTGTGTGTGTGTGTGTGTGTGTGTGTGTGTGTGTGGTGAGTGTGTGTATGTGTGTGTGCGTGTGTGTGCGAGCGCACCGTGTATGTGTGTGTTTGTGTTTGTGTGTGTGTGTGTGTGTTTGTGTGTGTGTGTGTGCGTGTGTGTGTGTGTGTATATATGTGTGTGTGTGTGTGTGTGTGTGTGTGTGTGTAAAGTTTGGCTCTGTCGTCATCATACACACACACCACACGCACGGGCACGCGCGCACACACACACGCGCACACACACACACACACACACACACACAGACATACACACTCACACACGTACACACACACACACGTACACACACACACACACACACACGTACACACACACACGCACACACACACACACGTACACACACGCACACACACACACACACACACACCACGGACAAACACAGAGATTCACGATTCACGTATCGTATTAATTTTATTCTGAAAAAGACCAAAGTCTCTTAGTTAAGGGGGAACATGGGCTTAACAGCAAAAGTAAATCAACAAAGAAACGTGGGGTAAGTGTCCTGACCCATAAACGAAATACTTCGATAATTATAACAAATTAGATCAAAGAAATTGACTGCAGCAAGCATCAACATTAAATATGTAACATATTATGGTACGTATTCTGATCAGTCCTACTTAGTTGTACGTGGCCAGATTACAAACAGTAGACGCCATACTCCACAACATGAGTAAATTCAATCTGACACTGTAAAGGTATGTGGATTATTGTAATATTTTTGGCTGAAGATGTTTTTCTCTGCAGTAGTTTTATTCTGAGATCTCTTAAATTAAAGCTGGACAACACAACAAGAATTGCACTTTGTCTTTCTGTGATATTTTCCATAAACAACATAAACATTCACAGGAGAGACGTAAAATAAATTTCACCTAGTTATCATAAAAATGCAAGTTCTCTCTCTCTCTCTCTCTCTCTCTCTCTCTCTCTCTCTCTCTCTCTCTCTCTCTCTCTCTCTCTCTCTCTTTATTTTTATTTTGTCCAAAAATGAAGAAAATAACAAGAAGCTTGCAATATTTCTATACAAATGTCAAAAGAGACTAGGAAAAACTGCATCAGAAACATAAGTCATATATGATTATAACTTGGTTGTACCAGTGTTTACTTCTAAGTTACGAACATGCGTTATGTATATAATATTTGTGATGACTATTGTTCACAACTTTCATAAGGGACTTTGGCCTATTTGAATTAGTCATCGAGTGTCCACTCTTTATACCAAGTTCATAAACAGATTTGCAACTTACTTTCTGCAAGTGTGCAGGGAAAGTGAAAATAGTAGGAACTGCAGTGTCTTTTAGGCAGGTAGTTTTGGCCAGTGCGATCAAAACAGGATTCTTCAAAATGATCTGCACATATCCTGGAGTATTCAGTCACTTGGAACTTGTCAATCTTCAGTGCTGCAATCCACTGTTTTCGTCTTTCTTCATTCTTTGGAAATCTTGAAACAAAAAATACACAAAGTATCAGATTCACCTGGTCTGTCAGCCTTGCATATGCCAATTAACATCAATACCGTAGCATGTTGATTGAAAATACAACTTTTTAAGGAAAATGATTTTTTAATGGATTTGAATATTTGTTTATATCATAAACGATTCCACGATGCACTCACATTGGCAACGTTCTTTGAAACGGTCGCGAACAAGCGCAAACACACACACACACACACACACACACACACACACACACACACACACACACACACACACACACACACACACACACACACACACACACACACACACACACTTACCTCTGAAACGATTTCCCTTTTCTTTTCCTGTTTAAACAGCCCCAAGCCACACAAAAGGTTCCAGACATTTCCGTACCTCAAATTTTGTCTGAAAAAGAAAACAGAATGTTACATAGGATTATTGTGGCTGGGTTTTGCTATGGCTCACAATCACGCACACACGTACCCACACACACACACACACACACACACAGGCAGACAGAATTGCAGTAGTTTTTGTTAATTCTGTAAAAATAAAGACTTCAGTTAATCACCAGACTTACTAGTCTCAGTCATAATGAAGATTTCTGTTTGTGTTTTGTGAGAATAATTCAGTGACTTAAAAATCGGCATTTGACACCGTGCACATGAAATGGCAACTATTATCTTTATACTACCCTTTCACTTTCTCACATCCACTTCTACTGACTCTAAATGCAATTATCTATTTCATAAGTGAACAAATATTACAGAATTTCTCAAAACGATCATCAGACAATTAATGTACTCACCTGTTAACCTTGCACTCTTCGTCGAGCCGTACAGCGATAAGAAAAACACGGTTGTCAGTCAAATAAACACGTCGGTCATTACTATTATTGTATTACGCCCAGCTGCCAAGAACGAGCAGGTCTTCTTAAGATGGTGATGCGATGGGGCCAGCCACAGACACAGCGTGAGCTGTCTATATATAGGATGACTGTTGGTCAAACTGACGGACCAGCTCGCTGTCAGACTCAAATCCTCATCGCCCCATAAAACCGTGAGATTTATCACCACCGACCGTCTCTTCGAGTCGGGCATGCTAATGGCTCATTTGGAAAGAATGGTACCGCACATTCGAATATCATATTAATCACAGACTCGTCTTTGAGGAAGTTGAGTAAAATTATTAATAGCCTAACCCCAACACTGCAGGTGTCTGTACGTCTCGGGCCCGCCAGGTTAACGCCAGGTTGTAGAGCGGAAATGTGACAGCGGCCTCGTATTGTTTCCTTGTATGCATAGCTGTTGGTCTATATCCATCACAAGCCAGTTACGCGTGGTACAGAGAAAGATTGCACTCTGGGTAACACAGAATTACTCCTTCATGTTACATGTTATCCTCTCTCTTTCATCCTTGATTTGTTGGCGTGAGAATTGTTTGTTTGATTTGGTTTTTAGCGTGATAATTGTTGTTGATTGGATGTGAGTGAAATTGTTGTTTGACTTGGATTTGTTGGCTGAGAATTGTTTGTTTGATTTGGGTTGTGCGTGATATGTTGTTGATTGGATTTGTTGGTGTGAGAATGTTTGTTTGACTGGGATTTGTTGGTGTGAGAATTGTTTGTTTGATTTGGGACTTGTTGGTGTAGAATTGTTTGTTGATTGGATTTGTTGTGTGAGAATTGTTTGTTTGATTGGATTTGTTGGTGTGAGAATGTTGTTTGACTATTGTTTGTGAGAATTGTTGTTGATTGGTTTGTTACGTGAGAATTGTTTGTTTGATTGGATTTGTTGGTGTGAGAATGTTTGTTTGATTGGATTTGTTGGTGTGAGAATTGTTTGTTTGATTTGGGTTTTGTTAGCGTGAGAATTGTTTGTTTGACTTGGGATTTGTTGGTGTGAGAATTGTTTGTTTGACTTGGGATTTGTTGTGTGAGAATTGTTTGTTTGATTTGGGACTTGTTGGTGTGAGAATTGTTTGTTTGATTTGGGTTTTGTTAGCGTGAGAATTGTTTGTTTGATTTGGGATTTGTTGGCGTAATAATTGTTTGTTGGACTTGGGATTTATTGGCATGAGAATTTGTTTGATTTGGGATTTGTTGGCTGAGAATTTTTGTTGGACTGGGATTTGTTGGTGTGGAATTGTTTGTTTGACTTGGGATTTGTTGGCATGAGAATTTGTTTGATTTGGGATTTGTTGGCGTGAGAATTGTTTGTTGGACTTGGGATTTGTTGGCGTGGAAATTGTTTGTTTGACTTGAGATATGCTCGCGTGAGAAATGTTTGTTTGACTTGGGATTTGTTGGCATGAGAATTGTTTGTTGGACTTGGGATTTGTTGGTGTGGAATTGTTTGTTTGACTTGGGATTTGTTGGCATGAGAATTTGTTTGATTTGGGATTTGTTGGCGTGAGAATTGTTTGTTGGACTTGGGATTTGTTGGCGTGGAAATTGTTTGTTTGACTTGAATATGCTCGCGTGAGAAATGTTTGTTTGACTTGGGATTTGTTGGCATGAGAATTTGTTTGATTTGGGATTTGTTGGCGTGAGAATTGTTTGTTGGACTTGGGATTTGTTGGTGTGGGAATTGTTTGTTTGACTTGGGATTTGTTGGTGAGAATTTGTTTGATTTGGGATTTGTTGGCGTGAGAATTGTTTGTTGGACTTGGGATTTGTTGGCGTGGAAATTGTTTGTTTGACTTGGGATTTGTTGGCATGAGAATTTGTTTTGATTTGGGATTTGTTGGCGTGAGAATTGTTTGTTGATTTGGGATTTGTTGGCGTGAGAATTTGTTGGACTAGGATTTGTTGGCTGAGAATTGTTTGTTGGACTTGGGAGTTTTTGGCTTGAGAATTCTCTGTTTGACTTAGAATTGTTGGCATGAGAATTGTTTGTTTAACTTGTTTGAATTGTTGGCGTGAGAATCGTTTGTTTGACTTGGGATTTGTTAGCGTGAGAATTGTTTGTTGGACTTGGATTAGTTGGCATGATAAATCTTTCTTTTGACTTGGACTTGTTGGCGTGAGAATTGTTTGTTTGGCTTGGGATTTGTTGGCGTGATATGTCTTTGTTTGACTTGAGATTTGTTGGAGTGAGAATTGTTTATTTGACTTGGAGTTTGTTGGTGTGAGAACTGTTTGTGTGACTTGGGTTTTGTTGGTGTGAGAACTGTTTGTTTCACTTGGATTTTGTTGGCCTGAGAACTGTTTGTGTGACTTGGGTTTTGTTGTGGTGAGAACTATTTGTTTCACTTGGATTTTGTTGGCCTGAGAACTGTTTTGTTGACGTGGGTTTGTTTGCGTGAGAACTGTTTGTGTGACTTGGATTTGTTGGCGTGAAATTGTTTGTTTGACTTGGATTTGTTAGCGTGATAATTGTTTGTTTGACATGGATTTGTTGGCGTGACAAGCTTTTTGACTTGGCATCTGTTGCGTGATAACTGTTTGTTTGACTTGGATTTGTTGGCTTGAAATTGTTTGTTTGACATGGGATTTGTTGACTGAAAATTGTTTGTTTGACTTGGGATTTGTTGCGTGATAATTTTTGTTTGACTTGGGATTTGTTGACGTGATAAGTTTTTGTTTGACTTGGGATTTGTTGGCGTTTGAATTGTCTGTTTGACTTGGGATTTGTTGACGTGATAATTGTTGTTTGACTTGGGATTTGTTGACGTGATAAGTTTTTGTTTGACTTGGGATTTGTTGGCGTGATAATTGTTTGTTTGATTTGGGACTTCTTGGTGTGAGAACTGCTTGTTTGACTTGGGATTTGTTGGTGTGAGAATTGTTTGTTTGACTTGGAATTTGTTGGCGTGATAATTGTTTCTTTGACTTGGATTTGTCGGCGTGAGAATTATTTGTTGGACTTAGGATTGTTGGCATGAAAATTGTTTGTTTGACTTGTCTGATATTGTTGGCGGGAGAATTGTTTGTTTGATTTGTTTGAATTGTTGGCGGGAGAATTGTTTGTTGGACTTGGGATTTGTTGGCGTGAGAAATACTTGTTTGATCTGGGATTTGTTGGCGTGATAATTGTTTGTTTGATTTGGGATTTGTTGGCATGAAAATTGTTTGTTTGACTTGGGATTTGTTGGCGTGAATATTCTTTGTTTGACATGGGATTTGTTGGTGTGAGAATTATTTGTTTGACTTGTTTGAGTTGTTGGCGTGATAATTGTTTGTTTGACTTGGGATTTGTTGGCATAGTAAGTCTTTGTTTGACTTGGGATTTGTTGGCGTGATAATTGTTTGTGTGACTAGACTTTATTTTTATTTTTCAAAGGGATAAAAGTAATAGTATTAAATATCTGTAATATTCTCGTTTTGTTTTCTTTTTTTTCAACGGGACTGATGACCCGAATTAACCAGAAGTGTTGATGCATGGCTGTTCATCAGTTGTGTTTTATCTAGACTCAGACAAAGTAACAAGGAGGGGGTTCTAGTCTTTATTTGATGACTCTCCAAAAATATTGATTATAGGTTGATCTTAGTCAGAGTGTGTATACTATCTAGTGATACAAACTGGTCTGTGAGCCAGCGGTCAGATCCTGATGAGACAAAAGAGTGGAATGTGTTAATGTATGTGCTGAATTTGTTTTCCAATTCTTGTGGGTCAGTCTTTAATGCTGTTGTGCACAGCTAGGTTCCACCTTAAATTTGATGCGACTGAATAATACGTTGTTTGTATCGGTGTTGTATATTTTTGTTTGTTGATTTATTATTTATTTGTTTATTCATTCATTTATTTTATTTATTTATTTATCTATTTATTTATTTACTTATCTATTTGTTCATTTATTTATTTATTCGTTCGTTTCTTTCTTTTTTTCTTTATTATTTATTTATTCATTTATTTGTTTGTTTATTTATTTATTCATTTATTCGTTCATTTATTTATTTTTATCTATTTATTTATTATTCTATTTATTTCTATTTTGTCATGTGTGATTTTTATATTATTTATTCATTTGTTTGTTTATTTTTTTCATTTATTGTTATTTTTTTTTTCTGTTTGGATTTGATTGTTGTGTTTGTTTTAATTTGTCTGTCTTTTTTTTATTTATTCATTTTGTCCGAATGAATATATCATATGAAAGTGAGTTACTTCTTCCGGGAAGTATGCGTCGCCGCAGTGCAGCGCCACCCTCTTTCTCTCTCTCTTTTTTTTTTTTTTTTTTTTGTATATGATTCCTTTTAATTGCAAAAGTGGGAATAAGTACAGAATTTCACTAGTGACACCTCTTAGATTTTTTGTTTTTTTGCTTCTGCAGTCATAAACAGAACATCGGTAATATCGTTTCTCGGATATCGTATGACTGCACAGTTCACCAATAATCACTGGAATATTGAATACATACCATAATTTGAAGTGTATGTACTTCCGTGTCTGAATTATCACCCTTTGCAAGTTGAGGTAAAGTATCTGTAGTTAGCATTCGATGCACATTTCTTTTCTCTAGTAACCGATTGTCGTTGTCGTGTTATCAACTGAATGAATAAGAATCCAATTACAACGAAAAGAAAACAAAATATTTGCACTTTGTGTTGTAATTGTAGGTAGAATTCGTTGCCCAGATGTTAACAGGTAGACCCAGGGAGAAGATACTAGAGGACTTGCAGAGTGGCCGAAGGCAGGGAGGATGGAAGAGATGCTTGAGGCAACAAGAGATAGAGACAGATGGAAGTCCATAATCGCCAACGCCATGCGGCAAGGCACCTGATGATGATGACGAGATGTTAACTTAAGATACATCAGATTTCAGAACCAACATTCTATAACCATATTGCTTATATGGCCCAGCCGAGTAGGCTCTAGACCCATATCAGGGCAACCAACAATCTGAAACAGTCCCATGCTAATGATCTTTTTTGTTTTTAATACAGTTTCAGCTGTTTGATGATTTAGGTTCCAAACTTGAAGTATATGTGGAAACACTAAACAAAGTATGCATGGTTTATCACGCCTGTTTACCTGGATGGCACAGATCACAATATACATGTATATAGAATAAACTTTATTCAGATCCATTTTCAACTTTTGGCCTATGTAATGGAAACACTTGGCCAAATTATTCATAAAGTCAATAAGTGTACAGCCTGGGATATATTTTTCTCACGTTTTAGGGACGCATGGGGGGGGGGGGGGGCAATCCCTTTGAAAAAAAATAGAATCGGAGGATTATAAATGGGGGCTGATTGTACAGATAGACATTTCATAATTCATCGCTTATCTCAAGTGTGTTTCATAATTTGTAGTCCCTGGATCGGTCAGAACGGGTCATAAGAATTTCATTAAAAGCCTAGCTGCCTATAAAAAAAGTCATGCAATTCATGATGACTAACTGGTTTGGGGATAATTATGACCCAAAACGAAATAGTAGTCATATAAATTTTGTATATTTCGTAATCTTAGTGTACTGGCCTACTTTCCAGTTTTGAAACACACACATACACACAGACACACACAGACACACACACACAGACACACACACACACACACACACACAACACCAACACACAACACACCCCACACACATACACACACACACGCACGCACCACACAACACACACACACACACACACACACACACACACACACACACACAACACACACACACACACACACAAACACAACTTATCCTCCGAAGAATGGCTGATAAAAATTTGTTGAGACATTGAATACACGATACACACACAGAGTGATAACCGCCCTTGCTTACGGCCAACATGAAATAATCTCCCTTTGAAATGGACGTATGCAAATGACAAGGTATGAACGCTGAAAATATGGGTACTTACTGCCACCCTGTTTTCTTTCATTGCAGATGATTGCTGACAGCATCAAAGTGAGCAACACTGCAACCGACACAGACGCTAACACATAGCGCACATACTCTTGACAACAATGACTTGTTCAACATCCTTGCAATGGGATCAGAAAGCGAGACTGGACAGTTATCGTTCCTTGTTTTCCTACAGTCGGAAATGATGTGTGTAAGTCATGCTTGTTACAACGTGTTATATATGTATACACGTATGTATATATATGTACATATAATATATATATATATATATGTATATGTGTGTGTGTGTGTGTGTGTGGTGTGTGTGTGTGTGTGTTGTGTGTCTGTGTGTGTGTGTGTGTGTGTGTGTGTGTGTGTGTGTGTGTGTGTGTGGTGTGTGTGTGTGTGTGTGGTGTGTGTGTGTGTGTGGTGTGTGTGTGTGTGTGTGTGTGTGTGTGTGTGTGTGTGTGTGTGTGTGTGTGTATGTGTGTGGAGTGTGGTGTGTGTGTGTGTGTGTGTGTGTGGTGTGTGTGTGTGTGTGTGTGTGTGTGTGTCTGTGTATGTGTATATGTATGTGTGTGATTTATACTCAGCAAAGGAAGACAGTAATACGGGGACAAATGTTACCGTTGTCATGGAGCGTTCTAGACAAGATGATGTTTACAACTACATGCAATGGACACGGGCTTTCCTAATCTGCTCGACACATAACGTTTGTGAGGAAATGTTGTATTAGACTTTGTATAAATTACTCATACTTACCATAACATGTTTATACACACACACACACAACACACACACACACACTATATATATATATATATATATATATATATATATATATATATATACATGTATATATATATATATACTGTTATATATATATATATGTATATATATTATATTATGTGTGTGTGTGTGTGTGTATGTATGTATGTATGAATGTATGTATATGCGTACACATACATATGTATGTAAACAGATAGATAGATAGATAGATAGATACACAGATAGACAGATAGACAGATAATAGATGGATAGATAGAGAGAGAGAGAGATAGATAGATAGATAGATAGATAGATAGATAGATAGATAGATACACAGATAGACAGACAGACAGACAGACAGATAGATAGATAGATAGATAGATAGATAGATAGATAGATAGATAGATAGATAGACAGATAGACAGATAGATAGATAGACAGACAAATAGATAGATATGTGTGTGTTGTGTGTGTTTGCGCGTGTGTGTATGTGGCTTAAAAGGGAAATGTCTTGGAGATATATTTTTGCTAGGAGTTTGTGACCATTTGTGATGACATAACATTTGCTAGAATAGCTGTGTCTTTGTTTCTGGACATGCTGGTTGCCTTTGCCATTTTTTCATAAAGAGTTGAAATGGAAAAAGTGAAAGAAAAAAGAGTAATCATAAATACGAGCAAGTGTTTGTGCTATGCGTCTGTAAAGTACTTGGTCGTGGTGGGTGGTTTGGTATGGTGATGTGTGTGTGTGTGTGTGGGGTTGTGTGTTGTTGTGTTGTGTGTGTGTGTTGTGTGTGTGTGTGTGTGTGTGGTGTGTTGTGTTGTGTGTGTGTGTGTGTGTGTGTGTGTGTGTTGTGTGTGATGTGTGTGTGTGTGATGGTGTTGTGGTGTGTGATTGTGGTGATGTGTTGTGTGTGTGTGTGTGTGGTGGGTGTGTGTGTGTGTGTGTGTGTGTGTGTGTGTGTGTGTGTGTGTGTGTGTGTGTGTGTGTGTGTGTGTGGTGATGTGTGTGTGTGATTGTGGTGATGTGTGTGTGTGGTGATGTGTGTGTGTGTGTGTGTGTGTGTGGTGGTGGTCTTTGATTTAATGTCTATTCACTAAAGTGATTTTAGACAACAACAACAACAACAACAACAAAAAAGGGGGGGTGATAAGAGGAGTGAAAAGAATATTTGAAAATTGTCAATTTTGAACTTGAGAAAAGATGATCCAGAAAACAACTGTTTTGAAGAGGGGAAGGTAAAACTAAAAAATAATGTTACCATAATTAACGATTTAAACAAACAAACAAACAAAACTGATAAATATCTGGAAGAAACGAAGAAAAAAATAAAACTAATAATTGACTAACCATAACAGTGAACAAGTGAAATAACATTTTAAAGGTAATTCGCTATAGGACTTTTGACAGGCTAACAAAAAATTCATACAGTAATGATGATGAGGCAAATATATCAGAAACTGTACTCATAGATAGTGTTGGAATATGTCATTTTACCTTAACGCAAGAAAGAATATGACTATGTGTTATCTTCTTTCCACACAGACATACTATGTTCTTGGTGTATTTTGTTTTGAATGCATCAAGTTTCATCTACACATAAGGGATTGTATAATTCTGCTGGCATGAAGCTGCTTAAGTATTTTGCTAACTTCAAAGTTCATGTGACATTTATCATACTTTTTCTGTTTTAATTGGAACTGCTTCCAGACGTAGTTGTCTACTAAAGTGTAATTCTCGTGCAACGAGAGAGAAAGCTGGATATTGTTTGAATCTGGTGAGTTATTAGCTCCCCGTTTGGCAGCCCTGTCAACTTTATCATTATAACGAAAAGAACTATGAGAAGGTATCCAGCAGAAAGTAATATCAGTGCCTCTTAAAGATAAATTATGAATCAAGTGACTAATTTCCAGAATCATTTCTGATCTTGTTTGTAATTTTAATAATTCAAGAGCCTGAAGTACTGATTTTGAATCAACGCAAAAAAGTGTTTGAAAAATTGTCATAGGAAGACTTATCATAAAGTTTAAAGCCATTAATATTGCAAAAAGTTCAGCTGTAAAGACAGATTTATCAAGTCCTATGTAGAAAGATTTTTCAATTTTGAGAGCTGGTATTAAAAACGCTGAGCCTGCTTTTCTTTCAATTACTGATCCATCAGTGTAAATTTTCAAATGATCGGAATATAAGTCGTCTATGAATATAAGTCCTCTATATGACATTTAACCTGACTTGCCAGTAAGTTTACATTGTCTCCTTTTTTTTAAGTTAGTGTGATGTACGTCAAATTGTGCTCTTTGGAGTTCCCAACTGGGTACTGGCGAAAAGGAAGGTCTTATAGATACAGGATCTACGTGTAGATCAATTCCTGAACCTTTCATGACGTCAGATGTGTATGTTGCAAGAGTGACCTGTGAAGATATTGATTTAGCTCTTTTTGGAAAGTCGGTATCTGATCTCAGTTTAATTTCTGTTTCAGAGATGTTTTCTACAGTGGTGTGTCTTAACAAAAATTTAGTAGAAGCGACTTTCCTTTGCTCATCAAGTGGCAACAGTTTGATTTCATTATATGTGCGAAGACAGGAAGCATGCATTGGAAGACCCAGTGCAAGTTTGAAACCTTTACAATCTATGCTCTGCAGTTTTGTCAGTAAGTGTTTCGGTGCACTGAAGAAGATTTCTTGGGCATAGGTTAATTTAGATCTAACAAGCGATTTACAAAGATGAACAAGTGTTGATGAATCTTGACCCCATGCCTGTTTGCGAACTATTTTTAAGAAATTTAAACTTTTTTGAGCTTTGGTTAATAAGTATTCAATATGCTGATTCCAAGATAATTTTGCCGTAAGAAAAACTCCTAAGAATTTAATTGACTCATTAAACTGAAGAAGAGTATCTCCCAGTTTGAAAGTGGGAATATTTATTGGGTTAGCTCCATTATTAAATAAAACTATTTTCGATTTTTCCAGGGATAGATGTAACCCATTTTCTACCATGTATCGTGCTATTTTATCAAGTTCTAATTGGTAGCATTTGCGTGTATAATTAATACAGCGCAAAGGAGTTTTCCTTTTCATATTTACCTGCATCCACATGCATAAATCGTCAGCATATTGAGCTAAAACTACATGCTTAGATACTTTACTGGGTAAGTCATGCATTAATATCATGAAAAGAAGGGGAGCTATAACGGATCCCTGAGGGATACCCATTTGAAGAATTCGTTTCGTGGAATATACATTTTCAATCCTCGTTTGAAATACTCTGTTTTCTAAGAAACACTCAACATAGTCGAAAATGTGACCTGTCAGCCCAATACTTTTAAATTTAAATAACAATCTGGAGTGCCACACTTGATCGTATGCTTTCGTTATATCAAAAAATGTAGCTAAAACACATTGACGTCTTGCAAATTGTTGTTTTATGTTAGTAGTTAGCTTTGTTAGGATTTCTACTGGTGACCTGCCTTTTCGAAATCCTGCCTGATTTACTGTTATTGTTTTATTCTTTTCACAATAGTGCATCAGTCTCTTTAAGATTATTTTCTCCATTAGTTTACATACGTGTGATGTTAATGCAATTGGCCTGTAGTTTTTCAGATCGGTATTACATTTACCTGATTTTAGTACAGGAACCACTATTGTTTCTTTCCAGTTGTTGGGCATTTTCCCACTATTCCAGCATTTTTGAAATATGTCATGTAGCAAAATTATAAAATTTTCTGGTAAATTTTTCAGCATCTCATTGGAAATTGCATCTAGTCCAACTGACGTTTTTTTACTTGGAAGGGACTGAATGGCATCTTTTAATTCTTGAAGTGTGAGTGATGCATTTATGTAGTGAGTATTGTCAGAGGCAGGATCCTTATATACATCTTTCTTTTCTTCTCGTTCCCTATAGTCTCTACTAGAGACAGGAAGTCCTTCTACACGACAGGTCTCAGCAAACACGTCTGCAAAAGCTTCTGCTTTTTCCAGTGAGCTAGGAAAAGGGTTATTTTCTAGCTTTACTGGAATTGATGGCAACTTAATCCCGTTTTTCATTAATTTTAGTTTTTCCCAAATCTTTATCATGTCTTTGTGGTCATTTACTTCACATTTACAAAAAGACGTCCAGTGTTGTTCTTTGGCTTGCTCTATGATTCTGTTACACTTAATGTTGGCACTTTTCATCGCTGTATGATTTTCAGGTGACCTGTTTGCTAAATAAATTTTGTATTTTTCTTTCTTTTCGTTCACTGCCTTTTGACAATCCTCATTCCACCAGACATTTCCATGATGTTTTCCTATTTTCGACACTGTAAGTTTTGGAATTGAAATGTTAGCAGCTCTTAACAGTGAGTTACAGAAAACTTCGTACATGTCGTTTATGTTCATTGCTTCAGATAGATCTGTTCTTGTCTTTTCAAGGATTGCCTTAAAACTGATCCAGTCTGCGTTTTTATAATTAAACTTGGGTAAACTATCTTGTGGCATGGCGTCTAGTTTAGTAGTATGGTTTAGGGTAAGACGTATGGGGATGTGATCTGATCCCAACAAGTCATCCTCTGTTTGCCACGTGGCGTTTGGGGCTAGGGATGGTGAGATTAAAGTGAGGTCGATAGCTGTGGGTCTGTGGGTTGGTATATCGGGGATCCGGGTAACGTGTCCGTTGTTAAGTAAATATAAATTGGAATCTACAATATTTTCGATCAACCTGTTGCTTGTTATGTTTGTACAATACTTTTTCCAAAATGGGGCATGTGCATTAAAATCACCTCCAATTATCCACTTGTCATCCTGATCTTGAAAGTGTCTTAACCATTCAGTGTTCACAGAGTCTGGGCCTCTTGGTAAGTATACAGAGGCCATATTCACAACTAACGATGAGGAAAATTTTATAATGATTGCACATGATGAAATAAATGCGGTAGATTTAGGTACTGGCGATGTTCGTTCACAACAGTTCAGTCCTTCCCGAATGTATATAGCTGTTTGTATACGGCCACCGTCATTTACAGAGTCACATATTGGTGGATAATAAAAACCGGATATTTTAGGTAATTTGGTTTTGATGGTATTCAGCGACTGTAGAAGCATGACATGGACGTTTTTAGAAGAGAGATAGTTACTCAAATATGAGATGTTTTTAACAATGGAACGAGTGTTGATATCACTTACTACACACGTCTTCATGAGGAACGGTTGATAAACTTTAGAACAATATGGTAAGTTTAGATAATTAAATATTCATTTAACTTGGAATCAAAAGGTACAAATAGCATATAAACGAAGTAGGTAAACAAGTAAATAATTAAGTAAAACAATAGAGTTGAGAGCTGAACGAAGAGGAACTGAATCTGGGCTGAATCTAAAATGACCAGGGAGAGAAGAAAAATTGAGAGTGGAAGCCGGGTCTTTGTTGATGTCGTTGCCGATTTGATCTCCTCCTCGGTTTTTCCCAGAAAAGCTGATGGATTTGCCTCCCTAAGTTTCTGGCCAGAACGCTCGCCCCTCTGGTGGTTGGATGGACGTCGTCCTGGCTGACTTGAATGTGACTGATAGTTTGGAGATTATCATTGTTGACATAGTTGATACTTGCTGCTTTTAGGAGTCGCGCTTTTGTCAGGGCATTAAGAAGCTCTCTTTTTACGTTTAGGTGTTTGTCCCTCACAGGAGCGACCTGACTGACCACTACCTTAGCTTTCGGAAATTGTGTGTTTGATGATTTTCACACATATTTCTAGGTTTATGCTGCATTCAGTGGGCTCCTTTGTTTTCAAATCTGTAATCCCCACATGTAGAACAACACAGTCAGGTTCAGGTGTCAGTTCTTCTTTCGATTTTTCAATGGCTGTCTTACAGTCGTCGATGGTACGGATTTTTCTCGTTGCCACTGAAAACCGTAAGAAGAGCCAGTCTCTTTCCATCCACTTTATTTAGGACGGAGTTGTGGATGATAAGGACACGTGGAAGAATATTAGATTTCAATCTGGAATGTGCAGATGATACCGCTGTTTTGACGTCACGGTGAGGTTTTGTAGAGACGTCTGGTCTTTGTTTGACGTCATTTTTCCTTCCTTTAGGTGTTTTTTCCTGATCTTTTAGTTTTGGAGGTTGAGCCGCGCATTCCGCATAGGAAGTGAATTTGTCCATCGGTGACATGGTGGAAAAGTCACCGTGGACCGCGGAATCAGTTTGGCTCGCAATGGTGGTCGTAAGTATTGGGCACTTATTGTCATCGCGCAGCTCCTTTAACGTTGTGTTGTTTTCTAATAAGATTTTCCTCTCTGTTTGTAGCATGGTTGTGAGGCTGTTTATTTGTTTTGACAGTTCTTGTATGGTATTTTTCAAATTGTCGATTTCCCTTACCGCCTCATGACATCTGCAGCCACATGATGACATCGATCGTTGCTGTGGGACGTTCGGCTGACTTCTGGATGGTGAAAGGGTCCGACTGGAGGTCTGTACTTCATGATGATCGGAGGCTTCTGGGGTCTCTGCAGGTGGTGGTGTCTCTGCCTTGGTGTTGTCTGTCCTACGGGTGGTCTTCTTTGCGTTTTCTTTGTTGAAACGTTTCGACCTTGTCATTTTTAGCCTAGTTGATTCCTCTTTGTAAACGTTCAGTTATAATGCCGCCATCTTGTGTGTGTGTGTGTGTGTGTGTGTGTGTGTTTTGTGTGTGTGTGTGTGTGTGTGTGTGTGTTGTTGGTGGTGCTGATATTTGTTTTGTTTGTTTGGAATTTAACGTCCGCACCCACATACGCGATATGGCAGACGGGTTCGTTATGAACCACTTAATATTGTGTGTATGTGTACATATGTATGTGTGTGTACATGCGATGGTGGTCATGTTGTGTGTATATGTGTGCGTGTATTGTGTGTGTGTGTGCGTGTGTGTGTTGTGTGTGTGCGTGTGTGTGTTGTGTTGTGTTGTGTCTGTGTGTGTATGTGTGTGTGTGTGTTGTGTGCGCGCGCGCGCGCGTGTGTGTGGTGTGTATGTGTGTGTTCATATATGTGTGAGTTGGGGGGTGTAAATGACAACTTCACTCTTGGTTTTGATTATACGAAGAAATATATGAGATTGTCGAACCGATGGTCTTGAAGTTTCTGTCTACTTCACCCAAGCCATACCAAGGGTCAAAAATATACAAACAGAAACTGCTTATAAGGCAATCTGACAAAGAATATACTCAGATCCTCCCTCAAGAACATGATGAGTTACAACTCCACAAAAAGAGGGAGGGGAGATTATAATACCTGGACAAATGTTACCATTGCCATTGAGCTCCCATGCGTTCTATACAAGACGATGTTTACAACTGCTCGCAGTGGACATAGACTTTGCTTACAGCTGCTTGCAGAGAACACAGGTTTTCCAAATCTGTTCTGCACATGAAGTTTGTGAGGAATTGTTGTACTGGACTCTCTTTATATATTATTCTAAAAGAAAGGTGGTATAAAGATCTATTCTCGTCAGTTAGGGCTGTCTGCCTACTATATATTACTCTAAAAGAAGGTGGTATAAAGATCTATTCTCGTCAGTTAGGGCTGTCTGCCTACTATATATTACTCTAAAAGAAAGGTGTTTTTTAAAGATCTATTCTTTTCAGTCAGGGCGGTCTATCTATTATATATTACTCTAGAAGAAAGGTGATATAAAGATCTATTCTCTTCAGAAACAAAGGTGGTATAAAGATCTATTCTTTTCAGTTAGGGCGGTCTGTCTACTATATATTACACTTAAAGAAAGGTGGTATAAAGATCTATTCTCTTCAAAAACAAAAGTGGTATAAAGATCTATTCTCTTACCAGTCGCCGTGGTGTAGCGGTTAACGCAACGGACTACCGACTAGAAGGTTGTGGGTTCGAATCCCCATCAGTGCCTCCAAAAATCATTGTGGGATTGTTCGGCTCTAGCCGGCTCCTACCCAGAGTTGGGCGTGCTATGGGCTCGTTGGGAAGACTGGAACCACACAGTCGAGTCTCATCAACTCCGCGGATGCGTCATTGAGGGTGTTGCTCAAATCTTTTGACCAACACCACAGGTGTCTGTATCTCTCGGGCCTGGTTGACGCCAGGATATATTATGATAGTAAGCGTAGAGTACAACCCTGTCACGCAGTCTCAATCATACATGGAACTCCATAGCATCATGATTATCATCCACATCGACATCATCATCATCACATCATAAAAACAGTTTCAGCTTCTGTGGCCATTAAAGTGGCGTAGAAAATGGGACGAAAAAAACAAAAAAGGTGAGCATGATGGTAACCTCCCTAAGTGCAATGATCCTAAAAATATCTATTCTTTTCAGTTAGGGCGGTCTGCTTACTACAATGTATATGTTACTCTAAAAGAAAGATGGTATAAAGATCTATTCTATTTAATTAGGGCAGTCTGCTTACTATATATTACTCTAAAAGAAAGATGGTATAACGATCTATTCTTTTCAGTTAGGGCGATCTGCTTACTATATGTTACTCTAAAAGAAAGATCGTATAAAGATCTATTCTCTTCAGTTAGGGCGGCTGTCTGCTATTATTACTCTAAAAGAAAGATGGTATAAAGATCTGTTCTCTTCAGTTAGGGTAATCTGTCTACTATATATTACTCTAAAACAAAGATGGTATAAAAATCTATTCTCTTCAGTTAGGGTAATCTGTCTACTATATATTACTCAAAACAAGATCTGTTCTCTTCAGTTAGGGCGGCCTGTCTGCTATTATTACTCTAAAAGAAAGATGGTATAAAGATCTGTTCTCTTCAGTTAGGGCGGCCTGTCTACTATATATTACTCTAAAAGAAAGATGGTATAAAGATCTGTTCTCTTCAGTTAGGGCGGCCTGTCTACTATATATTACTCTAAAACAAAGATGGTATAAAGATCTATTCTTTTCAGTTAGGGCGGCCTGTCTATATATATTACTCTAAAGAAAGATGGTATAAAGATCTATTCTCTTCAGTTAGGGCGGCCTGTCTACTATATATACTCTAAAACAAAGATGGTATAAAGATCTATTCTCTTCAGTTAGGGTGATCTGTCTACTATATATTACTCTAAAACAAAGATGGTATAAAGATCTATTCTTTTCAGTTAGGGTGATCTGTCTACTATATATTACTCTAAACAAAGATGGTATAAAGATCTATACTTTTCAGTTAGGGTAATCTGTCTACATATATTACTCTAAAACAAAGATGGTATAAAGATCTATTCTTTTCAGTTAGGGTAATCTGTCTACTATATATTACTCTAAAACAAAGATGGTATAAAGATCTGTTCTCTTCAGTTAGGGCGGCCTGTCTGCTATATATTACTCTAAAAGAAAGATGGTATAAAGATCTATTCTCTTCAGTTAGGGTGATCTGTCTACTATATATTACTCTAAAGAAAGATGGTATAAAGATCTGTTCTCTTCAGTTAGGGCGGCCTGTCTACTATATATTACTCTAAAAGAAAGATGGTATAAAGATCTGTTCTCTTCAGTTAGGGCGGCCTGTCTACTATATATTACTCTAAAGAAAGATGGTATAAGATCTATTCTCTTCAGTTAGGGCGGCCTGTCTACCGGCCACCGGGCAGACGTGACAACTGTAGTGACAACGGTGGAGGAAACAGAATTGCCTTGTAGCTGTCATGTCACTGGCAGTTACATTCACGTGTACCGATGTAATCTGGACACACCTTTGAGGTCGTGTGGTACAGCATCCGTGTCTACGATTTCACCGAAGAGGTCAGTAGGTTTGCGCCTTGTGTATTTTTGAAAGGATGCTATCTGACCATGAAGAGGTTTATTTTGTTTGTTTTGTTTGTTTTGTTGTTTTCAGGACAATGCTATCTTGCCATAAAGGTTTTTTCTCTTTTCAGGACAATACTATCTGACCATGAAGATGGAGGTGGGTTTTTTAAACCCTGCTGTCTGACCATGAAGAGTTTTTTTTTTTCAGGACAATGGTATCTCACCATGAAGATTTTTTTCCTTTTCGGGAAATGCTATCTGACAATGATTTATTTTTTTCTTTTCAGGACGATGCTTTCTGACTATGAACACTTTTTTTCTTTTCGGGACATTGCTATCTGACTATGAACACTTTTTTTCTTTTTGGGACATTGCTATCTGACTATGAACACTTTTTTCTTTTTGGGACATTGCTATCTGACTATGAACACTTTTTTCTTTTTGGGACATTGCTATCTGACTATGAACACTTTTTTCTTTTTGGACATTGCTATTTGACTATGAACACTTTTTTCTTTTTGGACATTGCTATCTGACTATGAACACTTTTTTCTTTTTGGGACATTGCTATCTGACTATGAAACACTTTTTTTTCTTTTCGAGACATTGCTATTTGACTATGAACAGCTTTTTTTTCTTTTCGAGACATTGCTATCTGACTATGAAAAGCTATTTTTTCTTTTCGAGACATTGCTATCTGACTATGAAAAGTTTTTTTTTCGGGACATTGCTATCTGACTATGAAAAGTTTTTTATTCGGGACATTGCTATCTGACTATGAAAAGTTTTTTATTCGGGACATTGCTATCTGACTATGAAAAGTTTTTTTTTCGGGACATTGCTATCTGACTATGAACACTTTTTTTTCTTTTTCGGACATTGCTATCTGACTATGAACACTTTTTTTTTCTTTTTCGGACATTGCTATCTGACTATGAACACTTTTTTCTTTTCGGGACATTGCTATCTGACTATGAACACTTTTTTTCTTTTTGGGACATTGCTATCTGACTATGAACACTTTTTTTCTTTTCGGGACATTGCTATGAACACTTTTTTTCTTTTCGGGACATTGCTATCTGACTATGAACACTTTTTTCTTTTCGGGACATTGCTATCTGACTATGAACACTTTTTTCTTTTTGGGACATTGCTATCTGACTATGAACACTTTTTTCTTTTTGGGACATTGCTATCTGACTATGAACACTTTTTTCTTTTTGGGACATTGCTATCTGACTATGAAAAGTTTTTTTTTCGGGACATTGCTATCTGACTATGAAAAGGTTTTTTTCGGGACATTGCTATCTGAATATGAAAAGGTTTTTTTTCGGGACATTGCTATCTGACTATGAACACTTTTTTCTTTTCGGGACATTGCTATGAACACTTTTTTTCTTTTCGGGACATTGCTATCTGACTATGAACACTTTTTTCTTTTTGGGACATTGCTATCTGACTATGAACACTTTTTTCTTTTTGGGACATTGCTATGAAAAGTGTTTTTTTTTCGGGACATTGCTATCTGACTATGAAAAGTTTTTTTTCGGGACATTGCTATCTGACTATGTAAAGTTTTTTTTTCGGGACATTGCTATCTGACTATGAACAGTTTTTTTTTCGGGACATTGCTATCTGACTATATATTTTTTCTTTTCGGGACATTGCTATCTGACTATGAACACTTTTTTTTCTTTTTCGGACATTGCTATCTGACTATGAACACTTTTTTTTTCTTTTTCGGACATTGCTATCTGACTATGAACACTTTTTTCTTTTCGGGACATTGCTATCTGACTATGAACACTTTTTCTTTTTCAGACATTGCTATCTGACAATGAAAAGTGTTGGTTTTTTTTCTTTTCAGGATAACAAGCTTATGGCTGTGTTGACATCTAATTCAATGGGTTGTGTGTGTTTCCACTGAGGCACGTTTATGATAACTTATGATATGATATGACAGGTCAAGGGCAGTTGAGAGCTAAATAATCATGAGCAGAGCTTTGATGATCTGAGCTCTGACGGTAGCCTTGACACGGCTGCACTAAGGAGGATAGGTAAGGACGTGAGCTGCAGACAGCTTTTAGTGCGTCGAGAAGTACTCGGAGTCGTTTACATATCTATGAATCTACTTTTCTCTTGTGTGTTGTTGAGCCAGGCGTCTTGACGTCATTATATGTTCTGGTATAATCATAAGCTACTGTCTGGATGCTGATGAGAGGTTGCTCAGTGAACCTTTTACAATACCAGAACAATGCAATTCAATGCAGCGCAATACAATACAATACAATACAACACAATGCAATACAAGGCAATGCAATGCAATGCAATGCAACAGTACACCCTACCCTGCCCTACCCTACCCTTCCCTACCCTACCCTACCCTACCCTACTGTACTGTACTGTACTATACTATACTATACTACACTATACTACACTATACTATACTATACTATACTATACTATACTATACTATACTATACTATACTATACTATACTATACTATACTATACTATACTATACTATACTATAATGATACTATACTGTACAATGATACTATACAATATAATACAACACCGCATCATTAATCCATAATTAATTTAGAAACAATCATAGTTTTATCATCATGCAAGCTTCGATTATTTTCTTCAACGTAATCCCAGCTCTTGAACTTCAGAGAGTAGAAGCCAGATGTTCAAATGCTGTATAGCAGACAGTATTTCTGAAGGATGTGAAGTCTTCTTCTGTAAAAGAAAGAAAGAGAGAAAGGTGGTGTATGTGAAGCTATCTGCATGAAATTGAAGTCCATTTCAATATAAAAAAAAGATAAAAGAAAAGAGAAACACAGAAATTTAAGTTTTCCTGTATACTGGTTATACTGCTTGATCAAGGCATATGTAGCCCAGAGTACTATTTAGCTTTCTGCAGAAGTTATTTTCAAGATATGTGTATTCTACATTATCATCTAGCTTTCTGCAGAAGTTATCTTCGAGGGATACGTATTCTAGATTATCTAGATTACCATCTAACTTTCTGCAGCAGTTATCTTCAAGATATGTGTATTCTAGATTACTGTCTAGCTTTCTGCAGAAATTATCCTCAAGGGATACGTATTCAAGATTAACATTTAGCTTTCTCCAGAAGTTATCTTCATGGTGTACGTATTCTACATTATCATCTAGCTTTCTGCAGAAGTTATCTTCATGGTGTACGTATTCTACATTGTCATCTAGCTTTCTGCAGAAGTTATCTTCATGGTGTACGTATTCTACATTGTCATCTAGCTTTCTGCAGCAGTTATCTTCATGGTGTACGTATTCTACATTATCATCTAGCTTTCTGCAGCAGTTATCTTCATGGTGTACGTATTCTAGATTATCATCTAGCTTTCTGCAGCAGTTATCTTCATGGTGTACGTATTCTACATTATCATCTAGCTTTCTGCAGAAGTTATCTTCATGGTGTACGTATTCTACATTGTCATCTAGCTTTCTCCAGCAGTTATCTTCATGGTGTACGTATTCTACATTGTCATCTAGCTTTCTGCAGAAGTTATCTTCATGGTGTACGTATTCTACATTGTCATCTAGCTTT
>CM060306.1:31151980-31159480 GCA_030674185.1 Monoplex corrugatus | reverse complement strand
CGTCTGGTCCTGGGGCTTTTCCTGGTTTCATCTTTTTCAGTGCCGCTCTAACTTCATCTTTCATTATGGGTGGTCCTTCAAAGTTCTTTTTTATAATGTATTCTTCGTTTCTGTCATCCTCAAAAAGGTCTTTAATGTACTCTCCCCATCTATGTAATATTTTGTCCTTTTCCATGATGAGCGTGCCATCTTTCGATTGCTTGTCATATTGGCAGATGTGATGCGTCTAGTGTGTCGGTTTCAGCCTGTACCGCTGGCTAGCACTGCTGCTTGCAGCCATGCGAAAAGAAGAGCAGAAGGCGTAAGTCTCTTCCTGCCAGTACATAGCCTCTCCATCAGCAAGCCCTACGCTGTGCCTCCTCGTGGCGACAGGCGGTAACTGAGCACCTCACGGACTCAGGCTGAATCTCGTAGGACTCGGAGGAGGTCTGGCCCCCAGGCGTGAGGCACGCAGGCCCACCGGCGTGTGGATATGCCCTGGTGCCCACGAACCAGACCCCTAAGCTATGGGTGAATAGCTCCACTGTCTTGTGGACATCTCGGGAGAGAGTACGGCTAGCGGAGAGACCGTACACAAACCGATGGAAGGCAACGGGAAACCACCATCGAAATTTTTCCCAGGTTATCATGGACAGAAACAGAAAAATAAATCACGACAACGACGTGAATAGGTGCTCCTATGGAGCAGCTTCGTCCGGTAGGGACCGTCATGCGGCACAGGTAACACCAGACCGTCAGCAAGTTACTGCGAACCCTAAACTCAGATTTAAAAACATCAAAGTTGCAACAGTTGCAGAAGGGTAAATTAGAAAATATCAAAACAGAGATGGAAAGACTTAACATTGGTATTTTAGGACTAGGGGAAGTGAGATGGAAGGGGCAGGCATGATAACATCAGGAGAATATACAATGATATACTCTGGTGGTAACTCACATGAAAGAGGAGTAGGCATCATGATGGACAAAGACAAATCAAAAGCAGTTAAGGGATACTGGGCTGTGTCCGACAGAATTTTGGGAGGCAAACCATTATATATATATATCACCTGTCTCACCTGTCGGCGTCACCGGGAACAGTGTTGGCCGCTGCACATGATGTCCTCACAAGTTGCCTCCAGCACTCTCGATCTTGGCTAAGTCTGACCACCTCCTGGAGTTTCTTGCCACTGATGTTTGTGATGTTTCTAGCAAGTGATGCAGGTGGCCGTCCTCTGTTTCTCTTTCCTTCCACTTTACCTTGGAGGACAGTGGACATCAAGTCTGTTCTTTCATTACGGATTGCGTGTCCAACATATTTCAGTTTCCTCCGTTGTATGAGTACTAGGAGCTTGCGTGTAGTACCCAACTCATTCAGTATGCTTTCATTTGAGCGCCTATCCGTCCATCTGACCCTCAGCAGTCTTCGGTAAAACCACAGCTCTGCTGCTTCCACTCGTCTTTCATCCTCTTTCTTCATTGTCCATGCCTCGCAGCCGTATAACATCACTGGCCAGACAAGACATTTTAAGAGTTTTATCTTAAGGTCTGCTGTTATGCTGTGGTCTTTCCAAATATTGTTCAATTGAACCATACTGTTCTTGGCCATTCCAATTCTCATCTTTATGTCTTTTGAGCATGTTCCATCGTGTGTCTTGACTGAACCTAAATATCTAAAGTCCTTGACATTTTCTAGAGGGACTTGGTTTAGCATGATCTGGTCCTGTCTAGTGTTATATTTGCCTGCAACATGCATAACCTTTGTCTTCTTTGAATTTAAGTCCAGCCCAGCTGCCTTTCCAACCCGGTCTACCCTGTTCAGGATCCTCCTAGAGCCTGTAATGTTGTCTGCCAGTAATCCTGTGTCATCTGCGTAGCGTAAATTTGACAGGTTTCTACCACCAATATTTACTCCCATGTCTTCTATGTCTGCTTCTCTCATAATATGTTCAGTGTATATGCTGAAGAGATGTGGAGACAGGATGCAACCTTGCCTTACCCCTTTAGTGATGTTAAAAAATTTGCAGTTTTGATTATTCCATCTGATTGTTGCTTTTTGATCATTATATAATGAAGCTATGAGGGAAACCAGATGTCTTGGAAAACCCATTTTGATCATGAAGTGGAAAAGACTTTGGTGAATCACGCTATCAAACGCTTTGCTGTAGTCAATGAAAACGATGAACATCTCTTGGTCTGTGTTTCTAATCTTTTCTATCAATATCTGGAGTACAAACAGCATATCCATTGTTCCCCTGTTTTTCCTATAGCCTGCCTGACAGTCGGATAGCTCTTCCTCTACTTTTGGCTTTAACCTGTTTAAAATTATTATCAGCAGTATTTTACTGGCATGACTGATTAGTGCAATTGTTCTATAATTGTTGCAGTCTTTGACATTTCCACTCTTATGTAACATGACAAATTCTTGGAGCTTCCAGTCTGTAGGCCATTGACAAGTCTTCCATATCTTGCAGCATAAGTGATGCATTACTTTGAGTCCACCATCACCTGAGTGTTTCAACAACTCTCCAGGAATATTGTCAAGACCAGGAGACTTTCTGCATTTTAGATCTTTAATGGCAGATTCAACTTCGCTGAGCAGAGGTTCAGGTTCCGTATCTCCAGGGGTCAATTCCAAATTTGGCTCTAAATTATTTTCATGGCTGTCAGGCTTGCCAAAAAGTGATGTGCCATATTCGTTCCACCTATCCAAGACATCATCTGGTTCAGTCAGAGTGTGACCATCCTTGTTGTTGATGCATTGGTTTGTTGCTTTGAAATTTGTTTTTTTCACTTTTTTTATTTGTCTGAAGAGCTCCCTCGACTTCCTGTTTTCGTTGTGTTCATTGATTTTACTGCATTCTTGTGCCAGCCAATTTGCTTTGTCTCTTCTGACTTTACTTTTTATTTCCCTTTTCAGTGCTGAGTATTTTTCCCGCTCTCCCTGCTTTCGAGCTTGACTTTTCTTTTCTGCCAGATCTATCACTTCCTGACTTATGTAGGGCTTAGCTTTTTTCCTTTTCTCTTCTTTTCCTAGTTTTTCTTCAGAGATTTTGGTCAGTGTGTTTTTTATGTCTGTCCAGATTTCATCAGGATATGAGTCATTTTCATCCCAAACTTCAAGTAACTTTAAGAAACGATTACTTGTTTCTATACTAAATTCTAACGCCAGCTCAGGGTTGTCTAATTTTGATATGTCGAACTTTGGCGTCGATTTGGTTTTAGGCTTCTTCAATATTTTCATTCTTAATTTGGTTGTCACAAGAATGTGATCCGTGTCGCAGTCTGTTCCAGGCTTTGTTTTTGCATTGAGGACAGTTGATTTCCAGGATCTGTCAATGATAATATAATCAATCTGATTACGACACCTGTCTCCTGGAGAGATCCATGTGTATCTTCTGCGCAGTGGTTGTTGGAAGAAAGTATTTGTGATGTTCATCTCATTTGCCTGACAAAACAGAGCCAGCATGTCACCTCTCTCATTTCGTTCTCCTAAACCATATGGTCCTATTCCACATTCTGTGTCAGCCCCCTCTCCAACTTTAGCGTTGAAGTCACCCATCACAATGCATATTTCCTTTTTGGGGATTTTGTCTCTGATAGTTTGGAGGTCATTGTAAAATTTTTCTATTTCTTCTTCTGAGCTAGTGGATGTTGGAGCATAGGCTTGAACTATGTTCAAAACAGCATATTTGGTATTTATTTTGACAGTGAGAAATCTGTCATTAATTGGATTATAGCTTTTCAGAGCTCCAGCATGCTTTTGTCCAGCACAATTGCTACTCCTCTTGAGCCACCTTTTTCATTTCCACTATATACAACTGTATGCTCTCCTACAGTAAAAAGTCCCTGCCCACTCCATCTAACCTCACAGAGCCCTGTTATGTTCATCTTGCTCCTTTCTAATTCTTTGACTAGTAGGTAGAGCTTTCCTAATTCTAACATAGTCTGTACATTCCATGTCCCTATATTCAAATCCTTTTTTTGCATTTTTTTCTTTTTGTGATTTTGCATTTTTGAGGAGTTTCTACATGTCCGCTTCCAATAACCTCCGTCGGGTAATCCATTACCGTCATCACAGCTACCTTTCACAGACACGGACTCTCCCTCCCCAGTAGCCATTGAGTTCAGGTCCCCCCTGGGGACTCAGAGGACACAGAACTATAACGTTTTCCATTTTGTAAGTTCATCATATGTAATAATTAGCAAAAGTACAAGCAAGTAGTTTGCGGGTGCCTTCTTGCCGCGCAGTGCACTTACAGTGCTGAGATCCTGACCATTGTTCCTTCGAAGAAATCATCTGCTCACGACATTGAAAAAGAAGCCATATATGAAAAGTGTATCTTCTTTACCCTCTTTTTCATCCATCCCCTGCTGCCAGGACTTGTTTGTATGCACCCCTTAGTCTGGCCCCTCCCCCAGCGACCTGTCCGGCTTGCTTGAAGCTGCCAGGGCCCACGAAGTCCCCGCCGGCATAGCTCCTGGGATCGTAAGGACACACAAGCTCCCCCGCCACAACAAGGCAGATGCAATTGGAGGGAGATATATATATATATATACAGGTGCACTCACATACACACACAAACATACACTCGCGCGTGCACACACACACATGCATGCATGCACGCACGCATAAACGCACGCATACTTGCATGCACGTACATGCATACATGGATACACATATCCACACGCATGCACCCACACACACACGAAACACATAGAGACGTGTATACACACAGACAGACAGACATGCACACATACACGCACACAGAGAGAGAGAGAGAGAGAGAAAGACAGACAGACAGACAGATAGAGACACACAGAGAGAGACAGAGACAAAGACAGAGAAACACACACACGCAGATATACATATACACACATATACACATATACCCGCGCGCACGCGCAGTCTTGCTCGTACTCATACACACACACACACACACACACACACACACACACACACACACACACACACACACACACACACACACAACACACACACACACGCACACACACACACGCACACACACACACACACATCCACACACACACACACACACACACACACATACACACACACATACACACACACACGCACACACACACACATATACATGCTCGCATACACACACACACACACACACACACACACACACACACCTACACACACATGCACACCATCACTGAGAACCAAGGCAAACCCCTTGTCACCAAGGACGTCTTCAAACGTAGAACGATGGTGACACCAAAGTCAAACGAACAATGAACCTCTGTTAGTTCATCGTCTCACTGCTTGTCTGACCCTCCCTCCTCCCAGAATATGTATGCATCCATCACCTCTCCAACTATTCCTCTGAAGGCCATAATGCAGACCTTTTTTTTGGTACCGTATATTGCATACATCTTCAATTTCAGTTTTACATGCTTATATTCCCTAGAGGGAATTTCCAGTCCAAGATTTTCAAAGCGCCAATATTGCAACAGATACATACATTCATACTTACATACATTCCTACCTACCTACCTACCTACCATACATCATACATACATACATCATACATACTACATACAACATACATACATACATACATACATACATACATATATACATACATACATACATACACACATGCATACATATATACACACATAGATACATACATAGATACAAATAGATAGATAGACAGACAAACAGACAACAGATAGATAGACAGATAGATTGACAGACAGACAGGTAGATAGATAGAAGATAGATAGATAGATACATAGATAGATAGATAGATAGATGCATAGACAGATAATAGATAGATAGATGCATAGACAGATACATTAATAGATACATAGATCATAGACAGGTACATAAATACATATAGATATATAGACAGACAGACAGACAGATACATAGGAGGTCCATAAACTACAACTATGCATGTCATTATCGTGGCGGTCAAGATGAAAATGACTTTGCCTTGAACTGATTACGATGGTACCCAATGGCTACAAAGAGTAAGAAAATATAGCGGAGAATCTTTTTTTATCATTTTAAACATGTCCGGTGGCCGTGGTTTCATTACACTCCAAATAAGAAGAGAAAAGCAGAATGTTTAACTTTCGAAGCCTTTTTGTCATTGTTAAAGTTATGTCACTGCACTGGAACCAGCAATATTGGTGACTTCAGGGACTTGTATATAGCGTTGAAAGCTGTTAATATTGTTACTGAACCTCGTACCAGATCCGAAAAAACACCCAACCCCACCCCCTAATGAGTGGAGACAGAAAAAAGATGTCAGGTCAAGAGCATTTCAGCCCGCTGGTCTGAAAACTTTCACATCCTTTTTAATGCCATAAGCACAATCAAGGAACAAACAATTGACCCATCCCACAACAACAGTGACGCAGAACGAAATGAGGTACTATGTGGTCAAAATATGTTTGAAATCCGTTAATAAGCGATTCAGAAATTCTTGCTGACTCTTGTAAACATATTTTTGTTGAACCCTGATGTTCGATCAAAATACAAGGTTAGTATTAGATTTAGTTGAATTCGGACCCCATATATGCAGGATATCTTCAAGTAAATATTTTAACACGTTTAATCACCATTGTTCAAATATGAGACATTCTCATTCATGTTGTTTTTGCGTTCGTGACTACCTCAGAAAGGGGCATAAGAATTAACATTGGTGGAGCATCCATCCACAAAATGGCAAACACATAGTTGTGAACACGTTGTGAACACGTTTGTATTCCCAGACAGATTCCATGATGTCAGTACCATCAAAGAAGACAAAGACAGACGTTAAGCAAGGCAGGGAGGAAGAGAATAACAGCAAAAATGTCAAGAAAGTGTAAGAATCTGCCTTATTCCACCAAAATGATTAAAAACGTAACACTCGATGCTTCCGATTCAAAATGTATGTAGCTTAAAAGCTTAATTAGCACTGCTATTAAAATGTCACTAGTATTATAACATTCTGACAGGGGCACAGTTTGGGATTTTTTTTAATTGTTAATATATAAATCTAAGTAAAACTAACAGAATAATAAACAAGATGGTCAGTCTCCCTTCTAAGTAAAACTAACAGAATAATAAACAAGACGGTCAATCTCCCTTCTTGTACGAAAATTATGAAAGATATCTATTCACTTCCCAGACTAAAATGACCTTGCATAAGATAAAAAAAAATAAAATAAAAACGACACAGAACGAGAACAATGGTAGACTGTCACAACAAGGGAGAGGAGAATGTTGATATATTCAGAAAGTCCTTTGAAAGTGTAATTCATACATATTCCTCAAAAGATGGTAATTTAAGCCGTTCTTTTGTAGTTCTTTTTGTCAGTGAGACCTTGATCTTGAAGCCTTAATTTCCAAATATAAATATTCTGATTTCTCAAGAATGTATACCTTTCACTTAAACAGCTGAGAAAATATTGCTAACATTCATTTTTTGTCACAATTCACTATCGTCATCATAAATAATTTATTCCTAGCTAAACAGAAACGTTATACTGATAGACATA
>CM060306.1:31129480-31146980 GCA_030674185.1 Monoplex corrugatus | reverse complement strand
ACAGAATACGAATGCAAATGTGAATATGATTACGAAAACGAACTGACTTAATGTGACAGGATTTTCTCCCTATCACAAAGGGACAAGAACAATGGGATAGGGATAATAAGAATGGAGCTTGACTTTCTCGACATGGTTACACTTCATTGTAGCATAATTGTATTATACATGTATATCGTTACATACATTGCTTTACCGTTGATTCAATCAAACAGAAGTATGCTACAATTATATCACCATCATCTTCATCCCTGTCGCATGGCGTTGGCGATCATGGCCCTCCGTACGAATCTGTCCCTTCTCGCTGCAAGTGCATCTCCCGTCCTCTTTGTCTTTAGCCACTCTGCAAGTCCGTCCAATATTTTCTCCCTGGGTCTACCTGGTGCTCTCTTTCCCTCCAGCTTTCCCGTTGTGATTAGATGCTCTAATTTCTCTTATAAATGTTACTTGTCTTTTCCTAATCTTCTTTTTGATCATAAGTCTTTCAAAAACCGACAGTTAAGCATTTTAATTGTTGTTTCTTATTAGAAAGTGGTCTTCACGACGGTTCCACAAATTTGCCTTTGTTTATAGGTTTGAAAGTTCTGAATAGTTGATCATTTCCATTTAATTCTGCAGAACACAAACGTGGACAGCTCTGCCTTCTTGCCACCAGACTTTGTGTTTTCGTGTCGACTGGGATTAACTTTAAATTTCGTCTAAAAGCAAATGTGACGCGTTAAGAATAACGACGAACGAACTTTAAATGTCTCGTTTTCCGCCCCAGTTAAGGCAGAGAAGAGAGAGAAAGAGAGCGAGAGGGAGGGAGAGAGAGAGATGAGAGAGAGAGAGAGAGAGAGAGAGAGAGAGGGAGGGAGAGAGAGAGAGATGGTAATATTTTGCGTTCATTAATCTTATTTCGAAGGAACAGATGAGCATAAAGGCACGATAGCCATGTTGGTTTGGGATGGCAGAAAATTTAACCCAGATCTGCCAATCATGCTACTATCGGATTCGGCGCGTTGTTACATTCGAAAACATTCGAAAACACAATTTCAGCTACTGACAACTGCTTAGTTCTTTCTACCGTCTAACTTCAGCCCTTCCATCTGACCACTCTGCAATTCTCTGTTCTCTTGACATTCCTCCTCCTTCCCGTGCCATGCGCACAGTGACTCGACGCAATCTCAAATCTATCGACCTCTCCACATTTTCATCTGATGCCTTCCGTCTCCTTTCTGAAAATCACATAACTTTGCCGATGAATTCTATACTACTCTCCACCATCTTCTGGACACTCATGCTCCAGCCACAACCCGTCTTTTACCTGACCGCCCCCCTACCCCCTGGCTCACTCATGAGATTGCCTGTGCAAAACGTGCCCGCCGCAGAGCAGAGCGCCGCTGGCGCAAATCCAAACTCACTGTACATAGGCAACTTTTCCAAGCCTCTAAAACAAAAGTATCCACCCTCATTGCATCTGCAAAAACAAGCTATTTCCAAACCAAAATCCTGAATGCCTCTTCTTCAAAAGAACTCTTTACAACCATGAATCATCTCCTTGGCACACGAAAAGATTTACCTCTCCCAACAAAACACACAAATGAAGAACTCCCATCTGTATTCTCCAAGTATTTCACCACCAAAATACAAACTCTTCGTGACAGGCTTGACAGGACACCCTGTCAACCATGCCAACCCGACCCTTCCTTCTCTGGCACACCTCTTACTAATTTTACCCCAGTCTCACAAGAAGAAATTCTCAACACAATCAGATCCATGTCGTTCAAAACCTGCGAACTGGATCCTCTTCCAGGTTCTCTCTACTCTGACTGTCTCCCTACGCTCCTCCCATTCATCACTGGCATCATCAACACTTCTCTCCAAACTGGAACTGTCCCAGATTCTTTCAAGTCTGCTATTGTTCACCCTCTCCTCAAGAAATACAATTTAGACCCAAATGAACTGAAAAATTACCGGCCTATCTCTAATCTCTCTTTCTTGTCAAAACTGCTTGAAAAAGTTGTCCTCAACCAACTGAACTCTCACCTGTCTGCCAACAATCTCCTCAATCCTTTCCAGTCAGCCTACCGCCAGTGCCATAGCACTGAAACTGCCTTGCTACACATTCTCAACAATCTCCTCCTTGCAACTGATACTGGCAAAGTCTCTCTCTCCTCACACTCCTTGATCTGTCTGCAGCCTTTGATACCATTCATCATGGTATTCTCCTTTCTAGACTTCATCATACTTTTGGCATCTCTGACATTGCTCTCTCCTGGTTCACTACATATCTATCAAACAGAAAACAAACTGTTCTCATCAATGGCACTTACTCTCAACCTTGCATACCTGACCTGTGGTGTTCCACAAGGATCTGTCCTTGGCCCTGTTCTTTTCACTCTTTACACCTCCCCCCTGTCCACCATCATCAACTACCACTCTATAAAACACCACTTTATGCTGATGACACCCAACTTCAAGACAGTGACTCACCTGACAATATACAGCGCCTCCTGATCGCAACCACTGAGTGTTACTCAGACATTAAAAATTGGATGACATACAACAAACTTCAGTTAAATGATGACAAGACAGAAGCTATCCTCATTTGGCACCCGTCAGAAACTTTCTCAGCTGCCTCCTCTTTCTCTCCCATTATTAACACATCAGTCCCAATTTCTGATTCAGCTAAAAACCTTGGTGTCTGCATTGACTCTACCCTCTCCATGAACAACTTTGTTTCTCAAACTGCCAGATCTTGCTACTATCACCTCCATCGTATAAGCCTGATCAGGAAGTATCTCTCTGTCGAAACAACTGCAAAACTCGTTCTCTCCTTCATAATGTCTCGCATTGACTATTGTAATTCACTCCTGTCCGGTCTTCCTGCCTCCACCATTCACATCCTACAGCGCATTCAAAACAATGCTGCACGCCTTGTACTCAAAAAGAAAAAAGCTGACCACATATCTCCTCTCCTGGCACAACTTCACTGGCTCCCTGTATCAAAGCGCATACAGTACAAACTAGACACCATGTGCTACAAAAGCCTCAATAACGCAGCCCCCGATTACCTGTCAAGCCTACTTGAGATCTATGTTCCCTCACGTACCCTCCGCTCTGCCTCCGATCCTCTGACTTTTCGCTTTCCACGCACTAAGCTCAATACCTATGGTCCACGAACCTTCTCTTTTTCTGGTCCGCTCTCCTGGAACAAACTTCCTCTCTCAGTCCGTCAGCAACCTACTTTGTCTCCTTCAAGTCCGCTCTCAAAACTCACCTTTTCTCCTCTGCATAAAATCCTGACTCACTCAATCCCCTCTGCAGCCTGTCTCCACTCGGAGGGGAATCACATTGTAATATATAATTGTATATAATATGCTCTCTATAATTTTCCATTGCTTTTATTCTTTCTCCCCATTTATAGCCGTGTGCGTGTGTGTGTGTGTGTGTGTGCGCGCGCGTCGTGTGTGTGTGTGTGTGTGTGTGCGTGCGTGTGTGTGCGTGCGTGCGTGCGTGTGTGTGCGTGCGTGCGTGTGCGTGTGTGTCTGTTTCAGCGCTTAGATTTGATTTTATCAAGATTTTGCGCTATATAAATATTGTAATTATTAATTATTATAATTTGTAATTATTATTATAAAACATCTTTCAACTGAAGCTTACATCTAATCTTGTATATGTTTGGAAAGTTCGTGAACCGCGAAGTAAATCTGTGCTGATTGTGACTTGTTGAAGTTAAAGACAAAAACTTGATCAGTTAATTAAACGATTAATTGCACAGCGCGTGTTTTGAAACCAGGTTTTGTAACTGTCGCAGCGATAAATAAGAACAGCAATAATTATAAACACCATTAAAAAACAGAAACTTTTCAATATTTTCTAACCCGAAAAGGGAATATTACAAAGTTATATGAGTTACTTTTTATGGTTGGTATTTTTCGTTAAGATTAATGAATTATTGTTGAGCAAACTTCAGCAATACACTTTGAAAATGTTTAGCATCGAATGTTTTTGTTTTTCCTAAACAGCAGTTTAGTGGAGTTCATTGAGTAAATCCATGTAACTCGATCATTTACTGTCAGCTTTAAAAGAATTGCACTAGTCGCCGTGGTGTAGTAGTTAATGCAACAGAATATCAACTGGAAGGTTGTGTGTTCGAATCCCAATCAATCCTATCAAAACTGTTATAGGATTTTCTGGCCTAATCGGCTACTACAAAGAATCGAGCGTGCTACGGGCTCATTGGGAAGACTGGGATCATACAGTCCAATCCCTCTCTCTCTCTCTCTCTCTCTCTCTCTCTCTCTCTCTCTCTCTCTCTCTCTCTCTTTTGTCTGTCTCTGTCTCTGTCTCTGTCTCTCTCTGTCTCTCTCTCTCTCTGTCTCTGTCTACTCTCTCTCTCCCTCTCTCTCTCTCTCTGTCTCTGTCTGTCTGTCTCTGTCTCTCTCTCTGTCTCTCTCTCTGTCTCTCTCTGTCTCTCTGTCTCTGTCTCTGTCTTCTCTCTCTCCTCTCTCTCTCTCTCTCTCTCTCTCTCTCTCTCTCTCACGCACACATACATAGCGTCAGAGTCAAGAGTGACTAACCCTAGAAGCCTTAAATGATTAAACATTTTGAATTTTGAAGTTTCTACTTCGGCGGGCTTTTGGCGGTCACTTTCTGATTGTATGTTTTGGGACTTTTTCTCTTCTGGCCAATTGCTTCGTCCTAAGTCTATTAACACACACACGTTGTCACATACGCTCAGCATTGTCTGTTTTACATATTTTAACCCTGTTTAGTGCATTATTTATAATCACAGAAATCGATACAATAAAATTATCCAGTTTTGTACAACATTCTTCATCGCACAGATGTGCACGATGAACATAAACATATTGACTGTTCCGCATAGTTTTTTTTTTCTACAATATGATCACCACCCACTCTAGTACAACAGCAATAATAGTTTTTGAAAATAAAGTGTAATAGGTACATGATTAAATTCTGTCATTTCAATAGTATATAATTCACAGTTCTCATAATTAGTAAACAAGTAAACGTCAATCATTTGAAAATATGGCGTGGTCATTTATAAGAGAATCAGAAAGACAAACGGACAGAGAGAGTGAGACAAAGATACAGACAGAGAAACAGAGAGAAGCGGAGGATGATAGAGAAGAAGGTTGAGAGACAACGAGGAGAAGATGGATGCAGAAGGAAAAGGTGAAGAGATCAAAACGAACACGGACACAAAAATGAAAATTATTCAGTTCAGTCCTAGTTACCTTGATCAACCCCCCCCCCCCCCCCTCCTCTCTCTCTCTCTCTCTCTCTCTCTCTCTCTCTCTCTGTCTCGGGTTGCCTTCCTTGTTCGGTTTCAGGCAAGACGCTTGTTCAAAAGTGAGTACAAAAACATTGTGTTTTTTTGGTATCAAAGTTGTCCAGCATGCCTGATGAAGGACTTCTAGCATCGTTAGAAAGTTTTTTTAACACAGTGCTGCAAGAAAAGGTTCTCTCATCGTTTAAAATTGATGGTAGGGGCAACTAGACAGTGGTGGTGTTGCGTCTGACAACGCATGTGCCAGTCAACACACCGCGACACAAGAAGATAGCTACAGTGCTGTGTATAGAAGAAAATGTCCATCTCAGGTTTATAGGGACAGACGAAGGGCTGAGGCTCACAGAAGTGCACTTAAGAAAGATCAGGCAAGTCATGTTTACTCTCCATCTGGTTTGTTTCTTCCCACCCCACCAAGTTTGTTTTATTCAAGGCCAACTGACAATATTGCGGTGTGTGACACATTCCAGTACGACAGCACGAGAAACACGACCTGTTGAACCGGATTGTTTGTATCCAAACACGACCGTACAACTAGACACAGAATTCCACGACCAGAACGGGTCAGGCGTGGAAACGAATACTGACATTGTTGACACAGAAAAATGTCTACAGTGTGTATGGTAAAGAGAAACATTCAGCAATAAAAGACAGTACTGTGGTTGATGTTCTTCTATCAGACGATCAAACTGATGCACAGAGTGAAGCTAGTGTCAGCAGAGTAACTGATGTCCGTGATACACACCAGCAACACAGGCCTACTGACAAGCCCGATGCCACAGTCAGTGATATCATGGCAGTTCTCAATGAATGGAAAAAGAAAATGAACAATCCTATCAGTAGTTCCAGCCAAGAAAAAAAGGAGAGAATTCCAATGCTGGGGCTGTCACAAGTGCAGACCTTCCAACTGGACAGAATAGAAACAGGACAGATTTATCACCCACCTAACTGACTGACTGGAACAAGCGTTTTTCCACCAGTGACTTGTACATAATGGTGATGAGTGATATATGACTTTAACATAACCGTGACATGGTTACCAGGTGGCGATGTATGATCATGTTAAAAGTCGATCATGTTTGTCAGTGTCAGTGTTTCACTGACCACCGCTCCCCGTCCCCTGTGTTCCCTGTGAATGGGCTGACAGCCTAAAATAGTAAACCATTCGTATTCGTATTCGTATTCTCTCTCTGTCTCTCTCTCTGTCTCTCTCTGTCTCTCTCTCTTTTCTTTCTTTCTTTCTTTCTCTCTCTCTCTCTCTCTCTCTCTCTCTCTTCTTCTTCTTCTTCTTCTTCTTCTTCTTCTTTTCTTCTTCTTCTTCTTCTTCTTCTTCTTCTTCTTCTTCTTCTTCTTCTTCTTCTTCTTCTTCTTTTCTTCTTCTTCTCCTCCTCCTCCTCTCCTCCTCCTCCTCCTTCTTCTTCCTTCTTCTGCTTGTTCTTTTTCATCTTTTTCATCTTTTTCTTCTTCTACTTCTTCTCCTTGTTTGTGGATTCTAATAACCCCCCCCCCTCCTTCCCAGTCAACTGGTTCATAACGTCAACAAGTTGTGGAGTAGTGTGGGTAAAGCATCATCAACATAAACAAACAAACACCGCCACACCCTTGGCGAGAGACTAATTTGTCCTCTAACCTCCTTGTCTGCGGTTTTCCTGATAAATAGACGTTACAGACTGAGGGAATGTAGGACCCTATGGCCTGCACATAAATCGCAGGTGAGCGTCATAAAAATTCCCACCCTTTGCACGGCGCGAGTAAATTCACCGGTGCCATAATTAGTACACGACACTGCCAACTAAGGAAGAAATCTTTAACAGAATTTAGCGGTCCATAGACGCCAGTCTTACTGGACCGGAGTCCTACATTTAGCGACTGACGGTCTGATTAACTGAGAACAAGGTTGGGCTGAAAAGTGGAGCGAGACAAGACATCCAATATAACAAAGACATCAGATATAAGCAAATGGTTAAGTGAAGAAATTTGGGCAGAATGTAGTTGAAACGTCACATTTTATAGACATGTCTTATTATGGCCGTCAATTTAACCCTTTGACTCTCACACCCTATCCACCAACGGTAAAAAAAAACTAACTCTTTGACTCCTTCACCCTATCCACCAGCTGGTGGATAGGGTGAGGGAGTCAAAGGGTTAAGATTTTTGCTTTGCTAGCATGGTTGACGATGCAGGACACTGGTGCACACGGTGCGGGAATCGAAGGGTTAATATTACTTATTATTAGAGGTTGGAAACGAAACCAAAACAACAACAACAACAACAACAATAAAGAAATATGCAAAGAAATATTTCTAAAAGTTTACAAAACAAGTCCGGACGACTGATACACAATATGTGATTTCACTACAGTGTACAGCCTGAGTTTGATTTCATGTGATACATTTATTTATTTATTTATTTATTTATTTATTTATTTATTTATTTATTTATTTATTTATTTATTTATTTATTTATTTATTTATTTATTTATTTATTCATTCATTCATTTATTTATTTATTTATTTATTTATTCAATTGTTTATTTATTATTTATTTATTTATTCATTTGTTTATTTATTCATTTATTTATCTATGTTGATTCATCTTTGAAATTTTAATATCAAATCTAAATTTTATAGATGTCTCTACTTGGTCTCGTGTAATGAGTGTAGTGATTGCTAGACTTGGCATATGTCATTGCTTGTATAATGAGAGCTCTTACTGTGTACTTGTTTTTGTTTTGTTTTTTAACCTCCAGTATTTCATTCGGGACAGAAGTCGGAAGATTCCAGGGAAGATCAAAACCAGAGTCTAGAAAGCGAACAGTGAGCGCCAGCTATCAACTTGCCTCACTCCTGAAACACCCCAGCTTATTTTTAACTGAAACAGCACCCAAGCATTTCAGGTCCATTTTCATCCCTACTTTAACATACCAGTGCCAGAGCTACAACCAGACCAGTGCCAGAGCTACAACCAGACCAGTCCTCTGGAGTACAACATTATCACCCAGGAGACGTGTTCTTTGAGAAGAGCTGTCAACAAGACCATATCAGATGACCAGAAACATCAAGATCAGGGACATGGTGGGTTTAACGCTAATCCTCCATCATAGTGATCAACACAAAATTACGTGGTTTAGTCGTCTGGCTAGAACGCAAATCCAACAGCTGACTCAACAAGCATATAACAAAAATATACGGTAAAGATGAGCAACACATATAGGATATATTATGGGGAAAGAGAATTTTGAACACCTAGTCACAACAGAAGAATTACAGAGAAAAAGAGCATCATGCAGAATTAGGGAGAAAACATTAGTTTTGCAGAGTGGATGAGAATGGAGAGGGTAGGATACATACTTGTAGCGACAAAAGATACTTTCGTATGGAGGGCCATGATCGCCAACGCCATGCGGCAGGGCACGTGATGATGATGATGATGATGATGATGATGATGTGATGATGATGATGATGTGAATGAGCTGTATATACTATATTTCCCTTTAATTTAACTAGGCGCTAGAAATATCGACAACTACGGCGTTGATCAGAATTATTGTGTTCATTTCTATGTTCTGAGCAATGTTTTCTCTATTGTGTGCATGCACGTTGTTCTAATCGTGTAGCCCACACAGCGCAGGCATTATGTTGCTACACAGTCTGCATGTTCCGTCTCAGTCAAGTACGTTTTTCGAGGGGTGTGCATACTGGTTAAATTTCTTCTTTTTTTTTTTTTCACATCATCAAACTCTAACGCGGCATGTGTATATGTATATCTATCTATCTATCTATCTATCTATCTATCTATCTATCTATCTATCTATCTATCTATCTATCTATCTATCTATCTATCTATCTAACTGTCGATCTATCTATCTGTCTATCTATCTGCCCATTTATTTATCTATATGTCTGTCTATCTATCTATTTATATATGTATGTGTATATATATATATATATACATATATCTACACATATACGTATACATATACATATATACATATACATATATACATATACATATATACTACTAATCATAATTTAAGGGCCACTTCTTCCTTCCTCTCTAATTTTAAGTTGAAATAATTGACAATGTTTAGAATTGATTCTATGTTTTATTTCATTTCCACACCTGTTTTGGAAAAGGAAATTAGCACAATGACCCATTAGTGAACAGCACATGCATTTAAAGGAACATCCCCCCCTTTTCAAAAAACAGAAAGTGTCAGATTTGGCCAATCTGTTTTCAATATCGCGTGTGTCCGCCCCGAGCCTGGATGCATGCTTCACAGCGCCGATGCATCGACCCCACAAGGGTACGGAGTGTGTCCTGAGGGATGGCCGCCCACTCGATCTGCAGGATGTCGACCAGCCTGGCCAGGGTGCCCGGTGGGGGGTGGTTGTCCCTGATGCGCCTCCCGAGCACATCCCAGAGGTGTTCAATTGGGTTCAGGTCAGGTGAGCACGCTGGCCAGGCCATACGGACGACTTCATGCTGCTCCAGGAAGTCGGTCACAAGGCGTGCTCGATGCGCAGGTGCATTGTCGTCCTGGAAGATGGCGCCTTGACCAAGGTCCACAAGCGCAGGCAGTGCCACGGCCGCCAGAACCTCGTCCCGGTACCGGACCCCGTTCAGGATGCCGTCAATGGGGAGCAGGGGGGTCCGGGTACCACGACTCATGCCACCCCACACCATCACCGACCCGCCGCCGTACCGGTTATGCTCTTGGACAGTGGCGTCAGCGAACCTCTCCCCTTGACGTCGCCACACCCGAGCCCGGCCATCGTTAAAGGTCAGGGTGAACCTGGACTCATCCGAAAACAAGACCCGGGCCCACTGTTGCCTTGTCCAGGTCATGTGCTCCCTGGCCCAGGTCATGCGGCGCACTCTGTTGACCGGTGACAGCACGGGTCGGACGGCCGGTCTCCGTGACCTCAAGTTTGCCTCATGTAGCCGTCTTCTCACCGTGCTGTAGCTGATGTTAGCACCTGTTGCGTCCCTCAGCTGACCCCTCAAGGTCACCGCAGTGGATGCCCTTTCCCTCAGGACGGAGAGGGCAAGGTAGCGGTCTTGCTGTCTTGTCGTTACTCTGGGTCGACCCGTGTGACGCCTTTCCTGGACTGCTCCAGTCTCATTGAAGCGCTCCAGCAGTCTCTGGATTGTGGAATGCGACACTTCAAGTCGTCTAGCAACTTCCCCCTGCGCTAGGCCTTCATCAAGCAGAGCGAGGGCTCTCCCCCGCTGCTCATCCGTCATCCGTCGTCTTGCAAGCATGGTTAAAACGAACCAAGAACGGGTCCTTTTTATCCTCGTCTGCGGGCAACTTTGGCTGGAGTAGTGTTCAAAAAGGGCTTGCCTTGCACGTGCAAAGCGAATTTTGTCGCTACCTTGCCTGCGTCGTCAGAGAGACCCTGCTGAAGATTCGACAATTTCGTGTGGAAATTGTCTTCCTTGGGCCGCCCATTGCAAATCGGCAAATCCCCAAACACGTGCCAAAAGGAAACTGCAATGTTGTCTGAGCTCTTATCCATTCAGTTACGGCAACGAATTGGAGAAAAGAGTAAGAGAAAATAGGTTATTTCTCCTTTCAAAAATTGACTCAAAAACGTTCCTGGCCCTTCAATAATGACGTGTAGTATACATATACATATACATATGTACATATACAGAGGGAGTTCCTTCACTTGCAAATCAGTACATTCCAGAGATAGGTTGATTTCCCAGGTCCTTCCCCTTGAAGACCAATTAGCTTCCTTTGCCTTTCTGAAGTCTTGGTCCAAAAAAAAATAGGGGGGTGGGGGTGCAGCAGTACTACTACGACTCGCTCTCAAAAGGAGAAACAGCCCGAGTTTCGCGTGGTAAATCCACTATGACAAAAGAAATGAATATGAAAACAGATGTAAATATGAGTAAGTTGACATGGGAGTTTGGGGAGGAAGTGAAAATCTAGATTGGCGTGTCCGTGAGGTGGATGGGTGTCGACCCCGTGTGTCCCCCCTCAAAAGTCTTCCTACCAAGCCTACCTACTACAGCACTCTGAAATGTTGGGTAAGCCCCAATGAGAGTTAAAGAAACCATCCGTCAACACTGCCGTGTACCGGGGTAACCCTGGTAACCTGCCATCCGTCATTGTGTCCAGATGGAGGAACTTGGTCCTCAGAGCCGGATTAGGACATAGATATAGACAGATCATCACACGGCAATGACCGCTTGAAATGTACGCAAAATAGGACAGCTTTCACACTCACTCCGTTATGTTCTACTCTCACCGTTTGTCTTCACTGGTGGTAAACGCCAAATACCTATGTACCTGTGGCCAAGCATCTATGTACCCTGTGGCCAAGCACCTATGTACCTGTGACCAAGCACCTATGTACCTGTGGCCAAGCACATATGGACCTGTGGCCAAGCACCTACGGACCTGTGGCCAAGCGGCCATGTAAATGTGGCCAAGCACCTATGTACCTGTGGACAAGCACCTATGTACCTGTGGCCAAGTACCAATGTACCTGTGGTCAAGCACCTATGTACCTGTGGCCAAGCACCTATGTACCTGTGGCCAAGCACCTATGTATCTGTGGCCAAGCACCTATGCACCTGTGGTCAAGCACCTATGTACCTGTGGCCATGCACCTGTGTGCCTGTGGCCAATCACCTTGCACCTGTGGCCAAGCACCTATGTACCACTGGCCAAGCACCTATGCACCTGTGGCCAAGCACCTATGTATCTGTGGCCAAGCACCTATGCACCTGTGGTCAAGCACCTATGTACCTGTGGCCACGCACCTGTGTGCCTGTGGCCAAGCACCTTGCACCTGTGGCCAAGCACCTATGTACCACTGGTCAAGCGCCTATGCACCTGTGGCCAAGCACCTATGGACCTGTAGCCAAGCATCTTTATACCTGTGACCAAGCACCTATTTACCTGCGGCCAAGTAGCCTACCTATATACCTATGACCAAGCACCTATGTACCTGTGGCCAAGCACCTATGTACCTGTGACCAATCACTTATGTACCTGTGACCAAGCACTTTTGTACCTGTGGCCAAGCACCTATGTACCTGTGGCCAAACACCTATGTACCTGTGGCCAAGCACCTATGTACCTGTGGTCAAGCACCTTTGTACCTGTGGCCAAGCACCTATATACCTGTGGCCAAGCACATATATACCTGAGGCCAAGCACATATGTCACTGTGGCCAAACACCTATGTACCTGTGGCCAAGCATCTATGTACCTGTGACCAAGCACCTTTGTACTTGTGGCCAAGCACCTATGCATCTGTGGCCAAACACCTATGTATCTGTGGCCAAGCACCTATGCATCTGTGGCCAAACACCTTTGTACCTGTGGCCAAGCACCTATACATCTGTGGCCAAACACCTATGTATCTGTGGCCAAACATTTATGTATCTGTGGCCAAGCACCTATGTACCTGTGGCCTAACACCTATGTATCTGTGGCCAATCACCTATGTACCTGTGGCCTAACACCTATGTATACTGTGGCCAAACACCTATGTACCTGTGGCCAAACACCTATGTATCTGTGGCCAAGCACCTTTGTACCTGTGACCAAGCACCTATGCACCTGTGGCCAAGTACCTATGTACCTGTGGCCAAGCACCTATGTACCTGTGGCCAAACACCTATGTACCTGTGGCCAAACACCTATGCACCCTGTAGCCAAGCACCTATGTACCTGTGGCCAAACACCTATGCACATGTAGCCAAGCACCTATTTACCTGCGGCCAAGCACCTATGTATCTATGACTAAGCACCTATGTAACTGTGGCCAAGCACCTATGTATCTATGACTAAGCACCTATGTAACTGTGGCCAAGCACCTATGTATCTATGACTAAGCACCTATGTAACTGTGGCCAAGTGCCTATGTACCTGTGACCAATCACTGTGGCCAAGCGCCTATGTACCTGTGACTAAGCACTTATATACCTATGACCAAGCACCTATGTACCTATGACCAAGCACCTATGTACCTGTGGACAAGCACCTGTGTACCTATGGCCAAGCACCTGTGTACCTGTGGCCAAGCACCTATGTACCTGTGGCCAAGCACCTATGTACCTGTGGCCAAGCACCTATATACCTGTGGCCAAGCACCTATGTACCTGTGGCCAAGCACCTATGTACCTGTGGACAAGTACCTAAGAACCTGTGGCCAAGCATAATGTACCTTGGCCAAGACCTATGTACCTGTGGCCAAGCACCTATGTACCTGTGGCCAAGCACCTATGTACCTGTGGCCAAGCACCTATGTACCTGTGGCCAAGCACCTATATACCTGTGGCCAAACACCTATGTACATGTGGCCAAACACCTATGTACCTGTGTGTTCATCACACGATAACCACAAGTTTGCTCTTTAAAACGAAACAAAACAAAAAGCAGTCGTGAAGCCATTCTAAGACTTTTTGATTGGTTGGTTGGTTTGGTTGGTTGGTTGGTCGGTTTTTTGTTTGTTTTTTGTTGCTTGCTTGCTTGCTTGGTTTGTTGTTGTTTACTTGTTTGTTTGTTTGTTTGTTTGTTTGTTGTTGTTGTTGTTTTTTGGGGGGGTTCTTTTGCAAAAAAAAACATTTATACAAAACCCGGATGTTGTACTTCTCAATACCAATGGCATCTTACAGAAGCTTTATTTGAAATAAATAAATTTCACCTGCATAAACAACAATGGTAAACTGTCACAACAATGAAAACAGATTATAAATATTTTCAGAAGTTTTTGAGAAAGTGTCAAGCCATACTGATTTTCTTCCCTGTATGTCATGCAAATAATAACAAAAATTCAGATGGTCTTGAAATTAACTTGAGGTCAGTGAAATCTTAATGTTTTTGTAGGAAATTGTTATTTGGCCATACACAAGAAAAACTATAATTTACTTTGTTCCTCAAATATTGCAGTTGTAATGATGCATGTATACTTCAACAATCCTGTACTTGTGACTTACACACACACACATACACACACACACACACACACACACACACACACACACACACACACACACACACACACACACAACACACACACACACTACACACACACACACACAACACACACACACACACACACACACACACACACACACACATGCTCGCGCGCTCACACCCACTGTTTTAATATATTATCCATTTTCTCTTCTCTTTCCCCTTCTCTCTGTTTCTCTCTGTCTCCTTTATGAACACTGTCTTTTCTTAAACTAAGACTTCAGAAAGACAAGAAGACTAATTGAGTTTCAATGTATATATGTATATATATTAATACATTATGTATACACACACATATATATATATATAAAACACACACTCACACACAAACACATACACTCACACACACACACACACACTAACACACACACACATACACACTAACACACACACACACACACACTAACACACACACACACACACATTAACAGAGAAAGACTTTGAACTCATGACAAGACGATGACTAAAACTACACAAAACAACAACAACAAAATAATGAAAATAATAATGATTTACATTAATACACAGGCAAACAAACACAACACATGCCACACACACACATTCACACACACACACATACACACACACACACACACAACTACACACACATACACACACACACACACACACACACACACACACACACACACACACACACACACACACAACACACACACTCCTCTTTCTCCGGTCATTATGAAAAAAATCTCGCTTTTTAAGTTGATTAAGCCATTCTAACAACCTCTCTTTTCATACTAAAATTATTTCAGAAAAGCTAGACTTTGTACTTCTTAAGGACATTGTGACTTCGAAAAATAATCAGATGAAATAAAGAAAGCTTGCTGTGAAGAGAGGTTGACGGTGAAAGCATAAAATATGTATAATGACATAAGCTACTGAGAAAGTGCTGTTCACATACTATTGTCCTCGCTTCACAGGAAGATTTTATTTCAACTGGTGTTTCTTTATGGTAATGGTGATCTTTAAAATTACAAAGCCTGGATTTTCCCTCTTCTCTCTCTCTCTCTCTCTCTCTCTCTCTCTCTCTCTCTCTCTCTCTCTCTCTCTCTCCTTCTCTATCTCTCTCTCTCTCTCTCTGCGCATGTGTGTGTGTGTTGTTTGTTTGTTTTGTTTTGTTTTCTATGAAATAGGGAGATTATTACGCTTGCTTGAACATATTTTTCTTATTTGATTTATGCATGTGTATTTGTGTGTGTGTGTGTGTGGGTGGGTGTTTGTGTGTGTGTGTGTGTGTGTGTGTGTACGAGTGGGAGAGATAGAGAGGGAGAGAGAGAGAGGTAGAGAGAGAGAGAGACAGTGTGTGTGTGTGTGTGTGTGTGTGTGTGTGTGTGTGTGTGTGTGTGTGTGTGTGTGTGTGTGTGTGTGTGTATTCCAAACACCAACCAATCTCTACCGCTACTCTAACATCAAAAACGCTCTCTATCTCCCTCTGTCTGTCTGTCTGTCTGTCTGTCTCTGTGTCTGCGTCTGTCTCTGTCTCTTTCTCTCTCTCTCTCTCTCTCTCTCTCTCCCTCCCTCTCTCTCTCTCTCTTTCTTTCTTTCTCTCTCTCCCAGTTTCTGTCTTTGTCTCTGTCTCTGTCCCTCTCTGTGTCTCTGTCTCTCTCTGTCTCTCTCTGTCTCTCTCTCTCTCTCTTTCTCTGTCTCTGTCACTGTTACTTTCTCTCTGTCTCTGTCTGTCTGTCTCTATATATATATCTTTCTCTCTCGCTGTGTGTGTGTGTCTCTCTGTGTCTCTTGTCTGTCTGTCTCTCTCTGTCACTGCCCCCTCTCTCTCTCTCTCTCTCTCTCTCTCCTCTCTCTCTCTCTCTCTCTCTCTCTCTCTCTCTCTCGCTGTAGTCTTACTGACACATCGATAGGACTGCTGAGAGGATACAGGAAAGTATGTTTGTGCCTTCTAACAACTGTTATTAACGTCATCAAGAAAAAAAAAATCTCGAAAACTCTGGTTAAAAAACAACAACCACCACCTTGCTACTTATCTGTATGTGTGCAACATCGATACAAGAAACGTCCAAACGTACAAAGTTATCTGTACAAAGCGTTTATAATACGAAGTTATGTTAAAACGTGATTAGTTTTTATTCAAAGGTGTCATTGTTGTTGTTGTTGTTGTTGTTGTCGTCGTCGTTGTTGTTGTCGTTGTTGTTGTTGTTGTTGTTGTTGATTTGTTTTTGTTTGTTTTGTTTCTTTGTTGATTTCTTTGTTTCTTTGTTTGTTTCTTTGTTTGTTTCTTTGTTATTTCCCTCCTGAGGGGCCATGGCCTATTATGAATAAAACATCTGAAGTCTGAACACGCACACTCTCTCTCTCTCTCCCTCTGCCTTTATCTCTCTTTCTCTCTCCCTCCCTCTCTCCCTCCCTCTCTCCCTCCCTCTCTCTCTCGCTTTTCTCTCTCTCTCTCTCTCTTCTCTCTCTCTCTCTCTCTCTCTCTCTCTCTCCGTCCTTCTCTCTCTCCGTCCTTCTCTCTCTCTGTCTCTGTCTCCTCTATATATATATATATCTCTCTCTCCCTCACCCCCCCCTCTCTCTCTCTCTCTCTCTCTCTTCCGCTATAGATCTAGTCTTACTGACACCTAGCTGGGACGTGGACTTTCTAACAAGTTCACAATGAAAAACACAGGCCGTTTCCTCAACCCTTTGACCTCCCACACCCAATCCACCGACTCATATGTCTTAACCCTTTGATTCCTTCACCCTATCCATCAACTTCTTTGCAAGAAAGTTGTTGGATAAGGTGAGGAAGTCAAAGGGTTAAGTTTTTGTTTTTGTTTTTGTTGTTTGTTTTTCTTTTTTTTTTTTTTTTTTTTTTTTTTTGCTGCGTTAGCAAGGTTAACAATACATGATTCTGGAGAGGACAGGGTTGCGGGAGTGGAAGGGTTAAATGACACAGTGACACACACAGAAAGTTTATAGTGTAGTTAATTAGAGACAAGGAACCAACGTAAGCAACGGAGGATGGGATTGGTCTGTTGTTGAGTGTGAAGAAGAGGGGTGTTAAAAAAATGGCAAGTTGAGCCAGAACTTCAAGAGTTGACAGATTTATCTATGGTGTTTTTCTTATTCGATTATTTACAACCCTGTATCTTCGCTTTCCGGAACTCCACGTACCCAGCCAGGAAGGCGAAAACGACTTACTGTGCCAGAATGAGGTGAGAAGGTCAGAGACCAGCTGACCAGGT
>CM060306.1:31114480-31121980 GCA_030674185.1 Monoplex corrugatus | reverse complement strand
GAAATCCCCTCATGCAAAATAACAGCAAATGGCACAACTTTGACACAGGTTGATAAATTCAAATACCTGGGAACGATCATTTCATCAGACGGCAGATGCACATCAGAAATAGCCGGCAAAATCGGCCAAGCCAAAACAGCATTCAAGAAGATGACAAGCATTCTTACCAACAAATGCCTATCAATTAACATCAGGAAGAGAGTCCTTGAATGTTAAATAGAACCAATACTGTTGTACGGATGCGAGGCGTGAACAGTCAACAAACAAAGCCAGAACAAGATTGAGGCAGCCGAGATGTGGTTTCTAAGAAGAATGTTGAGGGTTCCATGGACAGCAAAGAAAACAAACGAGACAGTCTTGATAGAGGCAGACACAAGTAGATCACTCATAAGGAAGATTAGGAAAAGACAGGCAACATGTATAGACCATTTTATGAGGAAGGGGGATTTGGAGCACCTGGTCACAACGGGAAAGCTGGAGGGAAAGAGAGCACCGGGTAGACCAAGGGGGAAAATGCTGGACGGACTTGCAGAGTGGCTGGGGACGGGGAGGGTGGGGGAGATGCTAGGGGCAACGAGAGATAGAGGCAGATGGAAGTCCATGATCGCCAGCGCCATGCGGCAGGTCACCTGATGATGATGATATATATATATGTATATGCATATATAATATATATATATGTATATATATAATATATATACAGTAGAGCACACTTATAACGAACACGCTTGAAACGAATTGACGGGAATAACGAACGCATTTCTGTGCCCCGCTTATTTGTCTCTTTAGTTCAATTAAATTTTCACGCATTTAGCGAACAAGCGTTAACGAACTGACGGCTGTAACGAACTCATGTTTTTGCCGACCAAGGTCTTATTTTTCTTTGTTCACGACTGAAGTAACGAACTAGCCCACGTGGGCCTGAAAACATGTGGCCGGCTCCCTGGCCACATTCGCCTGGTCACGGACGGTGGTCACTATCGCACAATGCCTCGCTTGCCCGCGCCTATTCATGACGGCGATCTAAAAATAGATTATCGATCGATGGCATTTGGACCAGGAAATTGTGGACCAAGTCAAAGCTGCTGGTTCCAGTTCTGTGCCTCCTGAAGAAGAGGACGAGGCACCTGCAGAGCAGCTCAAGGCTGTGAGCTCTGCAGAAGCCAAACAGTGTTTGAAAACTCTTAGGGACTTTTGTATTGTGAATGGCGGAGAAACCTTTTTTGACACTTTAGGGGACATGGAGAAATTCATTCTTGAATCGAGCGAAAAGGGAAACAAACAAACTGACATTACATCATTTTTTTCACCCGTGGACAAGAAATTAGGACTCTAGATGAATGTATAATGGCTTTGGGGACGTGGATAAACAGTGGGAAGAGGGGGGGGGGTTGTGTGAGGGATAAAATGTGTGTGTAAAGGTTTGACTGAAATAAAGAACTACTGATATAAAGAACTATTTTTTTTGCCTGGGGTTGTTCTTTATATCGGTGTTCTACTGTATATGTGTGTGTGTGTGTGTGTGTGTGTGTGTGTGTGTGTGTGTGTGTGTGTGTGTGTGTGTGTGTGTGGAGAGAGAGAAAGAGAGAGAGAGAGAGATCACCTCACCTCACCTCACCTCACCTCACCTCTCTCCTTCGCTGGAATTGGCAGTAGGAGCCACACTCGACGTCACAAGTCTTCTCCAGATGACACAATTAAGACATCTGTGGGAGACTTCTGGATCTCCACGCCACAGACGTCAGCGATGTTGTTGAAGTAGGAGGTGTGCGGTCGTCCCTTTCTTCTCCTCGCCTCGATATCAAATCTGTTTTGGTCTTTCTGATCGCACGGCCTCCATATTTCAGCTTTTGATGTTGTTGTTGTTGTTGTTGTTGTTGTTGTTGTTGTTGTTGTTGTTGTTGTTGTTGATATACCTGGTCTTCCCGCTGGCGCCCACACGAGAATACTGTGCTCTGTTATCTGCAGTAGCACCTTTCTTGTGCACAGCGTTTTGTGACGTTTGTGTTCCGATTTCTGTTAGAAACTGGCAACTGTTTCGCGGGTTTTGAAAACGCCTTAGAAAGGATCGAAGAAGAAATATCAAACATGATCGCAATGGCTATAATCGTGATAGGTCGTTTTCTTAGCGATAAGAAATTTAAATAAACTCAACAAACCGTGTGCACACACACACACACACACACACACACACACACACACACACACACACACACACACACACACAACACACACACACACACACCACACACACACACACACACACGCACACACACACACACACACACACACGCGCGCGCACACACACACACACACGCACACACACCGTGGGGATGCCAGGGGCTCTTTCAGTAAAACGGTATCCCCATCTTCCGGAAATTTTGTGCAAAAAATTTCCTATTTTCTGTCACTCTCTTCGTTTCTGCCTTGTTCCTTTCCTTTCTCTGATTTCTTTCATTTCATATTCTGCCTTGCTGGTCCATTCACTTGTATTTGTTCGATAAAATCTTTCGTACTGTTTCTTAGGATTGATAATTGGGTACATGTATTATGTGCATTTTTGGCTCTAGGAAAGCGGAGGGAATAATTTCAGGTAACTTATACCAGTTTTTATTGATGTTTTTGTGTCCTTCGATATCATTATCAGGTGCCCTGCCGCATGGCGTTGGCGACCATGGACTTCCATCCATCTCTATCTCTCGTTGCCCCTAGCATCTCCCCCACCCTCCTCATCCCCGAGCCACTCTGCAAGTCCGTCCAGCATTCTCTCCCTGGGTCTACCTGGTGCTCTTTTTCCCTCCAGCTTTCCCGTTGTGACCAGGTGCTCCAAATCCCCCTTCCTCATAAAATAGCCAATATATGTTGCCTGTCTTTTCCTAATCTTCCTTATGAGTGATCTACTTGTGTCTGCCTCCATCAAGACTGTCTCGTTTGTTTTCTTTGCTGTCCATGGAACTTACATATGCTTTATTTTACATTCAGGTATGTACTTTAGATCCCCTGTGTGACAGGTTTGATGGAAAGGTAAATGCCAGGGGCATTCCCTAGATTATGTGCACGAATGCATTGATATGATTTTTTTATGTACTTCATTTTCTTTTCCTATTTTTTTTTTCATGTTGAAGTTTTGTATGTTCTTTGAAACAGTTATAGCCCTGACATGGCTCTACGCAGACGGCTGGGCCTTAAGCAACGAAAACAATAAAGCAACAAAACGTGCCGCGCACCCGGCTTTTCTTTTGTTGGCAAGTTTTAAGAAATTACCAATGCGTAGTTTTGTTTCTGTCTGGAAAAAAAATCATCAACTCCCCAACATAATGCTCACTTTCAATTATGGAATGTTGAAGGGGTTTTTTTTTGTGTGTGTGGCAAGTTTTAAAAGATTACCAGTGCGTAGTGTTGTTTTCTGTGTGAAAAAAAATTCATTAATTCCCCCAAAACATAAAGCTGCAAGTTAAGGGGGCAGACCTACCCAGATTTGGGTACCAAGAGGGTGATGTTCAGTGTTTCAGTTCTAATTAACCAATCACCATGATATTTGGCAAGAAGATACCTCAGACAGTATTCTTTGGATTGAATATGTTTGTTGGGTGTGTGAGTTATGAAAAGTTGACAAAAATTAATTAATTAAAAAGTGTTCTCGCGAAAATGAAAAGATATAGTTGATAATGTGACATTTATAACTACACATATATTCATATTAGGAATTTGATATTTAGTGAGCAAACACATCTGTATATTATGTATGGCATGTAGTAAAATCTTACTCTACTATCATTATTTTCTGTACAATCATCACACCAATTTTTAGAATAATTTTAATAAAAAAAATTATAATACAACTTTTGATAAAAATGTTTCTTTCAAGCAGAGCTGCAAGAGTTTACTACCGGCTATAGGTACTTGTCCCTGCTATATGTGTGCCAAATATCAAGAAAATCGGATGAAAACTTTTGAACATATCATGTCTGATGTATACAATCTCGTAAAAATCGCAATTACTTAATTAAATTAATTTTTGTCAACTTTTCATAACTCACACACCCCAACAAAGATATCCAATCCAAAGAATACTGTCTGATGTATCTTCTTGCCAAATATCATGGTGATTGGTTAATTAGAACTGAAACACTGAACATCACAATCTTGGTACCCAAATCTTGGGTAGGTCTGCCCTGCCTTACAAGATTACCGGTTCGTAGCGTTGTTTCTGCGTGAAAAAAAAACAAACACACTTATTCCCCGAAACATATAGCTACGGTTTTCATTATGGAAATATTCAACATGGTGTTGTAGCATGTTGGCCTGTTTGTTCACGTGATGGGTTTAGTATGCATGACTGACACTGCAACAGAAAAGTCAGAAACTGGGGCTGAGGTTCTCACTCATTACAAACAGTACTTTAATTGCCAGTTCCATTCCACCTCACCCCACCCCCCTTCCAATTCCAACTTGTAAAGGGGGATGGAGGTCAGGAGTGGGGATGGAGGTCAGGAGGGGGGATAGGAATCTCTAACCCTGTTCTTAGCATACCACTGACGCAAACCGCTTGCTGAAGGAGGGAGGGAGGAGGAGGAAGTGTGGGGGTGGGTGGGTGTTCGGGGGGGGGGGGAGGGAGGCAGTATTAAATACATAGCGCTGTGTTTCTACATATGTCAGAGCTAAGCCCGACACGAGTCTGTGCTGTCAGGCCAACACTAATGCCCTTTGTCTGCTACATGCTCCTCAGAGCGAGCTGCTGACCTCGTAAGTACTTTGTTCTGTCTGACAGCCAGATGGCAGTTGCTCGCGGTGTGGTATTTCAACAACACAGACGAGTGTCAGGGGCTTAGGCAGAAAGGTGGTAGTGGTGGGGGGTGGGGGTGGGGTGGATGTGGTGGTGGTTGCTTAGGTGGACGAGGAGAAGAGACAGATGTTTGTGTGGAGAGAGAGAGAGAGAGAGAGGGACAGATAGATAGACACAGAGACATATCTATCTATATTATTTATATATATATATATATATATATATCTGTCGGCCTGTCTATTCATCTATCTATCTATCTATCTATCTAGATACATATATATATATATATATATATATATATGTTTATTGTATGTATATATATGTGTGTGTGTGTGTGTGTGTGTATATATATGTTATTTGTGTGTGTGTGTGTGTGTGTGTGTGTGTGTGTGTGTGTGTGTGTGTGTGTGTGTGTCTACGTGATCTTTCTCCAACATTTCAAGTATCTGGGATCTGTAAAAGCAAATGGCGGTTCCTGCACCAATGATGTGAAAACTAGAATTAGCGTGGCAAAACAAAAAATGGTCCAGTTAAATAACGTATAGAAAGACAAAGGGCTTTCAAAAGATTTAAAATTGAAAATCTTGAAAAAAAAATTATTTGGCCTGTATTAATGCATGGTTGCAACGCCTGGACAGTAAGAGAAAAATGAAGAAAATAAATTAATGCAGCAGAAATGTGGCTGTATAGACGACTTCTCAGAGTCAAATGGACAGACAGAAGAACAAACGATAGCATATTAAAGGGACTAAATGTTAAGCTCCAAATGCTAACAGAGACCAACAAAAGAAGGCTGAAATACCAGGCCATGCGATCAGAAACATCAAAGCAGATTTGATATCAACGGTCCTGCACGGGAAAGTTGAGGCGAGGAGAAGAAAGGGTCGACGCCACACCTTCTACTTCAACAACATCGCTGACGTCTGTGGTCTGGAGGATCCAGGAAGTCGCTCACAGATGTCTCAATCATGTGACCGGGAGAAGACTTGTGACGTTGAGTGTGGCTCCTACCGCCGATCCCAGCCAAGGAGAGAGGTGAGGTGAGGTGAGGTGACATGATCTTTTGTCTGCAAGGCCACACAGATCCATTTGAAATCAAGTTATTATCTAGAATACTCATCTACAACCTCAGGGGCGTTACTTATTTACATGCAAGCTCTCTAAAATCAACTTTTTACCCCAACTTACCTCAAAAACCTCTCTTGGCCATTGTGTCTCTTCTCTGACCGAAAAATCTTGCTCGATAACGCAGTTTCGTGCACGAGTTCGAAATTTGTTCAAGAGGGATTCATCACACTCAGGTAACTCCATACACGCTTCATCCAAATCTTTCAGTAGTTTTCTGACAAAGTTCTTGAACTGCGCAGACAAGGTGTCCCACTCCCCTGGGTGACATTGTCTGCCAACCTCAGCGACCGTGTCAACCTTCGACGTGGACAAGGCAGAACCCTGACTCTGAAGGCTGATGTTACGAATGATCTTGACCTCCTCGGCGTTTCCCCAGCAATTGTCATGAACATGAACAGCATCCAATTTTCGCAGTTGATTGGTTCGCTCTAATTTGCTGAGCGTTAAATATAAATATAATTGAACCTGCGCAAAACCTGTGCCAACAAAGTCTTGAATTTGCAAGTTGAATGGAACCTGTGAAGAAAAGACAAACGAGACAGTCTTGAAGAAGGCAGACACAAGAAGAACGTTAATAAAGAAGATTAGGAATAGACAAGCAACATGTACAGGACATTTTTATGAGGCAAGATAAATTAGAGCACCTGGTCACAACAGGAAAGCTGAAGGGAAAGAGAGCACTGGGTACACCCAGGAAGAAAATGCTGTACGGACTTGCAGAGTGGGAGATGTACTTTCAGCGACTAGGGAGAGAGATTCGTATGGAGGGCCATGATCGCCAACGCCATGCAGCAGGCCACATGATGATGATGGTGATGAAAAACTGACATCACCAACAATGATTACAGCATTAAGGTGGGCAATGAAGATGCCGACTGTTATATTGGAGGGGGAGGTGGGATTTTGAACTCTAAAACATGATCTTGAATCCATGGTTCTATCAACAAGAGCCAGTTAGCCCATATAAAAGAATGTTGCGCGGTTTTTTTGTTTTTTTGTTTTTGTTTGTTTGTTTCGTTTTGTTTTTTGTTTTGTTTTGTTTTGTTTTGTTTTGTTTTGTTTTTTTTCTTAACTCTCAGGGAAATCCGGTTCAGTGATTCCTTGACGATCAGTGTGTGAGTACGTCAGCATATATTATTATATGTTAACGCTGATTGGTCGAGGGAATTTCACGCGCGCTGTTCGCTTGACAGTTGTGCGTCATTCGAGTTTTGTCACACTTCGCTCTAGACAATGTTAAATGCGCTCAAACGAATTTACTGTATGATTATTATGCACAAGCATCACTACACACACACACACACACACACACACACACACACCGGTGCTGTCATGCCCAGTAAATCAGTCTGCTGTGACACGGTACAAAGTCTTTTTTGGCACACCCGCGATGACATATATTTTTAACTCAGTGGGCACACCTCACCTGGCAGACTTGATTGATTTGATTGATGGAGAGGGAAGAGAAGGATTGTTTGTCTGTGTACGGCGTCCCTCTTCTTGACAGGCGTACCCAAACCTCAGACAAGAGTGAACCCATGACCTAGCCTTCTGTTCTCAGCTTGTTTAGACCCAGGATGGAATAT
>CM060306.1:31106980-31111980 GCA_030674185.1 Monoplex corrugatus | reverse complement strand
GCCCTAATGCGGTCCTTGAAAAGTGCCACATACCTAAACATTTATTTTCAGGTTCGTAGTGCCAGGTTGGGACGCGTACGTCAGACACTAGCTTCACCCATCATAGTTCAAATTGTCCTGATTTGAAATGTTTCTATCGATTTGCCATATCATTTTCCATTACCGCCACGATATATTTCACGAAGTATTAGGAGGTAATAATAGCTACCATTGTACTAAATATGAAGTTGTGTTGTTGCTTCTGCATCGAATTAATTGAGAAAACGTTGGGCGATGTGATGCCGCTATTCCAAGAGTTAGAAATGAAGCAGACATATCGGGCACACGGCGCTTTATGTAGTCCTGCGGTGGCCGTGAGTGAACAGCAGTCCAAGCAGAGCAGTTTGAATTTCTATTCGGCATCTCTTTCTCTTTAAAGCGAAAACATCATGAGAAACCTAGAAGATGACCTTGGATTAAAGGTTGGAGGAAAAATGATAAACAATTCGATACGCAGATGACACCGTGCTAATTGCAGAAAATGAAAGGGACCTACAAAACCTTGTGAATATACTAGAAATAGAAAGCAAAAGTAAGGGGTTGGAACTAAACAGCAGGAAGACTGAAGTCATGGTGATCAGTAAAAAACATGAAATCCCCTCATGCAAAATAACAGCAAACTTCACAACTTTGAGACAGGTTGATAAGTTTAGATACCTGGAAACGATCATTTCACCAGACGGCAGATGCACATCAGAAAAAGCCGGCAGAATCGGACAAACCAAAACAGCATTCAAGAAGATGAAAGCATTCTTACCAACAAATGCCTATCAGTTAACATCAGGAAAAGAGTTCTTGAATGTTATATAGAACCAATACTGTTATACGGTTGCGAGGCGTGGACAGTCAACAAGCAAAGCCAGAACAAGATTGAGACAGCCGAGATGTGGTTTCTAAGAAGAATGTTGAGAGTTCCATGGACAGCAAAGAAAACAAACGAGACAGTCTTGATGGAGACAAGTAGACCCAGGGAAAAGATACTAGACGGACTTGCAGAGTGGCTGAGGACAAAGGGGGTGGAAGAGATGCCTGAGGCAACAAGAGATAGAGACAGATGGAAGTTCATGATCGCCAACGCCATGTGGCAAGGCACCTGATAATGATGATGATCTCTTTCTATTCATAACAAATATTCATGCACTAAATATAAAATCTGCATCAAAGATTGGGTATTTAAAAAGAAATTACTTCTACAATGAAGCACGATAATACACCCTCTCCTGCCGGATGAATTAAGGCATGCCATGGCACCGTCTGCTGTGCCAGGATTGGGTCCTGCTCCATAGCCCCGAGTAGAGGAAAGGAGAAAGGAGTGGCTGAGCTGCGCATGCAACGATGCCAGCGAAGGAAGAGAGTGTTCTTAAGATATACCATGAGAACTGAGTCAAAGCAAAGAGAGTTTGCCACTATTCTCTTTGGTCAAACCGTTCTTTGTATTGGTCAGGAACCTTAGCCTGCACACCAGTAACGTTGAACATCTGGCACACATCACTGAGGTTTGGAGGGAGGGCAATGGTGGGAATCGGCTGACAACGAGCGCCGGCGTGAACTTGGTCCGATCCGGGGGAGGGAGTGTGCATTGCTATCCACTTAGGGTGCTGTTGTTCACTTAACCCTTTGACTCCCGTATCCTATCCACCAACTGCAATAAACTTAACCCTTGAATCTCTCACCCTATAGAAAGCTGATGGACAGGGTAAGGGAGAGTCAAAGGGTTAAGTTTTTTGCTTTGCTAGCATGATTGACAATGCCGGACGCTGGTGGACAGGGTGCCGGAGACAAAGGGTTAAGTTTTTGCTATGCTAACATGGTTGACAATGCCGAATGCTGGTGGACAGCGTGCGAGAGTCAAAGGGTTAAGGGGCCCCACACACGTGCCCATTTGAGGTGCTTTTCAGGGAGGGGGGGGGGGGGCAATACCAGGTCCTTGGCCTCAACAATGTCCACATTCGGCTAAACTATTGGCGTTCCTCCCATCTGTCTTGTCACGCCAGAGGACGCCGGAGAAAAATAAATTCCCAGATTACCGAGCTCTCTCGCAGCTGGCAGGAATTAAGATCAAACAGCCACATTCATTCATTCATTGTCATTTATGCCCCGACCATGTAGACAGAAAACGAAAGAAGAGGATCACACCAACCATCCATGAATTGTCTTCCCTTTTGTATATTCCATCGTGCCGCAGGTGAACGTCGTGGTATGTTGAATAGATCGTCTAGTCAGAGCTACAGCCATACATCTCTAGCACATAGTCACTGCCACGATCACATATCTCTATAGGATTATATAGAAGACATATGGCTGTAACTTTGGCTTTATGGTGGATATACGTGATTGTGATTGAACAGATATATGTGATTGTGTTTGAACAGACAAAATGTTGGCTAGGACGGTATATTTTTGACTCTTAGTCTACACAATGTAATATGGGACATATTTTCTATAAATAATAAATACTTTGTAAATCATAATGCACACAATGATTAAATATGATGAAAGAAGCTTAATTTGACAAGTACGCAAATAATTTGTTAAAAGAAAATTGCATACACGTTTCAAAAAAATACAAAAGGTTTTTTTTTTTTATAGGACTTGATAATTTCCCTCTCACAAGCAAGGTCTGCTGGTCTTGTCAGCGCCGCCACAACTGTTCCCGATCCAGATAAGGCCTTGCTTAAATAGGGGGAGTAATTTAGTTTAATAGTGGATTGCAATGTATTGCTTGGACTTTTGTAAGAAAAAAATGTATACATGCGTACATTCGTGTTATAAATGATTAAAGGCGTGGTGTGTTTCAAATGAAAGATTAGAATACCGACATTCTAATCGTGATCCTAAAATTTCCACAATTTATTTCATTACTTTACAAATTAGAAGAAAAGGCGTCTGCTACACGCCTTTGGGTGTGCACGGCTACATACGAGTATATATATAAGGGGAATTGTAGCACCCAGTCACAACGGGAAAGCTGGATGGGAAAGAGAGCACTAGGTAGAACCAGGGAGAAAATACTAGATGGACTTGCAGATGGCTGAAGACAAGGAGGGTGGAAGAGATGCTTGAGGCAACAAGAGATAGAGACAGATGGAAGTCCATGATCGCCAACGCCATGCGGCAAGGCACCTGATGATGATGATGATGTGTATATATATATATATATATATATATATATATATATATATATATATATATATATACACATATGATGATGATGATGATGATGATGATGATGATGATGATGATGATGATGATGATGATGATGATGATGATGATGATGATGATGATGATCGTCATCATCGCTATCGTCGTCGTCGTCATCATCGTCATCATGACTACTTGCGCAGCACTTTCAGAAGCTCTAAGCGTCATAGAAAAGCATGGCAGACAAAGGCATATATAGGTAATGCCAATACATGTTAACCACTACCGCTATGACGAAAAGAAATTAACTATGACAATACGTACAATTAAATCATCCTCTTTGGAAAATTGTACATTTCTACACACACATTTGCACCTAAAAAAATCTCTACCAAATAGAACGTCTGTCAAATGGCATCTTGCCACAAAATATCACGCAAAAGAATGCAGTGCAAAACTTACATGGAACTGGCTGATCTTTAAAACAACATATTTACCATTGAGAACAACCGAAACTTGATACCGCCTGTTCAATTTTTGATGCAATACTGTCAATACACCAATAAAATATAACTGCGAATTTATTAACGTTCATTATATGGAATTATCTTTCTTTCGTGTTGTAACTTCTGCTTCGTGCAGATATATGTATATATATATACATAATGACTACCTGGCTGAACCTGTATCTCAGTGACAAAAAAGCTACTTACTGCGTAGCTTTCGACGGCGATCCGGCCGACTTCTTCAGCGCAACTGCTGGGTTGAGAACTGGCTTCAGTGCGCACGCCGTGAGCGAACTCACGACAGTGCGACTGAATAAGTGAGGAGTACACCGATGGCAGGTTGTGTCGGCCCCGGTCACGGTTGAGGGTGGGGTTCCTTGCGGCGATGTAAACTGCCTCCTTTACTCCCCTCTGGAACCATCTTGCTTCTTTGTCGAGAACTTGACACTGTCCTTTTCAAAATGGTGTTGGGTGTGGGTCAGATGTTCTCCCACTGGAGAAGACTCACGTTTGTGTTCTTTTAATGTTTTGTGCAAGTTGCGCTCAGTTTCGCCAATATAACTATGGTCACAGTCCTGGCAGTCTATCTTGTATATCACCCCCGATGTGTCCAATTTGTCTGTTTTGTCTTTGGGGTGGACTAACTGGCTTCTGATGGTGTTGGTGGGCTTGGCGTGGACACTGATTCCCAACTTCCTGATCTTCCTGCTGAGAGCCTCAGTGACGCCGCTGACGTATGGCATGGAGACGTGCCCTCTCGAAGGGGTTGGCCGTTCAATGGAGGGGTGGGGTATGGAATATCCCAGGCCCACTTCTGGTATCCTGACACACTGAGTACTTTTTTGATGTACTGCACCTCTTCTTCTCTGGCGGTATCGATAGAGCAGATGGTCTTCGCTCGGTGGGTGAGGGTGCGGATTACTCCAAGCTTGTGTTCCAGTGGCTGGTGACTGTCAAATTGTAAGTACTGGTCCGTGTCGGTCGGCTTTCTATAGACGGAGAAGGCGAGACCTGTCTCCATCCGGGGATACGGGTATCCAACATCGCGATGCTGCCGTTCTCTTCTACCTCATAGGTGAGCTTGATGGCAGGGTGTTGGTTGTTGAGATGGTTCGTGAAGTCTTCTACCACCGATCTTTTCAGTACAGTCATAGTGTCGTCCATGTAGCGGCCCCAGTAGCGTGGAGGAGTGTGGAACGACGCCAAAGCTTTCTCCTCGAAATTTTCCATAAAGAGGTTGGCGACAATGGGACTCACGGGGGACCCCATGGCTGCACCCTCGGTCTGTTGGTAGAAGTGTCCTTCAAAGGTGAA
>CM060306.1:31094480-31096980 GCA_030674185.1 Monoplex corrugatus | reverse complement strand
GGTTAGGCTTTTGCAGTTGATGGATAGGGTGAGAGAGTCAAAGGGTTAAGTTTTTGCAGTTGGTGAATAGGATGAGAGAGTCAAAGGGTTAAGTTTTTGCAGTTGATGGATGGGGTGCAGGAGTCAAAGGGTTTTTAAGTGTGGAAGGGGCGTACAATCCTCTTTCCACTCTCTCTCTCCCATTGACTGCTCGTAGTCATACAGGGTGCAGTGACAGTCACGTACAGAACGGTCTCAACAGGTGTAGTCTTATTGTGTTTGAATAAAAGGACAGTTTATTGTTTTAGAATACAAAAATAACAAGGTCAGAACACCACAAATCATGTTTACAGTGTAAGCAAGGTTTTTCTCCGTCGATTATCTGTGAATTTTGACCAAATTCAAATAATCTATTCGCATTTTTAGGTACAAACACACAAGCGTAGCATCTGAACAACATGGCCAATATTAAACCGTGGTTACAAATGTAGAAACGATTTTATGCTCATATCATCTTTGTTTAGGAAACATATTTGAATCAAATATTTGAATGATATACTTGATTCTGTTGATAGTTCCATGCTGGAAACATTGAAATTATTTGATTTTCAAAGTCAACACTACGAACTAAACGTGCTAAAGGAAAGCAAAATGGGAGATTGTTTGTATGGCTTGGCCATTTTAATAAACCTAACATTTGGGGGGAAAAAAAGCTAGTTGGGTGATGGTGGTGGTGAGGGATTTTTTTTTTCTTTCTAAGAGTGCAGTACAGAGATTTAGAGGGTAGAGCCATGGAAAAAATGGGGTAATGGGGCAATGGTGTTTGGTGATGGTGGGGTAGGGATAATTTATTCAAAAGCTGGAGAAGTGGAGGTAGAGAATGAATTGAAGGGCGAGAGGTGTAAATGTTCGATCCGTCTCTGCAGAATAACTGGTTGGTTGGCATGCTGCATAGTAACCTGATACACAAAGGTGTGAAACAGCCCCAGGATTTTTTTTTTTTTTTTCGTTGTCATTGATGTTTTGTTTTGTTTCTGGTTGCCTTCCTTTTTTATCACCTTCTAGGTTCAGTGATGCATAATGTACAATAAGTGGTTGAATATACTTGTCAATAAAATTAAGGATCGTCGTTGAACAGCGCATTTTCTCTCTCTCTCTCTCTCTCTCTCTCTCTCTCTCTCTCTTCTACTCTCTCTCTCTCTCTCTCTCTCTCTCTCTCTTTGAACAGCTCTCTCTTCTTCTCTCTCTCTCTCTCTCTCTCTCTCTCTCTTCTTGACAGCTCTCTTTCTCTCTCTCTTTCTCTCTCTCTCTCTCTCTCTCTCTCTCTCTCTCTCTCTCTCTGTTGGACAGCTCTGTCTGTTCTGTCTCTCTGTCTCTGTTTCTGTCATTCTCTCTCTCTCTCTTTCTCTCTCTCTCTCTCTCTCTCTCTCTCTCCTTCTCTCTCTCTCTCTCTCTCTTCTCTCTTTCTCCCCTTCTCTCTCTCTCTCTCTCTCTCTCCTCTCTCTCTCTCCCATTCTCTCTCTTCTCCTTTCCCTCTCTCTCTCCCCTCCTTCCCCCTCTCTCTCTCCCCCTCTCCCCCTCCCACCCCCACATAACACATACAAACAAACACACGCACACACACAAACGCACACACACAAACGCACACACAAACACACACAACGCACACACATACAACACACACACACGCGCGCGCGTCGCGCGCGCGCACACAGCACACACATCCTTCACCCGTATGACGTGACGACCACAGAGCTCGATTGTGGGGGCTGCTCGTCAGAATGCAATTATCAGATACAGTGGATTGAGTGAAAGACGAGGGAGAAAGGGGGGGGGGGGGAGGGTGCTAAGGCAAACAGACCTACCTTTAACCCTTTGACTCCCCCCTCCCCCCCCCCCCCACACACACACCCTATGCAAGCTGAAATATGTAGGCCGTGCGATCAGACACACCATAAAAGATTTGATATGAATGGTCCTGCAGTGGAAAAGTTGAGGCGAGGAGAAGGAAAAGGGAGACAGACCTCACACCTCCTGTTTCAACAACATCGCTGAAGTCTGTGGTCTGGGGATGCAGGAGGTCGCCCACAGATGTCTCAGTCGTGCGACCAGGAGAAGACTTGTGACGTCGATCGTGGCTCCTACCGCCGATCTCGGCGAGGGAGAGAGGAGAGGTGAGGTGAGGTGAGAGGTGATCCTATCCACTGATAGCAAACAATTAACCATTTTCATTCATTCACCCTATCCTGTCCACCAGGTTCCCCATCAGGAAGGAAGCTGGTGGATGTGGTGAGGCAGTGAAAGGGTTAAGTTCTCGGTTTGCGATCATGACTGGTTTAATGATTATACAGGAAGCTGGTGGACAGGCTGAGGGTGTGAAAGAATTAAGCAGGAAACTAGATGGAAAATGATAATGGAGTTTGGGTGTCATGCCAAAGAATTAAGCAGGAAACTAAGCTACGCACAAAAAGTTAAGGATCACTATGAGGTGCGTAATAAACTCAGTTCGCTGCTGTTATTT
>CM060306.1:31081980-31084480 GCA_030674185.1 Monoplex corrugatus | reverse complement strand
GCAGGTCACGTAACCTGCCAGGATCACAGGAGCGCTGTACAAGTGAACGCTGCAGCGATTGCTTTTACCTCTCACAGTTGTGGGCGAGTGCCTGGGTGCGGCAAAGTTATTTCTGATCCACTGTTATAGACACTGGGTGAGGAGGGATAGATGCTGCCAGGCTTCACAAACCTGAATCATGCCATATGATCATAAAAGAGGAGAAAGCCTAAATTGAAACTCGAAGTTTTTTTGTTTTGTTTTTGTTTTTGGTTTGGTTTGAGTTTTGTTTGTATTTTTTTTCTGATTTCGTTTAATTGTTGATTTTTGTTTTTCTTTCTTTTTTTTTCTTTCTTTCTTTTTTTTTTTCTTCTCCCTTTTTTTAATTGTGTGTGTGTTTTATGTTTGCGCGTGTGTGTAGGCGAAAACCTCAGACAGATCTCAGATTTCAAATATTCATATTTACAAAAAAAACAACAAAAAAAACAAAACAATCAGGGCAGGTTTATAAGACACAGATAGGCTGTGACGTGTTGAATAACGACCAATAATCCCAACAGCTCCTGTGATTATTGTCATCATCACCAGAAGTATACATGTACGAGTACCGAGAATCATTATAATATGATGAGATGTTGATGATGATGATGATGATGATGATGATGATGATGATGATGATGATGATGTGATGATGATAGTGATGATGATGATATGATGATGATGATGATGATGATGATGATGATGATGATGATGATGATGATGATGATGATGATGATGATGATGATGATGATAATAGATGATGATGATGATGATGATGATGATGATGATGATGATGATGATGATGATGATGATGATGATGATGATGGCACGCGACGACGACGACGGCGACGACGACGACGACACGACGACGACGAGATGATGATGATGATGATGATGATGATGATGATGATGATGATGATGATGATGATGGTGTTAGTCAGTTACGTAGTTTACGTAGTTACTTAGTGATTTCATTGTTTAATCTATCTGTCTGTGTGTTTGTCCGTGTGGTTCTCTCTGTGTGTGTATGTATGTATATGTATGTATGTACGTACGTACGTATGTATGTATGTATATGTATGTATGAATGTATGTATGTATGTATGTATGTATGTATGTATGTGTATGTGTATGTGTGTGAGTAATGAGTGCGTGATTATATGTCATGTGTGTGTGTGTGTGTGTGTGTGTGTGTGTGTGTGTGTGTGTGTGTGTGTGTTTGTATGTGTTTGCTTGTGTGTGTGTGTGTGTGTGTGTGTTTGCATGTGTCTGTGTCTGTGTCTGTGTTGTGTGTATGTGTCTGTGTGTGTGTCTGTGTGTGTGTCTGTGTCTGTGTGTGTGTCTGTGTGTGTGTCTGTGTTGTGTGTGTGTGTCTGTGTGTTTCTTATTAATCCCGTAATCAGTACAAGAGATGAACGTCATCAGTAATCCACTGAGCATTGCCACAGCCACATACTGATAAGGTGTGTTGTTGCTGTATACACGTAGACGGGAGTTTGCGTTTTGGGTCCTCCAGAAGTAAGTTCTCTCTCTCTCTCTCTCTCTCTCCTCTCTCTCTCTCTCTCTCTCTCTCTCCTCTCTCTTTCTCTCTCTCTCTCTCTCTCTCTCTCTCTCTTTCTCTCAGTCTGTCTGTCTGCCTGTCTGTCTGTCTCTCTCTCTCTTTCTCTCTGTCTATCCGTCTGTCTGTCTGTCTGTCTCTGTCTCTGTCTCTGTCTGTCTGTCTCTCTCTCTCTCTCTCTCTCTCTCTCTCTCTCTTCTCTCTCTCTTTTTTCTCTCTCTCACTCTCTCTATCTCTCTCTTTCTCTCCCCCCCCTCTCTCTCTGTCTGTCACTTTCTCTTCTCTCTCTCTCCCTTTTCTCTCTCTCTTTCCTTCTCGCTGTCTCTCTTTCTCTCTGTCTGTCCGTCTGTCTGTCTGTGTCTGTCTGTCTCTCTCTCTCTTTTCTCTGCTGTCCGTCTGTCTATCTGTCTGTCTGTCTCTGTCTCTCTGTCTGTCTCTCTCTCTGTCTCACTCTCTCTATCTCTCCCTTTCTCTCACTCTCTCTCTCTTTCTTTCTTTCTTTCTTTCTCTCCCTTTCTCTGTCTGTCTGTCTGTTTTCTCTCTCTCTCTCTCTCTCTCTCTCTCTCTCTCTCTGTCCTTCCCTCTCTTTATCCTCCTCCATCCGCCTGTCTTTCTTGCTCTCCCTCTCTCTCACTTCTGTTACTTCTGTGCCTATCCTTAGTTTCAGGAGGAAAACAAACTGTATTGGCGTTTGGCTGTAGACCGTGCACGTGTTGCATGGACAAACAGAAGCCACCTTCATACATATCTCGTAAATTTCAGTCTTCCTTTGATCACATAAATGTGTAACAGGAAAAAAAGGGGTGTGAGGTGGGGGTAGGGGGTGATTGGTTGGAAGGAGGTGGTATGAGATGAGGGACAACAGTCGTCAGGTCATGTTCCTTGAGTTCGGCGTTTGTTTTCTTTTGGTTTTCGTTGCTCAGT
>CM060306.1:31074480-31076980 GCA_030674185.1 Monoplex corrugatus | reverse complement strand
CACACTACACCTCTCTCTCTCTCTCTCCCTCCTCTCTTCTCTCTCTCTCTCTCTCTCTCTCTCTCTCCTCTCTCTCTCTCTCTCACCCCTCTATATATCTATCTCCCAACAGTATTTCTCATTCACACAGTCATACATGCACACATGCATGCACACACATGGGTACCGATGTCCTTATATACGAAGAGAGAGAGAGAGAGAGAAGAGAGAGGAGAAAGAGAGAGAGAGAGAGAGAGAGAGAGAAAGAGAGAAGAAGAGAGACACACACACGGACAGTCAGACAGAGAGAGAGAGAGAGAGAGAGAGATTTATCCACTCCCACTCAGGGCGATAGCTGACGAAGACCTTTTTTTGTCCAACACAATCAGGTCTGTCACTGAAGATCGTATATCTCCGGTATTTACTTAACCTCAGTGTCCCCAGTATAGTGTCACCTGAATGAATATACGTGAATCGCGGTAGTCAAGAGGGTAAACAGCGGAATTTCTAATCGAAAGATCTTAGATTCCATTCGGCTAAACACCTTGCCTAGTACGTAAAAAGGGGAGACTTTTCCGATGTCTGTCGTCAACATGCTGTGCTGCACACCTGCCTGTACTGTGTTTTAAACTTCCTTCGTGAGTAAATGCAAGCAGAATATCAAATATCATTGCCATCATCATTCTGTGCCTTGCCGCATGGCGTTGGCAATCATTGCCCTGCATACGAATCTATCCCTTCTCGTTGCAAGTACATGTACATCTTCCATCCTCTCTGTCCTCAGCCACTCTGCAAGTCCATCTAATAATCATCTTCTCCCTGGGTCTACCTGGTGTTCTCTTTCCCTCCAGCTTTCCTGTATCTAGTATGTGTGTATAAGCGGAGATTTTTCCGATGTCCATGATCAATATGTGTGCACACCTGCCTGTGTCTAAGCTCCCCTCGTGAATAGACGCAAGCAGATTATCAAATATGCACGTTGAAAATGTGTGTAACTCACGTGTGTTAACGCCTTATCGGTATGCAAGCAGGTGTTTTTTTCCAGCACACACATTCCGGCTAAGAATCCTTCCCAGGAGTACTCAGCGTTGGCCTAGTGCATTCCTGGAGCCACATGTGTGAATTCTTGAGAAGATGGGCTGAGGTATAGAGATCTGTTACATGTATTTCATCACTGGCACCAGTGGTCACCCAGCGCACACAGCCATGCAAATACATTCCATTTGATACTTCATGTACATACCATCCCGCTTAGAAACATTGCATACATATTCACATCGGATGAATTTAAAAAGGTATTTTCTTTAGAGCACATTAGACTGAATTAGAACTGTCAACCAAAAATTTTGAAATGGCTGCAAATAATTTGTTTTGGGGGGCAGAAAAATATATCACTGTCCACTGTAAAAGTAGAAAAAAAACTAAAAGTAGGTTGAAATAGGGAGGCGAAAATGTATCAAGGAATGTCAAAAAACAGAATTTATAATTTAATCGTTACTTTTCATCGTGTAAACATTTGTAATCTTCCGAGGCAATGTGTTGAAATGTTCAGATTTAGATTCTGCAACATCTATATGACATTTTATGAGGAAAGATAAATTAGAGCACCTAGTCACGACAGGAAAGCTGGAGGGAAAAAAAGCACCAGGTAGACCCAGGGAGAAAATACTGGACGGACTTGCAGACTGGTTGAGGACGGGGAGGGTGGGAGATGTACTTGCAGCGACAAGGGATAGATTCGTATGAAGGGCCATGATCGCCAACGCCAAGCGGCAGGGCACATGATGATGATGATGTTGTGGGTGTTTTGTTGTTGTTGTTGCTGTTGTTGTTTTTTCAACGAAATATACCGATATGGCTAAGTGTGCTGATAAGGCGTTAATACATGTACATGTCAGTGGCTGGCCTATGGAGGCATAAAAAAAATTAAAAAACTCTCAGCATGAACGCTCAACAGCGATGCACATTGTGCAGCAACAACAGTGGAATGAAGTCAATTTGCTTTCGCCTAACAGCTTGAGTTTTCCGCGCTCCAATTTAAAGACCGATTGTGTATAACACGCGCGGAGTCAGTTTGAAGTATTCCGATAACGATATCTTCTGTGTCTGTCACGAGTCACCAGAACAGAATGTTGTAACTCCATAGTGACTGTGTGACCATAAGATGTGATTATTTGCAGGTTGACTACAGTCCAAATAATAACAAATCTATACCTCAGAATCGAAACTGTGCCTAAAAATAAATGAAAAAATAAATAAATAAATAAATAGGGAGAACTGTTAAAAACTGTTTGGGCAATGGGACAAGAACCAACTTGCAAAATAACTTGACATCAGTAATGCCCTGTCTTTGACTAATTCACACGCTCTTGCTTCGTGAAACGCATAAGGCGGCTAGAGTGCTCCAACAGTTCGGTCGGCAGAGTTTAAGAGCATCATTCCAGCGTCTATCCAACAGCTGTAGGTCTCTGTCAACCGTCTAGCGCCAGTTCATTTTCTAGTCTTCCCCTCCTTGGCAGTC
>CM060306.1:31049480-31069480 GCA_030674185.1 Monoplex corrugatus | reverse complement strand
CAGACAGAGAGAGGGGGGGGGGGGGCAGACAGACAGATTGAGAGAGAGAGAGACAAAGAGAAAGAGAGAGAGACTCGGAGAGAAAGGGAGATACAGACAGACAGAGAGGGGGGGGGGGGCAGACAGACAGATTGAGAGAGAGACAAGAGAAAGAGAGAGAGACTCAGAGAGAAAGGGAGAGAGACAGACAGAGAGGGGGGGGGGGCAGACAGACAGATTGAGAGAGAGAGAGAGAGAAGACAAGAGAAAGAGAGAGAGAGACTCGGAGAGAAAGGGAGAGAGACAGAGAGAGAGAGACAGACAGAGAGACAGACAGACTGACTGACAGACAGAGAAGAGAAACAGAGACAGAGACATAGAGAGTGACAGGCAAACAGACAGACAGAAACTGGCAAACAGACAGACAGACAGACAGACAGAGAGAGACAGAGACAGAGACAGAGAAAGAGAAAGAGAAAGAGAAATAAAATGATTATCTTCGAACGGTGTACATATTCGCACATAATCCAAATTACACATCTGTCGTTGCTTATCCTCTTATAATAAAACAAAGGAAAGTAGGCTATTGCAAGAAAATATGTATTGTAAAAAAAAATATAAAAAAAAGGACAGATAAAAACAGCATCAAAAGGAAAACAGAAAGAGACACAATAATTTAACAAACAAGTAGAAGACAAAGAGAAAGACGGACAGACACACATACACACACACACACACACCCGCGCGCGCGCGCGCGCGCGCACAGAGAGAGAGAGAGAAACAGACAACAATTAAACAAACAAAAGAAGAAAAAGACACACACACACACACACACACACACACACACACACAACAACAGACGACCGGACGAAAAGACAGCAAAAAAAAAAAAAAACGAACAACAAACAAAGACGCACGATAATCAAATTTCTGGTAACTCTGGCCTCCATATGAACGAGCGCCAAGACAAAGAAGTCTGTTTTATGTTGGGAACAGCGTGAAGACGGTGTGCGTCACGTGCGTGCCACTTTCTGACTCAGGGTTGGCCAGTGCAGCAGCCAGCATCAGGCACAGGGTCGGCAAAAGAAGCGAAACTACCCCGGTAAAAGTTGGAAGATTTCTTGTTACGTTATCGATTTGCATCCTATAATCAATGTTAAATGTATCCTATAACCTCTGACTTTGATTTTCATCGCAGAAAATGAAAGGGATCCACAAAACCTTGTGAATATACTAGAAATAGAAAGCAAAGAAAAGGAATCCAAAACAAGTGCGACTGCCCGCGCCCTTTTTATCCGCTGGACGAGGCGACAGGGAAGTTTTTAGTCCTCTTTCTATTATACGTTGTTTGGTGTTTGTGGTCTGTTTGTGACCGTGCGTTCGCGCTTGACAAAGGCCGGTTGGCCGAAAATTTGCGCTTGTCTTGTCTTGTTTTGTTGAATACGCGCTTACATTGGTTTTCTTGTTCTTCTGGTTCCAAAGATAAGGGGTTGGAGCTACACAGTAAGAACACTGAAGTCATGGAAATCAGTAAAAAAAACGAGATCCCCTCATGCAAAATAACAGCAAACGGCACAACCTTAATTAAGACAGGTTGATAAGTTCAAATATCTGGGAACGATAATTTCACCAGACGGCAGATGCACATCAGAAATAGCCAGCAGAATCGGCCAAGCCAAAACAGCATTCAAGAAAATGAAAAGCATTCTTACCAACAAATGTCAATCAATGAACATCAGGAAGAGAGTTCTTGAATGTTATATAGAACCGATAATGTTATACGGTTGTGAGGCGTGGACAGTCAACACGCAAAGTCTGATCAAGATTGAGGCAGCCGAGATGTGGTTTCTAAGAAGAATGTTGAGAGTTCCATGGACAGCAAAGAAAACAAACGAGATAGTCCTGATGGAGGCAGACACAAGAAGATCATTCATAAGGAAGATTAGGAAAAGACAGGCAACATTTATAGGCCATTTTATGAGGAGAGGGGAATTGGAGCACATGGTCACAACAGGAAAGCTGGAGGGAAAGAGAGCATCAGGTAGACCCAAGGAAAAAATATTGGACGGACTTGCAGAGTGGCTGAAGACAGAGGAGGTGGAAGATGTGCTTGCAGCAACAAGATATAGATTCGTATGGAGGGCCATGATCGCCAACGCCATGTAGCAAGGCACTTGATGATGATGAGCCCTTTGACTCCTGCACCCTGTCCGCCAACATCCTGCATTGTCAACCATGCTAGCAAAGCAAAAACGTAACCCTTTGACCCCTTAGCCTATCCACGAGCATCCTGCATTGTCAACCATGCCAGCAAAGCAAAAAGTTAACCCTTTGACCCCTTACCCTATCCACCAGCTTCCTCCTGCAGGAGGAAGCTGGTGGATATGGTAGGTATATCAAAAGGGTTAATTTTTTTGCGGTTGGTTAACCCTAATTGTGGCATGGAGTTTAACAATAAATAAAAGAAGGTTTGCATCCTATATTCAATGTTAAATGCATCCTTTAACCCCAGCCGGTGAATGGAGGTTAATATCAAATACAACTCCAAAGGGTGCATCTTATATTCAATATCCTCCTCCATCCCTCCTCACATTTCAAGACCTTGCCATCGTATAGTGTTCTGCGCAGGCTCGAGATGTCTGGCAGATCATCTCTAGCAGATCTGGGTGAAGAGCACATAGCACTGTCCGAATGCGATGAACCCTTCTCGATCAAACTTTTGACCTCCAACTTCATTACTGAAACCAACCTCGTTACTCGTATTTAACTTAAGGCAGCTTTAGCAATAAACTGCAGGTCACGATGCTGCCTTGTCCATGGACACAGATGGCGTTCTCTGTCTATAGAACAGGCTTTGTGTTGTCATCGAAGCAAACCTGTCATTCATCTGTCGCACACTGCTCGGGATTTGGCGTTTTTCCAACCCGCCGTAAGTGAATTCCATATGGAAGTCATTTTAAATGGGGAAAACTTATGACCTGGATCTTGTTTGTTTGCTTTACGATCTATGAAACTAGCATAACACGACAGAGGCTCTCGTCGATCTGATGGATGAGTAGGCACACTGGTCCTTTATCGTCTGGGATGGGTATTCATGTGGGAAACAAGACCGATTCTAGAGGCACATGTTCTTCTTCTACAGATGCTGCACGGGAAGTGGTCTTGTGGAATCGGTTTTTGCTTTCGTCAGTCCATCATCGGTGCCGAATACCAGCTGTTAACATGTTCTGCAATGGTCAAATGTGATTGTGCCCTGTGTGCACTCTCTGTTGCCAGGATGCTATGTTGAGGGCAATATCCTTTCCAGTTATTGAATTCGATGCCACAGCTGATGTGGCTGGCCATCACTGTGACTTTATATCGCTTTAATGGATTTTCTTTATCCCTGTATCCTTGAGAAGAACAAAATTCTTGAACGTTTTGTATAGACATTTTTATAGAAACAGATTCAGTCTTCCTATTTAAAAGAAATATTGAGTGGGGGAGGAAGCATTGTTTCATATATTGACAGGAAAGATCTTCTGACAAAAAATGCAGAGTTTCACTATTGTAACAATGTACCTTTCACTATTGTGACGATGTACCATTGTCCAAGTTAAGGATTATTTCAAATGACGCTTCTTCCAGGTCATAGTGACCTTAAGAAGTACAAAATCTGGATTTTCTGTACTAGTTTTAGTACAAGAAGGGAGACTGCTACAATGGCTTGACCGTTTTGTCTTGATTTTTCTTTTTGTTTGATTTTTGGTTGTTGTTGTTGTTTTTTTTCTACGTTTCTTTGCTTCTTTCTTTCTTTTTTCTGTCTTTCCTTCTTTTTTTTTCCTTTCTTTCTTTTTTCTGTCTTTCTTCCTTTTGTGTTTCTCTCACGTAGCCCAGACTAGTTGGCAAAGTGTTTGAAGCGTGCCAGTGGTATTATGTTTTCTCTGGCACGTGTGTCTCGTTAAAGGATTTTTTCCTCTCTGTCCGTTTTTGTCTGTCAGTTGTGTTGGTCAGTGATTGGAGTATACGTTTGTCTGTCTGTCTGTTTGAACGCCGGTTAACGTAATGGTAGAATCTCTCTCTGTCTCTGTCTCTCTGTCTCTGTCTCTGTCTCTCTTGTCTCTGTCTCTGTCTATCTCTCTCTGTCTCTGTTGTCTCTCTTTCTTTCTTTCTCTTTCTCTCTCTCTTTCTCTCTCTCTCTTTTTCTCTCTCACTCTTTCTCTCTCTCTCTCTCTCTCTCGCTTTCTGTCTCTTTCTCTCTGTCTGTCTGTCTGTCTGACTGTCTCTTTCTCTCTGTCTGTCTCTCTGTCTGTCTGTCTGTCTCTCTCTCTCTCTCTCTCTTTTTTCCGTCTCTTTCTGTCTGTCTGTCTCTCTGTCTGTCTCTGTCTGTCTCTTTCTGTCTGTCTGTCTGTCTGTATGTCTGTCTCTCTCTCTCTCTCTCCTCTGATATATGTCATAGGATTCCTTGTCTACTGGTGATTTCCCCGAAAATATTACAATGTAGTCACTGTCTCTCCTTGACCCCAATTCGCTCAGAAACAACTAGCCAGATTCCAGCCTCTCTTTTATTTGAAAGATGATTGACAGAACTATCGTCTCTCAGCTTTTTGGCCATATCAGTTTCAGTGTATGATCTTCCTGATCCACACCTCGATTTAAATAATATTTGGATACATGAAACTGGGATATCCATTATCTTTGATATCCATACGTCACTAAAAATGCCAGTAAAACAGTCATGTCAAATGTATCATCTGATCTCACATGGGCATAAGTAAAAAAAAAAAAAAAAAAAAGAAGGAAAGAAAACAAAGAGAGAAAGAAAGAATGAAAGAAAGGAAGATAGAAAGAAAGGAAGAAAGAAAGTACGAAAGCATGAAAGAAAGAAAGCCCGAAAGAAAGAAAGCACGAAAGAAAGAAAGATAAAAAAAAAACAGAAAGGAAGAAAGGAAGAAAAAAAGAAAGAAAGAAAGAAAGGAAAAGAAAGAAAGAAAGAAAGAACTTTTTATCAATTTTAAGTGAGGCTGCATTTGGTTAATTGAATTTTTCTTTTTCTTGTCTATACTGGCTAAAATTCATGAAAGAAAGAATAAAGAATGACTGTCAAAACACCGCATTACCAAGTAAACTAAACGTGAGTGTATTATTTGTTAGACTGGTCATAGAAATCGCTTTAATAACGAACCACCTGCCGCATATTATTTCACAATTACGAACAAAAGTACATACACAAATACTTAATATTATCAAGGGGATTACTACCGAAGTAATGGCTACGTAATACCAGATTAGGATCAGCTAACCCTGCCTGCCAAAGTCCAGCCCCAATGTTGACCATTACACATGGCAAAGACTGGTTTTTGCCCTGGCCATGTTCTCACATAAAATAATAACACTGGCCAACATCTGTGTGTGGTTATATAATAACACTGGGCCAACATCTGTTTGTGGTCAGTCACTCATGGTTGGCAAGAGTCTTAGACTTCGGTCTGTTGACTTCGAGCACTGGCCTACTGCCGGTCTTTGAACTTGTAATGGCCTTGTCTAACGAGGATTCCTGTGTGGTCTAGTGGTTAGGATTGCTGGCTTTCACCCAGGCGGCCCGGGTTCGATTCCCGGCACAGAAACTTTTATACGCGGGCTAGTTGGCAGAGTCATGAACTCAGGATCTATTATCTTGAGTTCAATCCCAGCCCGCAACATTAAAAAAACTGGCCTGTTTGCTGCCCATCTTAATATTTACACCGTTCTGATGGTGTCAGCTTTAATGTTTCATTGGTCCCCTCTTCCCCCCTTTCCCCATTTCAAGACCTTGCCAGCGCATAGGGTTTTGCACAGGCATCGGAAGTCTGTCAAATAATTGCTGGCAGATTTGGGTGGAGCGCATATGGAGTTTTCCGAGTGCAGTGTATCCATCTTGAACAAACTACAAACAAACGACAAACGAGGAATACTAGTTTTATTGACCTTGGCAAATATTGATCGATTTTGATCAATCTTTATTGACCTTGACTAACATTTATTGACAAGGAAACAATCCAGAGACTGCAGAGCTAGCTATCAGAGAGGACTTTTGCAACTCCAGGTGTTACAGAATGTTTGTTTATTGAAACTATGAATGGGATGATCACTTTCACGTGATCGGGAATGATTGTGAATTAGCCCTGGTACAATGGCAATGGAAATGCAATTTTAAGTGTGACGCAAACAGAGAGAGAAGAGAGAGAGAGACAGAGAGACAGAGAGAGATGGACACACACACGTGCAAGCGCGTACACATACAGACACATACGCATACACACAAACATACACACAGAGACAGAAAACACACACACACACACACACACACACACACACACACACACACACACACACCACACACACACAACACACACACACACACACAAAACACGAGTACGCACACAGAGCTCACAAGCGCGAGCGAACTCACACACACCACACACACACACACACACACACACACACACACACACACACACACAACACACACATACACAAACAACACACATATATACCGTCTAATATCACTTATAGTGAAAAGACGTTAAATCAAGCAACGAACGAACACATATATACTCCTAATCATAATTTAAGGGCCACTTCTTCCTTCCTCTCTAATTTTAAGTTGAAGTAATTGACAATGTTTAGAATTGATTCTATGTTTTATTCATCATTTCCACACCTGTTTTGGAAAAAGAAATTAGCACAATGACCCATTAGTGAACAAGCACATGCATTAAAGGAACATCCCCCCCTTTTCAAAAAACACAAAGTGTCAGATTTGGCCAATCTGTTTTCAATATCGCGTGTGTCCGCCCCGAGCCTGGATGCATGCTTCACAGCGCCGATGCATCGACCCACAAGGGTACGGAGTGTGTCCTGAGGGATGGCCGCCCATCGATCTGCAGGATGTCGACCAGCCTGGCCAGGGTGCCCGGTGGGGGGTGGTTGTCCTGATGCGCCTCCGAGCACATCCGAGTGTGTTCAATTGGGTTAGGTCAGTGTGATGCATTGCTGGCCAGGCCATACGGACGACTTCATGCTGTTCCAGGAAGTCGGTCACAAGGCGTGCTCGATGCGCAGGTGCATTGTCGTCCTGGAAGATGGGCCTTGACCAAGGTCCACAAGCGCAGGCAGTGCCACGGCCGCCAGAACCTCGTCCCGGTACCGTTCAGGATGCCGTCAATGGGGAGCAGGGGGGTCCGGGTACCACGGCTCATGCCACCCCACACCATCACCGACCCGCCGCCGTACCGGTTATGCTCTTGGACAGTGGCGTCAGCGAACCTCTCCCCTTGACGTCGCCACACCCGAGCCCGGCCATCATTAAAGGTCAGGGTGAACCTGGACTCATCCGAAAACAAGACCCGGGCCCACTGTTGCCTTGTCCAGGTCACGTGCTCCCTGGCCCAGGTCATGCGGCGCACTCTGTTGACCGGTGACAGCACGGGTCGGACGGCCGGTCTCCGTGACCTCAAGTTTGCCTCATGTAGCCGTCTTCTCACCGTGCTGCAGCTGATGTTAGCACCTGTTGCGTCCCTCAGCTGACCCCTCAAGGTCACCGCAGTGGATGCCCTTTCCCTCAGGACGGAGAGGGCAAGGTAGCGGTCTTGCTGTTACTCTGGGTCGACCCGTGTGACGCCTTTCCTGGACTGCTCCAGTCTCATTGAAGCGCTCCAGCAGTCTCTGGATTGTGGAATGCGACACTTCAAGTCGTCTAGCAACTTCCCGCTGCGCTAGGCCTTCATCAAGCAGAGCGAGGGCTCTCCCCCGCTGCTCATCCGTCATCCGTCGTCTTGCAAGCATGGTTAAAACGAACCAAGAACGGGTCCTTTTTATCCTCGTCTGCGGGCAACTTTGGCTGGAGTAGTGTTCAAAAAGGGCTTGCCTTGCACGTGTAAAGCGAATTTTGTCGCTACCTTGCCTGCGTCGTCAGAGAGACCCTGCTGAAGATTCGACAATTTCGTGTGGAAATTGTCTTCCTTGGGCCGAAATTGGCAAATCCCCAAACACGTGCCAAAAGGAAACTGCAATGTTGTCTGAGCTCTTATCCATTCAGTTACGGCAACGAATTGGAGAAAAGAGTAAGAGAAAATAGGTTATTTCTCCTTTCAAAAATTGACTCAAAAACGTTCCTGGCCCTTCAATAATGACGTGTAGTATATATACAAGCACACACATACACAGACACACATACACAAACACATACACATGCACACACATACACACACAAACACACATTCACACACACAGACACACGCACACACGCAGACACACGCACACACACACATACACACACACACACACACACACGCACATATACACACACAAAGCCTGGAGCCACTGTTCGGTCTATACCAAATAATCGCCAAATGTATGTGTGCGCGCGCGCGCGTGTGTGCGTGTTGTGTGTGTGGGGGGGGGGCTTGTGCGTGTGTGTGTGTATGTGTGTGTGTGTGTGAATGTGTGTTTGTGTGTGTGTCTGTGTGTGTGTGTGTGTTGTGTGTGTGTGTGTGTGTGTGTGTGTGTTTGTGTGTGTGTGTGTCTGTGTGTGTGTGTGTTTGTGTCTGTATCTGTGAATGTATATGTCTGTGTGTGTATGCATATGTGTCGACTTGTATGTGTGTGTGTGTTCATGTCGGCTTGTGTATGTATAGGTGTGTGTGCGTGTGTGTGTGTGTGTGTGTGCGTGTGTGTGAGTGTGTGCGTGTGTGTGTGTGTGTGTCTGTCTGTCTGCCTGTCTGTCTGTCTGCTGTCTGCCTGTCTGTCTGTGTGTGTGACCTCACGCACGTGCATATATATATATATATGTGTGTGTGTGTGTGTGTGTGTGTGTAATTTTTCTTAACTTCAGTCCTGAAACACTTTTTGTAAACTTTATGTTTGCTCCTTGTTCAGAAAGCACTCTGAAGAAAAACTAGGTGGGAAAAAAAAGAGTATTTTGTCAACTGTACGAAACAGAAGCAAGTCGAAACACGCGAAAAAAAAAAAAAAGAAAAAAAAAAGGGAGTACATGTGACAGCAGAGACCTCTCCACCACACACGCACATACCGGTAATACCACCACAATGGCCGTGCCGCTTTGTCCAAGGTAATACGCGGCATCATAGGTATAGATAGCAACATAGATTGACTGTTTCGGGGCCCCAGTAGCTCAATTGGTTTGAGCGTCGGATTCACATGCTAATGGTTGTGGGTTCGAATCCCGGGGTGCGCTACATTAAAACTGGCCTTTCCCACTGTCCCATCTTAACATCATTGTTGTTCTGGTGGTGTCAGTACAGGACTAGATAAGTTCCCTTTGACCCCACTTCCCTGGAATGGTTATATCCCCGTCGGCTATATCACCTGAGGTGGGTGCCGACGTAAAAGAAAACTGACCCCAAAAGAATTGACTTTTTCAAGAGCCCCTTTTTTTAATTGTTATTTTTGTTTCAAGTCTAGCCGACTGCGTAGAGCCGTGTCAGGGCTATAACCGTCTCAAAACAAAGACCTATACAATGCTTCAACAGGAAAGACAAAGGAAAAGAAAATTAAGTACACATATCAATGCGTTCGTGCACATAATCTAAGGACACGCCCCTGGCGTTGGCCACTCCGTCCAATTTATCGCACAGGGGATTTAAAAAAACACACTTGAACACAAATTGAAACATAAGTAAGGACACTAAAACATACATGAAAAAGGGCCTAAGTTACCTAAAATTGCTTCCGCATATCTCAGTTCCCTAAAGCCAAAATTGCACCTAATACATGTAACCCAGCTATCAGTCCTAAGAGAAAGTAGGTAAGACTTTATCGAACACATAATAGACCAGCAAGGCAGAAAATGATAGGAAGAAATGACAGAAAGCAAAGAAGGAAGAAAGAAACAAAGTGAGTGAGAGAAAAGAGGCAATTTCTAGCACAGTATTTCCAGAAAGTGGGGATACTATTTATACAGAAAGAACCCCCGGCATCCCCACGGGGGTTTCACGAGCCCTAAGCGCTTGATAAAAGCATGAGAAACAAAGGCAGACACATATGTACAGCATGTGCGTGTCAGCCTCTACCGTTTATGATGAAAACGGATGAAGTCTGAGACATACAAATGTTAAAGAAGTGATAGAAATGAATGATAATAAACTATCTATTTCTGTATGTAAAACAACAACAAAAAACATAGAGACTTCATCTTTCTCACCCTCTTGTACATAACACACACATACACAGACATGCACATGCACACACGCACGCACGCACACACACACATACACAGGCATACACACTCATATACATACACACACACTCACGTACACAACTCTCTCTCTCTCTAACTCTATCTCTTTCTCTCTCACTCACCACACACAGACACACACGCGCGCGCGCGCTCGGGCACACAACCGTACACACACCAAACAAACAAGAATGCATATTAATGAATATACGTACACACACACACACACACACACACACACACACACACACACACACACACACATACACATATATATATATATATATAGATCTCTCTCTCTTATATATATATATATACATATATATATATATATTCAAACACTCGCTCACACACACACGCGCGCATGCACACACACACACTCACACACACACACACACAGAGACACACATACTCACGCACATAATGTGCACATACATACACACACACATACACACACGCACAACACACACACAAGAATACACCCACACATACACAATCATACAAACACACACGCGCGCGCACGCGCACGCGCGCACACACACACACATATATATATATGTACATGTATATATATATATATATATGTATATATATATATATAATTATATATATATATATGTGTGTGTGTGTGTGTGTGTGTGTGTGTGTGTGTGTGTGTGTGTGTGTGTGTGTGTGTGTGTGTTCGTTCGTTCCTTGATTTAACGTCTTTTCACTATAAGTGATATTAGACGGATAAAAATGGCATGGAGGATGATTTTTTTGGGGGGGGGGGAGGGGGGGGGGGGGGGGGAGGGAGGAGGGGAAAGAAGGGAACAGAGTAAGAGACGGAAAAAAAATTAAAAGGAATCGGCAAGGTCTTTAGAAAAATGATATGGATGATCAGAGAAATGAAACGAGAACAACGCTAACATCAAATGTAAAAGAAAAATCGTCATAAAAAGCAAAACAAAACAAAATAAGATAATGATACTTAAAATAATAACCTTAAAGTAACGCATTAACAGGACTGTGAACCAATGATTCTGAAATTTTAACTAACAGAACTTGATCTGATATCACTTCTTTAAAATGCTTTTCAAGATAGTTTCCTTGTGTAAACATCTTTGGTAAAAAATAACGAAGCTTTCTGCAGTAAAACAAACAGTGATACAATGTGAATTGTTCACCGCAAATACATAAAACGTTTTTACAATATTTTGTTTTCGAAACGTTCAGTTGAATGTGGTAACAATTAATCTCAAATGATATATCGAAGAATACTGCATTTTTTTTACAGATATTTTGAACTGAAAGTTTGATTCTTTTTTGAGACACAAATTTTTCATTTAAATGTTCATGAAATCGAATCCATGATGCTAATTCTAGCGAGTTGTAAGCTTCTTTTACCGAGGTGTTAACATGTAATTCTATGGAATTTTCAAAACGGAGTGCACCGGATTTAGCTGCTCTGTCAACTACGTTGTTGCCGTGAAGACCAACGTGAAAAGGCACCAGCATAAACTGATTTCCGAGCCATTTATCTTTAAACAGTGTATTAGATGATTTGCCTCAATTATTAAATCAGGTCTTGTGTCTGTATCAAAAGACTGTAAGGCATATAATACAGATTTTGAATCAACAAACAGAACTACTTTGAAAGGCACAGGCCGAAGGCTTATTAAATAATGCAACGCTTGAACAACAGCGACCAATTCTGCTGTATATATAGATACATTTGCCCCAATGAAAAAAGACTTTTTAATGTTAAATTTTGGAACATAAAACGCTGCTCCAGCGCTCTGATTTGCTAAGACTGACCCATCAGTAAAAATGTGGAGGTGGGTATGGTACTTTTCATCGATGTGTTCACAAGCTGTGGATAGCGTAATGTTGACATTATCATCTTTTTTAACGTCTGTATAATCGAGATCAAACGTGGCCTTTAGCATTTCCCATGTAGGGATAGGCGTTAACGTTGGTTTTTCGGCTATTTCATCCATAGTTATGCTGGATTGTTTGATCAGGTCAGATATGTAAGTTGCGTTGTAATTTGTGATGAAATGTTTTTTGCTCGTTTTGGAAAGTCAATATCAGACCTGATTTTAATTTCTTTGCTCACAAAATTATTCGCTTGTGAAGTAGTTCTAATTGCAAACTTTGCTGTAGCTAGCTCACGATGGTTGTTTAGAGGTAGAATTCCAGCAACTTTGTACGTTTCCAGAGTAGAAGCATGAGTTGGTACACCTAGTGCAATTTTAAGACTTTTGCAGTCCAAGTTCTGAATCTTTTTTAGTAAATATTTAGGTGCATTGAAAAAAAAATTCTTGCGCGTAGGATAATTTAGACCTGACCAGCGCTGTTGACAGATGAATCAGTATATTTGTATCCATTCCCCAAGATAATTTGCTTATTATGTGTGTGTGTGTGTGTGTGTGTGTGTGTGTGTGTGTGTGTGTATGTATATATATGTACACACACAACACACACACACACACACGAACACACCCACACCCACACAAACACACATACACATAACGCCCCCACAACACATACATACACACAGTCTCTCTCTCTCTCTCTCTCTCTCTCTCTCTCTCTCTCTCATTCTCTGAGATACCAGTTCATATGCCAGGAATAAGTACACAAAACTTGTTGACTGTCTGTCTCCCAGTCCAACAGGGTCTATGGTGTGACACAAAGCCCCCCGTACAGATGGCCCCTTGAACAAACAACACCGCGCCTGGCTGTGAATGGCTGAATAGGAATAACAAAGAGTTCTCCTTGACATTAGCACTTCCATGATATTACATTACATTCCGGTTATATAGTTTCGTTATTCTATGGTGTTATTACAGGAGAGAGAGAAAGAGAGAGAGAGAGAGAGAGAGAGAGGAGAAGGAGGAGAGAGAAAGAGAGAGAGAGAGGAGAGAGAAAGAGAGAGAGAGGAGAGAGAGAGGAGAGAGAGAAAGAGAGAGAGGAGAGAGAAGAGAGAGAGAGAGAGAGAGAGAGAGAGAGAGAGAGAGAGAGAGAGAGAAGAGGAGAGAAGAGGGGGAGAGAGAGAGAGAGAGAGAGAGAGAGAGAGAGAGAGAGAAGAGAGAGAAGAAGAGAGAGAGAGAGGAGAGAGAGAGAGAGAAGAGAGAGAGAGAGGAGAGAGAGAGAAGGAAGAGAAGAGAAAAGAGAGAGAAGAGGAGAGGAGAGAGAGATCAGGAAAAACTTTGTTTTAAAAAGATAATAAAGACGAAGGGTATAAGTGTGTGTTATCCTTCTGTTGTACATGTCAATAATTAGCTTAGTTCGGGCGTAAGATGATCATTATGATATTATGATACCGTCTTTGTGGGGTTTCGCTTCGTTTCCTTTGTATTGTTTTTCTTCGCTTTATTTGTTTGTTTGTTTTTTCTTTCTTCTTTCTTTGTTTTTGTTTCGTTTTAGTGTTTTTTTGTGTTTGGCTGTTTTGTTTGTATTGTTTTGTATTGTTTTGTTTGGTTTGGTTTGTTTGGTTTATTTGGTTTGATTTGATTTGTTTGGTTGGTTTGGGTTCGGATGTCTCCAGTTTAAACTAAGGGAGTTACTTCACATTACTAGGGAGGTGTGAGTGTCACCTAACTAAAAACAAATCTCTCACTTTTTACCCTGCCAGAGAGAAGGTAACCTAACTCAAAAAAGATCTCCCCTCTCTTTCCCCCTACCAAAGAGAAGGTAACCTAATTCCCCCCCCCCCCAAATCTCCTCCCTCTTTCCCTCTACCAAATAGAAGGTAAAGTAACCCAAAAAAATATATATCCCGCCTCTTTCCCCCTACCAAAGAGAAGGCAACCTAACTCAAAAAAGATCTCCCCCCTCTTTCCCCCTACCAAATAGAAAGTAACCCAACCCAAAACAAAAAATCTCCCCACTCTTTACCCCTACCAAAGAGAAGGTAACCAAACTAAAAAAATATCCTCACCTTTTACTCCTACCAAAGAGAAGGTAACTTAACTAGAAAATAAAACCTCTCCCCACTCTTTACCCCTACCAAAGAGAAGGTAACTTAACTAAAAACAAAACCTCTCCCTACTCTTTACCCCTACCAAAGAGAAGGTAACTTAACTAAAAACAAAACCTCTCCCTACTCTTTACCCTACCAAAGAGAAGGTAACTTAACTAAAAACAAAACCTCTCCCTACTCTTTACCCATACCAAAGAGAAGGTAACTTAACTAAAAACAAAACCTCTCCCTACTCTTTACCCATACCAAAGAGAAGGTAACTTAACTAAAAACAAAACCTCTCCCACTCTTTACCCCTACTAAAGAGAAGGTAACTTAACTAAAAACAAAACCTCTCCCCACTCTTTACCCTACTAAAGAGAATGTAACTTAACTAAAAACAAAACCTCTCCCTACTCTTTACCCATACCAAAGAGAATGTAACTTAACTAAAACTAAAAACAAAACCTCTCCCTACTCTTTACCCCTACCAAAGAGAAGGTAACTTAACTAAAAACAAAACCTCTCCCTACTCTTTACCCCTACCAAAGAGAAGGTAACTTAACTAAAAACAAAACCTCTCCCTACTCTTTACCCCTACCAAGGAGAAGGCAACCTAACTCACCTCCCCCCCTCTCTTTCCCCCTACCAAAGAGAAGTTAACCTAACAAAACAAAACAAAATAAAAACAAAAAACTGCCCACTCTTTACCCCTATAAAAGAGAAGGCAATCTAACTACAAGAAAAAGAATTTAACTAACCAACAACAACAACAACAAAAAAGGACACTTTTCCTACCCTTTACCCCTACCAAAGAGAAGGTAACCAAACTAAAAAAAAAATTATCCCAACCCTTTACCCCCCCCCCTCCAAGTATAAGGCATCCAAACGGGAAAGGATCGAACCTAGGCCCTTCGATTGAAAGTCTGACATCTTATTACCCACTTGACTATCGCACTCGTCAGAGAGTGAGTTCTTTGGGATTCAACCAAACAACTGGATGAGTCACGCCGGGTCTTCTTGAGCTGCCAAGTGCTGCTCACAGCTTGGGCTTGTTGTGTTGGCGGGACGTACCCGTTTTCAGCCCTTAGTGAATCATTGATAGAGAAAAGGATCTTTTGCCTGTTTTCATGTAGCACACCCAACGCCCTGGGCGTATCCTGTGTGCTGTGAAATCTCTATTCATATACCTCGTCAGGGTTTGTTTGTTTTGTTGGGTCCCCCCCCCCCCCCCCCCCTCGCAGGGAACTCAGACAGGGTGACAGTACTACACACCACTCAGCAACCGCTTTAGTATCTGTCGCAGTAATGTATTTGTACTGGTTGGCAATGATTTTGTGATTTTATGTCCGTCTGTCTGTCTGTCTGTCTGTGTCTGTTAAAAAAAAACAACGTATGTAGCAAAAACAGTCTCTCTCTCTCCCCCTTCCTGGTCTCTCCTCTCTCACTCTCTTTTTGTTAAGGAAATCATTAAAAAATCATATTATATAGAATGAATATGTGTGTGTTCCTGTGTGTGTGTGTGTGTGTGTGTGTGTATGTGTGAGTGTATGTGTGAGTGTATGTGTGTGTGTGTGTGTGTGTGCGTGTGTGTGTGTGCGCGTGTGTGTTCCCGTGTGTGTGTGTGTGTGTGTGTGTGTGTGTGTGTGTGTGTGGGGTGTGTGGTGTGTGTGTGTATGTGTGTGTGTGTGCGCGCGCTCGCATGTGTGTTCTCGTGTGTGTGTGTGTGTGTGTGTGTGTGTGTGTGTGTATGCAAGCGCGCGTGCGTGCGTGTGTTTGTGTGTCTGTGTCTGCATGCGTATGTGTCTGTGTCTGTGCTTGTATGTGGGTCTGTGTCTGTCATTTCGCTGTCTTTTTGTCTGCCTGTCTGTCTGTCAGTCAGTCAGTCTGTGTCTGTCTGTCTGTCTGTGTCTGTTAAAAAAGAAACGTATGCAGCAAAAAAAAAAAAAAAAAAAAAATTCTCGCCTGGTGCTTGATATTTGTTCACTAAATTTGGCTCAGTGGTGTAGATCGTAAAAAGGAGTCGCGAAGGAATACGTTGGGATTCATGGCTCCAATGTCAAGGTCACATGGACAAAAAAAAGTGCCTGAACTTGCAGGAAGCTGATGGATAGGACAAGGGAGTCAAAGGGTTAAGTTTGTGCAGTTGGTGGATAGGATGCAGTAGTCAAAAGGTTAATGGAGATTTTTAAAGGGGTTTGCCCATCTTGTGAATATCCCTCCCCCCCTCCAATAAGTTGAAACGGTAAGCATAAGATTTCGTACATATTGTTCTGTATACAGTTTTCAACAAAATGCACCGATAGGACTGAGTATACCGATAGGGCGTTAACAAACGTGTAAACAAATCCAAAACAAGTGTGACTGCCCGCATTTAAGAAAACAGGAACCAGGAAAAAGAATAAGAATGCGTATTTAACCCTTTGACTTCCGAACCTTGTCCACCAGCTTCCTGCATTGTCAACCATGCCAGCAAAGCAAAAACTGAACCCTTTGATTCCCTAACCCTATCCATCAGCTTTCTGCAGGAAGCTGGTGGATAGGTGAAGGAGTCAAAGGGTTCAGTTTTTGCAGTTGGTGGATGGGGTGCGGGAGTCAAAGGGTTAATACAACAAGACAAAAGGTCAGCTGGCCGAAAATTTGCGCCTATCTTGTCTTGTATTAAATCATCATCATCATCATCAGGTGCCCTGCCGCACGGCGTTGGCGATCATGGACTTCCATCTGTCTCTATCTCTCGTTGCCCCTAGCATATCCTCACCCTCCATCCTCCAGCCACTCTGCAAGTCCGTCCAGCATTTTCTCCCTGGGTCTACCCAGTGCTCTCTGTCCCTCCAGCTTTCCCGTTGTGACCAGGTGCTCCAAACCCCCCTTCCTCATAAAATGGCCTATAAATGTTGCCTGTCTTTTCCTAATCTTCCTTATGAATGATCTACTTGTGTCTGCCTCCATCAAGACTGTCTCGTTTGTTTTCTTTGCTGTCCATGGAACTCTCAACATTCTTCTTAGAAACCACATTAAATTGTATTAAATACACGTTCTTATTCTGTAAATTAAACGTGTAAAGAAGCCAGTTTATGGGGTAAGGGAAGATTTTGCTATGTGGCTTGGCCATCTCCTGTTATCAGCATTCTAAGCGCAGACGAGATGAATGGGAAGGCTGGTTTGGTGATGGATGTGAGGGAGAAGGGTGTGGAGTTGTAAGGGGGAGGAGGTGGGGGAGGGAGGGGAGGTCATGTTCCCCGTTGCAACTGGGCCCGACTCACCACCACCACCGCCCGATTCAGCGTCACTTGCATACCGACAAGCCACGAATCGCCCGTGTGTGGGATGCTGCATGCATAGACAGACAGCTTACACACTGCTATACATAGTATAGTGTACTGCTGTGTGGTCTGTGCGTCTGTCTGTCTGTGTTGCTGGAGTTAAATTAAGCCTGCTTCGTTCTGTGGTAGTGGTCGTGGTGGTTGTGGTGGTGTCGACTGTGTTTTTTTTGTTCTGCTAGATTGACGTGGTTTGATTTTTGCTGCACCACTAACCAGTGTTCTGTGTATTGTGTGTGCTGTGGGCGTGGGCGTGTGTTTTGTGGCAGTCTCCTTTATCTCAGGTCAGTTGTTTGCTCTCGTTTCTCTCTCTCTCTCTCTCTCTCTCTCTCTCTCTCTCTCTCTCTTTTCTCTCTCACTCTGTCTCTTTCTATCTCTCTCTCTCTCATATACACACACACACACCTCTTTCTCTCCCTCTCGCACACATCTCTCTTTCTCACATCTCTCTCTCTCTCATACACACACACACACACACACACACACACTACTACACACACACACCTCACATCACACACTTATGTCCCTCTCTCTCTCCCATACACACACACACACACACATCTGTCTGTCTGTCTGTCTGTCTCTCTCTCTCTCACATCTTATCTCGTCTCATCTCAACTCAAAGCCAGTGCTATAGAGGGTTATTGATGTTCGTGTCAGACAGAGTCAGCCTCTCTGTCTTTGCAATTTTTCCTTCCCCCTCCGATCGCTTGCCCCGCATAATGTTTGTGTTGTGGCGTATATATATATATATATATATATATCAGTGGCAGCATCCGCGGCGTGTGGAGACTCCCATATTGAGCGAATAACAGGAACTGTACAACTTGTTTTCATTGTCGCGAAATGTGTTTGCTCACACGGTCGTTAGCTAGATGTCGACAGGAAGTAACGCCCAACACAGGCAACTCCCGCGCGGGTTTTCATTTACATAATAGATCTGACTGTGTAGGCCACTAGGATGTCTCTGGTGTAGGCCTTCACTGCTCGAGGGATGGTGGTGGTGGGGGGGGGGGGTGTGATGACTAGATAGGCGAACACACTAATAATTAATATAATAGACGGGCGGTGTAGTCGAGAGAGTAAACACGGGATTTCCTTGTGCTTTTGTTATTGTTATTTTTTGTATAAAGTCCAGCCGACTGTGTAGAGCCATATCAAGGCTATTACCATTTCAAAATATGCACAATACTTCAACAGTAAAACAAAAGAAAAGGAAACAGAAATTTAAATATATATATATATATATATCAATGCATTTGCACACATAATCTAAGGAGATGCCCCTAGCGTTGACCACTTCCGCAGGGGATTTTTAAAAAAAAACGTAACATGGATACAAATTTAAACATAACTAAAAGGACACGAAAACGTATATAAAAAGAGGCCTAAATTACCTAAAATTGCTTCCGCATATCACACTTCCCTAGAGCCAAAATTCACTTTATACATGTATTCAGTTATCAATCCTAAGGGAAAGTACGTAAGACTTTGTCGAAAACATACAAGTGAATGGACCAGCAAGGCATAAAAATGATAGGAAGAAATGACAGAAAGCAAAGGAACAAGACAGAAAACAAGAAGAATGACAGAAAAGAGGAAATTTCTATCACAGAATTTCCAGAAGACGGGGGATATTATTTACATGTGCTTTTGTGCCCTGGAGATTTGGTCATTGTTGGTGATTGCTTTGGTGAATGATGAGAGTGCGCGCCTTGGTTTGATTCTTGAATCGAGATTTGGCACCTAATAAATGATGATGATGATGATGATAGTAATATTAATGATATTACTATCATTATTATTATTATTTTGTTGTTGTTGTTGCTTTAGTGAATGATGAGAGTGCGCGCCTTGGTTTGATTCTTGAATCAAGATTTGGCACTTTATTGTTATTTTTTTTATTATTAGGCCTATTGTTGTTGTTGTTGCTGTTGTTATTCTCGTTATTGTTATTGTTGTTGTTGTTGTTACTTTCAATCCTGCCTGAATACCTGAGCTCTCGCCAGGTGGGTAAAGGGTGGAGATCTTTATGAGCTTCCTGTTCAACGTACATGTACATGTATGTGGAGGCCTGCCAGCACCTAAACCACCCTCCGTGTGTGTTAGCAGACAGAACATCAAACATCACGCCAAAGATCCTGTAACTCGGTTGTAAGTGGTGTATGGAAACGTGAACACATATCTAGCATGCACGCCGAGTAACCAAAGATGGACAGAATATGGGGATGGAGGCTACGCAGCAATGTACCGCCTACATAGTGTGCGCAAGACAACGTGCACACGTACACGCATCCGAGAAACCGACAGCGCTATAAAAATGAATAAATAAATGATTAAACAACTATTTAACTAACTGATTAACTAACTAATTATCCAACCAACCAACCAACCAACCGACCGACCGACTAACTAACTAACCAACCAACCAAGTACCCAACCATCCAACCAACTAACCAACCGACCGACCAGCCAACCAGCCAACCGACCATCCAACTAACTAACTAACCAACCAACCGACCGACCGACCAACTAA
>CM060306.1:31039480-31041980 GCA_030674185.1 Monoplex corrugatus | reverse complement strand
CACTACTACTATTGCTGCTACTGCTACTACTACTACTACTACTACTACTACTACTACTACTACTAATGACAACAATAATTAAACAACAATGATACCACTACTACTACTGCTGCTAGCAATAATTAAACACTACTACTACTACTACTAATAATAATAATAATAGATAATAATAATAATAAACATGGAGGCCATTAAAAACGGTAGGAATATGAGGAGGAAGGAAAGTGTGTGGGCGACTCCAGCCAACCAGCTGGAATGGAAACAGAAAAATGGCGACTGTGTGTCACCGTCACCAACCAACCAGTCAGTGAGTTATCATGCCAATCTTCAGTACCACCACTGCCAGTACTGAGTGAGTCTTGCAGCCTGGGAAAATCAATAATGCTGCTAGCTAGCTGGCTGGCCTTCGGAATAAATCAAGTCCACAGATGATTTAGATCATTCCAGCATCAACATTGAGATAAATATCGAGAGAGTCAAGGTCGTTAGGATGGATGGCAAGGAAGATTGGGGGAAGGTTGGAGGGACACGGTGGGGGGGGGGGATGGGGGGAGGAGAGAATGAGAGGATGTTTAGAGAGACGCAAGGAGAGAAAACAAAAACAGGATGTTGTGTGTGTGTGTGTGTGTGGTGTGTGTGGAGTAAGGGGGGGGAGCAATTTTCGAAGGTAATGATACAAGCAAGAGAGGAGAGAGAGGGAGAGAAAGAGAGAGAGAAGGAGAGAGAGAGAGAGGAAGAGAGAGAGAGAGAGAAAGAGAAAGAGGAGAGAAGAAAAGAGAGAGAGAGAGAGAAAGAAAGAGAGAGAGAGGGAGAAAAAGAGAGAGAGAGAGAGAAGAGAGAGAAAGAGAAAGAAAGAGGAAGAGAGAGAGAGAAGAGAGAAAGGGAGAGAGAGAGAGAGGGGAGAGGAGGAGGTGTCAGTCAAAACAGCCACAAGAAGTGGCAACTATCTAGATAGAGTTGTTTTTACCTGAAACCAATACTCCGAGTGGTGCCAATGTTTGACAGTCTTCCAGCCATAGGATCGATAACAGAATGCTGATGGTTGGTGTCTGTAGAGAGCGTTCTATCAGGACTAGACAGACAATTTAGGTCGTTGTGCCGTGGACATGAGGCTGAATATTCAGGTTATTTGGACAGCAGGGCGGTATGAAAAATAATTTAAAAAAAGAAGGGGTGGGGGGTGGGGGGTAAAAAGAAGTCAAGGACTCAAGTCAGTCAGTCAGTCAGTCAGTCAGTCTACAGCATCACTCCTTGGAATGTTGGCTACCCCCACTGCTCTCCGGGTCTCTGTGTCTTCCACGTATTTCCTCAACCAGATTGAAAATTTCTGGGCTGTTACGACCTGTCCACTCCTGTATGTCTCCCAGAAAACAAAAAAAAATGCATTCTCACGAAAGATGTCATTTATGAAAAAGTCGAAGGCAAAAGAAAAAAGGGAAGACCGCGAACAAATTACCTGGGAAACACGAAGGAGTCAAGGACTACTTAATGGATCAATTTTGTTTGTTTGTTTGTTTAGATCTTTGTTGGGTTTTTTGTTTGTTTGTTTTGTGACATTTGCTTGCAGATTTGGGTGGAGCGCATATGTAGTTTTCCGAGTGCAGTGAATCCCTTTTTGAACATTAGAGGAAAAACAGCAAGTCTTCCCTATTTTTTGTTTGTTTCTTTCTTTCTTTCTTTTGTTTCGTTTTGTTTCTCTGTGTTGTTCTGTCACAGCAAACACACCTTCTGACTCTGTTGTTGTATTGCTCTGGTTCCTAGTTCTTTGAACGCGGGCGGTCGATCATGTCGGTTGGATTGTTTACGCTATTGTTATGTGAGATCTTCTCCATTACATGGCACTGTTTCAATTGCTTAAGCTATGGTTATGTTAGATCTTCTCCATCACATGGCACTGTTTCAATTGCTTAAGCTATGGTTATGTGAGATCTTCTCCATTACATGGCACTGTTTCAATTGCTTAAGCTATTGTTATGTGAGATCTTCTCCATTACATGGCACTGTTTCAATTGCTTAAGCTATGGTTATGTTAGATCTTCTCCATCACATGGCATCAGCGGGCGTCAGTGCATATGGAATTAATTTCGGGCGCGGAGTCGCCGTGCTAAGAAATTGAAAGTAAAGCTAAATGCAGTCAAGAATTCAGTTTGTGATTTGTCGTCTTCTGACTAGTACTATATGGGGAAGTGGTATACGTGTAGGTGACATCACTGTCGGGAAAGTTGAGAGCCGGAAAGGCATATGATAGACAGAGACTTAAATTAAGTGTGTGTGACACATTTTGCATTGGTGTGTGTGTGTGTGTGTGTGGGTCCTGCTCTATGGGGAAGTGGTGAACATGTTGGTGACATCACCACTACACACGCACACACACACACACACACACACGCACACACACACACACACACACACACACACACACGCACAGAGTCAGAAATGTTGAGAGCCGGAAAGGCACATGATACTACACAGAGACTGCTAAGCGTGTGTGACACATTTT
>CM060306.1:31019480-31024480 GCA_030674185.1 Monoplex corrugatus | reverse complement strand
ACAGTATGCTGATGATATATGTATTTGGATGAATATTACTTTAAAAAAGACAACTCCACAGAGAGCACAGAATTACATTAGGAAATTGTATCAATCTGATCTTGATAATCTTGGAAACTATATGTTAGAAAATGGTCTGTCGTTGTCAGCGGAAAAAACTAACATGATGCTATTTAATTCTGGTGGTACTTTAAGTAACTTGCCTACTTTCAGATTGCTTGGTGAAGTGTTACATTACAAACAGGTTGTAAAATTTCTGGGAGTCTTTATGACATCGAAATTAAACTGGAATGTCCATTTTGATTATATTTCAACAAAAGCAAGAAAAGCCCTAAATTTTCTAAAGATAATAAGCCGATTACCTTGGGGAATGGATTCGAACATACTAATTCATCTGTCAACAGCACTTGTACGATCTAAATTATCCTATGCGCAAGAAGTGTTTTTCAGTGCACCAAAATATTTATTAAAGAAGATACAAAGCTTAGACTGCAAAAGTATTAAAATTGCTCTAGGTGTCCCTACTCATGCCTCTAATCTGGAAACGTACAAAGTTGCTGGAATTCTGCCTCTGAACAACTATCGTGAGCTAGCGACAGCAAAATTTGCAGTTAGAACTACTTCACAAATGGACAATTTTGTGAGTAAGGAAATTAAAATCAGGTCTGATGTTGACTTTCCAAAGCGAGCAAAAAGCATTTCATCACAAATGACTGTTTCAACTTACATATCTGACTTGGTCAAACAGTCTAACATAAATATGGATGAAATAGCTGAGACACCATCAACAACGCCTATCCCTACATGTGAAATGCAAAAAGCCTCTTTTGATATTGATTATACAGACGCTAAGAAATCTGAAAACGTCAACATTTCGATATCCACAGCAAGAGAACACATCGATGAAAAATACCGTACCCACCTTCACATTTTTACCGATGGATCAGTCTTAGAAAATAAATGTGCTGGAGCAGCATTTTATGTTCCAAAATTTAAGATAAAAAAGTCATTTTTCGTTGGGGCAAACTTATCGATCTTTACAGCGGAATTAGTCGCTATTATTCAAGCATTGCATTATCTAGTAAATCTTAAACCCATGTCTTTCAAAGTAGTTCTCTTTGTTGACTCAAAATCTGTATTATATGCCTTACGGTCTTTTAATGCCGACACAAGACCTGATTTAATTACTGAGGCAAATCATCTTATACATCGTTTAAGGGTCAAAGGTACAGATATCAGTTTATGCTGGGTGCCTTCTCATGTTGGTCTTCACGGCAACGAAGTAGTTGACAGAGCAGCTAAGCAAGGCGCCCAGAATGCTGATAATGCTATAGAATTACATGTTCATACCTCCGTAAAAGAAGCTTGCAACTTGCTCGAATCAGCCTCATGGACTCGATTTCTTGAACATTCAGATGAACAGTTTGTGTCACAACAAATGATAAAACTTACCGTTCAAAATGTATGTAAAAAATTGCAGTATTCTTCTATGTATCATTTGAGATCGATTGTTGCTGTTTGTTTTCGTATTCAGCTAAACGCATTGAGAACAAAATATTGTAAAAATGTCAAGTGTATTTGCGGCGAACAGTTCACACTGTTTCACTGTTTATTCTACTGCAAAATGCTACGTTCTTTTTTACCGAAAATGTTTACTCAAGAAAAGTATTCTGAAAATCATTTCCAGAAAATTACATCAGATCAAACGTTGTTAGTTAGAATTTCAGAATCATTAGTTCACAGTCCTGTTAATGCATTACTTTAACTTTATTCGGTTTGTATTTTAGTGTTACAATTTCCCTTCACGTTATTGAAGTTAATTGTTAGTGTTAAGTTCTCGTTCCATTTTACTGTTCCCCCACCTGCTGTCTTTTTCCTCTGTCTTCCCTCTGCCCAAATCCAACCCGTCCAACTATCGTTCTACATTTTATTTTGTTCACTTTTTTTTTTTTTTTTTTTTTTTTTTTTTTTTTTTTTTTAAATAATTTCCCCTCCCCCCCTCCCCCGTCTAATATCACTTATAGTGAAAAGACGTTAAATTAAAGAACGAACACATACACACACACACACACAAACGGTCTGAGGGTTCAGAGCCCCTCATTTTATTTAGACCAAATGCACCACAATGATACTGTGCAGATAGGATTGAAGGACAAGCTCTGTCTGTGGATTCCAGAACTTTCCAGTCGACAGAAGCGAGTAGGCTACCTATTGTGGGGTGTGTTCGGTGGTCAGTCAGGTGTCATAGTCCGTTATCTCGACTGTCTACTCGATACTGCAGGTGTCATAGTCTGTTATCTCGATAGTCTACTCGATATTGCAGGTGTCATAATCTGTTATCTCGATTGTCTACTCGATACTGCAGGTGTAATAGTCTGTTATTTCGACTGTCTACTCGATACTACAGGTGTCATAGTCTGTTATCTCGACTGTCTATTCGATACTGCAGGTGTCATAGCCTGTTATCTTGACTAACTGCTCGATACCGATACTGACTGATTAAACAAATGACTGTGTCAGTAGTGTCTAAATGATTAGGTATCACACACACACACACACACACACACACACACACACACACACACACACACACACACACACACACACACACACTCACACTCACACACACATTCACACACCTACTCGCACGCGCACACACACACACACACACGCGCACACACACACAACACACACACACCACACCACACCATACACGCACACGCGCGCACACACACACGTACGCACGTACGCGCATACATACATGTACATACGCCCCCGCATGCACAAGTTCACGTACACGCACGCATGTATGCAGGCACATACGCACATGGGCACACACGCACACACACCTTATGCACGCAGGCACACACACACCCGTACACACACACACACACACACACACAAACACACACACATACATACACACACACATGCTTACACACACACACACATGCTTACACACACACACACACACACATGCTTACACACACACATGCTTACACCACACACACACACACACACACACACACACACACACACACACACACACACACACACACACACACACACACACACACACAGACCTTTTGACATATTGGTCGGAATGGTCAACACTAGGGGCATATGTGTAGATTATGTATATCCTATTTTCCTTTCATGTGTTCTTGTATGTGTTTGTGTGATGTGTGCGTACGTGTGTGTGTGGTATGTGTGTGTAAATGTGTGTGTGTGTGTATGTGTGTGTGTATGTGTGAGTGTGTGTGTGTATGTGTGTGTATGTGTGTGTATGTGTGTGTATGTGTGCGTGCTGTGTGTGTGTGTATGTGTGTGTGTATTATCTATTATATATATATTTTGTGTGGTGTGTGTGTGTGTGTGTGTGTGTGTGTTGTGTGTTTCAGGGTGCAGGCAGGTGTTGTGTGTGTTTTCAGGTGGCTGCAGCTCTAATATGGTCTATGACAGTGTGGAATTGTACAGTAATGACTATAATCATTAAAGACGAGGGAATGAGGGGGAGTAGGATGAGGAGAGAGGAGTAGAGGGGTCGAGAGAGTGAGGAAGAGAGGAGAGTGAGAATGAGGAGAGGGGCAGTGTGGAAAGATGAAGAATGAGATGAAGAGAGAGAAGGGAGAGAGAGAGAGAGAGAGAGAGAGGAGAGGGAGAGAGAGAGAGAGAGAGAAAGAGAGATTGAGAGGGAGTGAGTGTGGAGAGAAAGAGTGAGAGAGAGAATGAGTGGGAGAGAGAGGGAGAGAGAGAGTGAGTGAGAGAGAGATTGAGAGGAGAGAGAGAGAGAGAGAGAGTGATAGAGATAGGGAGAGAGTGAGAGAAAGGGAGAGAGGGGGAGATATAGAGAGAGAGAGTGAGGAGAAAGAGGAAGAGAGAGGAGAGAGTGAGAGTAAGAGAAAGAGTGAGAAAGAAAGTGATAGGGAGAGAAAAGAGAGAGAGGGAGAGAGAGTGAGTGAGAAGAGATTGAGAGTGAGAGGGAGAAGAGAGGGAGGAGGAGGGAGAGGGGAGAGACAGAGAGTGAGTGAGAGAGAGATTAGGGAGAGAGGTGAGAGAGAGAGAGGAGAGAGAGAGAGAGAGAATAGAAGAGGAAGAAAAAAGAGAGAGAAGAGAGAAAGAGAAGAGAGAAGAGAGAGGAGAGAGAGAGAGAGAGAGAGAGAGAGAGAGAGAGAGAGGAGAATATGACACTTTGTTTTCAGCAGTAGAAGTTACTAAGTTACTACCTTTGTCTTTTCAGACTTGCTCTTGTTTCCATGCTGGGCATGTTCGTGTGTCCATAAGCCAGCCACTGACATGATTTATAGGGCCTTTAATGTCTATACTGAACTGACATCCTTTGCACATACAGAACAAAGAGGTTTAGGCACTGGCAAGAAAAAAAAAAAAACCCAGTCTCTATGATAGGGCTGAAAGTTTGTTGAATTTGTATGGAATAGATCCTGCATCACGAGAAACCTAGAACAATGCCCTGGGATAGAGGTTGGAGGAAAAATTATGAACAACATTCGTTACGCAGATGACACTGTGCTAATTGCAGAAAATGAAAGGGACCTACAAAACTTTGTGAATATGATAGAAATAGAAAGCAAAAATAAAGAGTTGGAGCTAAATAGCAAGAAGACAGAAGTCATGGTAATCAGGAAAAAGAAAAACAAAACATGAAATCCCCTCATGCAAAATAACAGCAAACGGCACAACTTTGAGACAGGTTGATAAGTTTTAAATATCTGGGAACGATCATTTCACCAGACGGTTGATGCACATCAGAAAATAGCCAGCAGAACCGGCCAAGCCAAAACGGCATTCAAGAAGATGAAAAGCATTCTTACCAACAAATTCCTATCAATTAACATCAAGAAGAAAGTTCTTGAATGCTATATAGAACCGATAATGTTATACGGTTGTGAGCGTAGACAGTCAACACGCAAAGCCAGAACAAGATTGAGGCAGCCGAGATGTCGTTTCAAAGAAAAATATTGAGAGTTCCATGGACAGCA
>CM060306.1:30969480-31009480 GCA_030674185.1 Monoplex corrugatus | reverse complement strand
TGCCAGCGCATAGGATAGGGTTTTTTTCCCCCGCAGATTCAGGGAATCTGCAAGATAAGTGCCAACAGATTTAGGTGGAAAGGTGCATGTGGAATTGTCTGAGTACGATAAATCCTTCTTGAACAAACTCCAAATTATAGTAATAAAAGAAGTAGTAGCCACGGCACCAGTGGTACCACAGCTTGTAATATGTGATTGCCCAGTAAGTGATGAGGCATTGTTGCTCTTGGTTCCCGTTCAGCATCGTCGGCTGTTTCTTGTTAAAATAGTTATCTAACGGAATATGCACCAACAGGGATACGGATTAGGTATGTAGACCCAGGTAGCAGTTATACATCAGGGACATCCATTTGTTTATCCATCCAGGTAGCAGTGACTGATAGTTTGATAGGTATCACCAGTGACTATAGTGTAATATGTACCATCAGGGACATAAATTTGTTTATCCATCCAGATAGTGATGACTGATAGTTTGATAGGTATCACCAGTGACTGATAGTGTAATATGTACCATCAGGGACATAAATTTGTTTATCCATCCAGGTAGTGATGACTGATAGTTTGATAGGTATCACCAGTGACTGATAGTGTAATATGTACCATCAGGGACATAAATTTGTTTATCCATCCAGGTAGTGATGACTGATAGTTTGATAGGTATCACCAGTGACTGATAGTGTGATATGTACCATCAGGGACATAAATTTGTTTGTCCATCCAGGTAGTGATGACTGATAGTTTGATAGGTATCACCAGTGACTCATAGTGTGATATGTACCATCAGGGACATAAATTTGTTTATCCATCCAGGTAGTGATGACTGATAGTTTGATAGGTATCACCAGTGACTGATAGTGTAATATGTACCATCAGGGACATAAATTTGTTTGTCCATCCAGGTAGTGATGACTGATAGTTTGATAGGTATCACCAGTGACTGATAGTGTAATATGTACCATCAGGGACATAAATTTGTTTGTCCATCCAGGTAGTGATGACTGATAGTTTGATAGGTATCACCAGTGACTGATAGTGTAATATGTACCATCAGGGACATAAATTTGTTTGTCCATCCAGGTAGTGATGACTGATAGTTTGATAGGTATCACCAGTGACTGATAGTGTAATATGTACCATCAGGGACATAAATTTGTTTGTCCATCCAGGTAGCAGTGACTGATAGTTTGATAGGTATCACCAGTGACTCATAGTGTGATATGTACCATCAGGGACATAAATTTGTTTATCCATCCAGGTAGTGATGACTGATAGTTTGATAGGTATCACCAGTGACTCATAGTGTGATATGTACCATCAGGGACATAAATTTGTTTATCCATCCAGGTAGTGATGACTGATAGTTTGATAGGTATCACCAGTGACTCATAGTGTGATATGTACCATCAGGGACATAAATTTGTTTATCCATCCAGGTAGTTTGATAGGTATCACCAGTGACTGATAGTGTAATATTACCATCAGGGACATAAATTTGTTTGTCCATCCAGGTAGTGATGACTGATAGTTTGATAGGTATCACCAGTGACTGATAGTGTGATATGTACCATCAGGGACATAAATATGTTTATCCATCCAGGTAGTGATGACTGATAGTTTGATAGGTATCACCACTCCAGTGACTGATAGTGTGATATGTACCATCAGGGACATAAATTTGTTTATCCATCCAGATAGTTTGATAGGTATCACCAGTGACTGATAGTGTAATATGTACCATCAGGGACATAAATTTGTTTATCCATCCAGGTAGTGATGACTGATAGTTTGATAGGTATCACCAGTGACTGATAGTGTAATATGTACCATCAGGGACATAAATTTGTTTGTCCATCCAGGTAGTGATGACTGATAGTTTGATAGGTACCACCAGTGACTGATAGTGTAATATGTACCATCAGGGACATAAATTTGTTTGTCCATCCAGGTAGTGATGACTGATAGTTTGATAGGTATCACCAGTGACTGATAGTGTAATGTGTGTCTGCAGGGACACGGGTTAGATATATCGATCCAGGTAGCAGAATTGCAGGACCACGAACTTAATTAACATCTCTATCACACCGTTTCCCATGAGAAGAGAGATAATTCATTGGTGGGCTTAGTCGAATTAAGATTTTTCTGGATTGTCGCCCTTAACTTTTCGACGCCTCTCTCTCTCTCTCCCTCCTTCCCTCTCTCTTTTGGAACGTTTGTGTATGTGCGTGCGTGTGCGTGTGTGTGTGTGTGTGTGTGTGTGTGTGTGTTGTGTGGCGCGCGCGCGAGTGCTGGGAAAAAGAGAGAGAGGGATGGGGTGGGAGTGGGATAGGGGGAATGGGGGAAATGGACGGGAGACGTTTCCCTTAATTAAACCAACGTACATGCAGAAAACAGTATTCGTATCTTCGATAAATTTATACAAGGTACATCTGTATGTGTCTTGTTTGGACAGGCGACCAAGCAAGCAGCGGTGGTGGACCGTCTGACTGACACCAGCAAGTACACGGGATCGCATCAGCAGCGGTTCGATGCCTCGGGTAAGGGCAAAGGCAAGGGAGGTCGGGAAGACGTAGTGGACAACACCGGTTACGTCGGCAACTACAAAGGAGAGGGTACCTACGAAAAGAAATAGTCTCACTCAAAAAAATACCCAAAAAAATCCGAAAAAAACCCCCAGAAGATGTAGCCCTCTATTCAGCAAAGGAAAAGTCAGCAATTGAAAAAAAAAAAAAAAGTGATCTGCTTGTTTGAACCAAATGTTTTGCGAAAAGTAGTCATCTTCAATCGCGACTGAAAAAAATATATATTGTGAATTGGTTGTCTGGTTGAAATGTAACCATCATCTTCAGTCGCGGCTTAAAAAGAAATATTGTAAAGTGGTTATCTGGTTGAAATATAACCATCTTGGTCCTTAAATGAAAAAGGTTTGCTTGATTCTTGGGCGAATTTCATTTTTCAATCTTGTGCAAGAATTTCGATTTTCTGCACGAATATAGTCTACTAGATCCTCCAGGCAAAACACGTCTTTCATATTTGTGTATAGCGCGAAGCAAATTGGATCTTAGTCAGAAAGCAGTCCATTTTAACCTGCAGCGAAAACCAGTCCGGATGAACATTTGGCGAAGACCGGTCCATTTGATTCACGTTCCATAAAGCCCTCTGGAGCTTTTGTCTTAAAGTAATTTTTTAAAGTCTTTTGTAGAATACAGTCTACTTTACTTGTTGGGTACGTTGTGATTACTGCCAGCTTGGATGATGATGAGTAGATCGATTTTAATACACTGACAAAAATGGGGCTTGTCTTGGGACCACATAATCTGATGATGCTTATAGGTACTGCTTCATGTTTGTTTAACGCAAAGCGAAAGATGAATGTGGTATGGGATTTAAGCGTATGAATTTGTATGATAAAACTTGAGGGCGTTTTTTGTCCATGAGGTATTGCTAATTCATGAATGTTGGTTTTTGTCAGAGTCGACATATGTAATTGTCACACACACAAGCATTAACTAAACAATACCGAACTTGCTGCCGATTGTTCAGAGCTTTATCGTTTAGTGTGCCAACGGGACAGTCTACATCGGTGGCCCCTTATAAAAATGAATAGATAAATAAAATAATTTAAAAAAAAAAAAAAGAAAAAGAAATTGTCACAACAACTGTCAATCGAGGCAAAATATTGATCTGTGTATTATAGTCTCAGAATCTAATGTAAGATATATGTATTTTTGAGATCAGACATCTTGAAGCATTGAAAAGTATTGCCGACGTTTGGTCACAAATCTGGCAACAAACGCTAATTTTGAAATGCCACAGACTGCAACGTTGTAAGCTGCTGTGGTATCATGATGGAATGTGTGTGGGAGGATATTGAGTGAAAACACTTAGACCTACTATTAGGATTTACTGAAAGATTCTCTTATCATGAAAATCCTACTGTCTACTTCCGTGGTCTTTTGTAGATGGTGCTCTAGAATATTTCCGTCATACATATGTTTAAGATACATGTGCCTCTTTGTTATTCGTCATCTCATTGTTGTCATCGAATAAAGTAGTAGACTAAACCACAATTGTTTGTTTTAGCTGCTGCAGTGTCATCAGTTATGTTCACTTTTCAATTCTTCTGTTTTCTTTTGCTAAACTATAGATGTGTCTTTATTTCAAATTTTCGAAATGTGTATTTTATATGGTCCTTTTCAAAACATTCTTTTGTTTTCTTTTGCTGAACTATGCTGTGTCTTTCGTTTAAGTCATCGAAATGTTTATTTTACACACACAAAAATATCAAGTGGTCCTTTTGAAATCATAAGGTGTCTTAATGACTTGTTTATTTAACTATCAAGGCAGCCATACCTGAACATGGAACAGGAAATGCCAGTTCAGTGAAACAGCAAAAACAGTTTAGCTTGCATCTGACTGGCTGGTGAGCTTGTGTGATACTGTGATGTCAAAAGATTCCATTCGCTTCATCATCACCGTAAAGTATCAATAAGTTTTATTCTAAAGTACCATCACACATTAAGTAAATGAAACGAAAAGGTTGTTATTTCAAAACGGGTATTTTCCTCTTTGAAAAGATCCCTTTGTAAGCGTTTTGCGGAAGCCAGTTTGTTAAAACGATCTTTCCTTGTAAGATTTACAAGCAAGTGTTTCATGATATAAAGAATATCGGTTTTGTCAGCAAACTACCCGCCTCCCCATGGAGAGCAACTTTTAAGCATAGCTGTGCCAGTTTGACACACTCCCTCTACCCCCGCACGCTTACCTTGATTACGCGAACAGTCAGGCTGAAGCCTTTAATAGACACATGTACGCACGCATGTCACATACACGCACACGCATGATTCACAGTAAGTATGAAGGTTCGTCTGTGGGTTTTTTTTTTATATTATTATTGTCAGATTCGTCCATTAGTTAATTTTGATTCGTTTGTATTGAGATATATTCTATGCGTTTGACTTTTGTGATATCCTTTTATTTAACCAATAAAGTTTTGTTTTAAACGAAAACTGACGATTGGTTGGTGTGAAGACAATTCAGTCACCGTGTGTGTGTGTGTGTGTGTGTGTGTGTGTGTGTGTGTGTGTGTGTGTGTGTGTGTACGCGAGAGTTTTCGAAGAGGATGGTTTGACAGGATTTTACCTTTAGCTTTGACAGTATTCCAACCTGCAAATCTCGAGAGGAATGCGTCAGCTATTGGTCTCAAAATCAACCACGGCAAAACGAAAGTCATGCACGTCGGCCACGACACCATTCCCCGTCGAATCTTTTTCCAGTCCGGCGAGGTGGTTCAGACATGCGAGCAGTTCAGTTACCTCGGAATTGACACCTCGTCTCCAACTTCAGTTGTAGACGAACGATTCGCCAAAGCATGGGCAGCGATGAACAAATTGAAGCCGATTTTCAGCTCAAAGGCCGATGACCAAATCAAGATTAGACTTTTCAAGGCAGCAGTAGAGAGCATCGTATGCTACGGTCTCGAGTCCGTACCTCTGACCGAAACTCTCTCGAAGTTGATCGACTCTTCTCATCGGCGTATGATCCACTCGGCACTCGGCATCTACTGGCCAGAAAAAATCTCCACCAAGGCGCTCTGCTCTCGGACTAAGCTCTCACCCTTGAGCTTCGGAGACGCCGACTGAGACTGATCGGGCACAGCCTTCGAATGCAGACAAGGTGTCCCACTCCCCTGGGTGACATATTGTCTGCCAACCTCAGCGACCGTGTCAACCTTCGACGTGGACAAGGCAAAACCCTGACTCTGAAGGCTGATTTTACGAATGATCTTGACCTCCTCGGCGTTTCCCCAGCAATTGTCATGAACATGAACAGCATCCAATTTTCACAGTTGATTGGTTCGCTCTAATTTGCTGAGTGTTAAATATATATATAAACCTGCATATCAAATTACAATTGGCTTATACATGACTCACTAGCTGTGCAAAAAGACGATATTCTGAAGGACCTCGCACAAAAATGGAAAACTGGAAATGGACCGGGAGGGTATTTTTTTATTTTTTTATTTTTATTTTTTTAAGATTTGTTAGGATGGAGTGGATTTTACATAACTTGGGGTTTTTGTTGTTGTTTTTTTTGTTTTTTAGAAAGTGCAAGGACAATTTTTGTCATTCCATCTGGATTGACAGGCTGGAGGAAAAAGGAAAGCTGGAAGGAAAGAGAGCACGAGGTATACCCAAGGAGAAAATATTGGACGGACTTGCAGAGTGGCTGAGGACAGAGAGGGTGGGAGAACGTACTTGCAGCGACAAGGGACAAATTCGTATGAAGAGCCATGATCGCCAACGCCATGCGGCAGGCACATGATGATGATGATGTTGATGATGACTGGCTGAAATGATCCAGATGGAATGCCAATAAAAGAATCAGACAAGGATCAGACGAGGTGCCGAAATTTCTTCTTATTTGGTCTATTTCTTCTCTGAAGAAATTGAATTTGTCAGGGAGGCGTGTGGGTGGACTATATTTGAAGGACAATTTTAGTTCTTGCATCTATCATCTGGCCTCTCAATTGAAAAAACAAACAAACATTCTGTGGAAGAATCTTTTAATGGTTCTGTCATCTAGGTATTGCATTTTGGCTTCAAATCGTTCTATCGACCAAGTGTCTGTGTTGGGCATATATTTGTCTATTGATAGGCGACTTTTGCACCAACATCGCTCTGCTTGACGCCGCCTTTATTTGGCCTGCTTAAACCCTTGACTCCAGCACCCTATCCACCAACTGCAAAAACTTAGCTCTTTGACTCCCTCACCCTGAGGGAATCAAAGGGTTAATGTTAAGGGGCATCCACGGTGCTGAGGTGCAGTCTGTGATCTTTGGTGTGATAACAGGAGCATGGATGTCAAACTGAACCAAGTTGTATTAGTCTACAAGATCCAAAGAGTTGAAGCATGCAGTAGTAAGGGCTGACACAAGGTCAGTCTTGAAAGTAGCAATCTTAAAATTCTTATGTTACTTGACTTGATTATTCAAACTGTATTTCCTGGTTTGTGAATGCGTACGGGAAGTTTCACATAGTGATCAGTGATGAGTTTGTCCATAATTCCTGGTTTTACGTACGGGAAGTTGGCCAATTATAGGGTGATCAGAGATGAATTTGTCCTTAATTCCTGGTTTTATGTACGGGAAGTAGGTCAATTATAAAGTGTTCAGAGGTGAGTTTGTCCTTAATTCCTGGTTTTACGTACGGGAAGTAGGTCAATTATAAAGTGTTCAGAGATGACTCTGTCCTTAATTCCTGGTTTTACGTACGGGAAGTAGGTCAATTATAAAGTGTTTAGAGATGACTCTGTCCTTAATTCCTGGTTTTACGTACGGGAAGTAGGTCAGTTATAAAGTGTTCAGAGATGAGTCTGTCCCTAACCGAAAGGTCGGCGACGTCAATCAGAAAGTATTAAGCTAATCAAGAGTTTGACAATGTCGCTCGTGCAAACACCAACACATTCTTATGCATTATTTACACATATATTTAACAAAAAACACACGTACACATAAGCTATAGTACCATGCACGTGAACGCGCTCCTCACCAACACACATCCACGCACGCAACACTCCACTCCAGTTAACACACACACACACACACACACACACACACACACACACACACAGTCTTAATGCACAACTATGTTTATTTTTTTCAGCAGTTACATCTATAAATAATCTCTTGTAAAGTCACATCTTCCCAATACCTACTAGTAATACTTTGAAAATTGATGGGGATAAACATAGTTTTCTTTTCAGGTGAACAGCGAAGGGAAATAACTCCTACTACAAGGCGACGTCAAAAAATGGAGACGAGAGCAGCAGACGACAACACATTACAGTTAAAAATGATACAAATTTGCGGTTAGGTGGGTGGAGTGAAATCGCCGTAAAAGTTTTAAAACAAATTAAACAACAACGCTTGTACTATGTACATGAAAACAATTAATTTTCATAAAATCACTATTATTCGGGGAAGCGTAAACACTGTAAACATTTTCGAACAAAATAAAACAACTTCTACTATATACATAACAGTTCATTTTCATTAAAAAAAAAAAAAAAAAAAAGCACTGCTTTTTGAAATAATAAAGACAGGCCAAAGCACACAGAGATAGAATTCAATATTTTTACTCCACATTTACATCAGTGCCAGCAGGAAAGACCACTGTTCAGCAGGAAAGAAGGGAAGTAACTGGGACCCGAAGAAAAGAATGGGGAACAGAGTTCAGGGAAGTGAGGGCTGTGACACATAATACATGTATCCGTGTTATGAAAAACACTACACACAATAGATGTGTTTCGTGATATGTGTCTGTTAGTTACACTGCAAACATAGATAATAATATGTAATAATCTTAATGTTTAAGAATAACCTGTTGTTTTCTTTCACAAATACATAAACAACGGGAATAAATCATATCAATTATAAGTTGAAAATATCGACAGCAGACATAATTACTTTCTCAAACTGACGTGTACATTATAACTTTCTTTTATATAAAAGAAAAGAATTAATAGTTGTTTCTTTTCCGGAAGTAAGTGAACAAATCATAAAAGGCATAATTTCACTAGGTTAAATGTATAAAACGTCATTTAAAAAAATGTAAACGCAGACAGACAGGTCAAGTGATCAATCTGTGTATTCACTAAACTATTTTGGACAACTATTTACCACATTTAACACACAGGGGGAAAAAATCAAGACTGATTATGTATGCATCATGTCAAGTGCCTGTACATGCATTGGACGGATTGATAAAGGTCACTTTCCATTTCATATGAACGTATATGCAGAACAAAAATTCGGCTTGAAAGCGGTGTCTTCAAAAACTTGGTAAGGTTATATGTTCGTCAAAACATTAGCTGGGTCATCATTAATTTAAAAGAAAAGAAAGAAAACACGCACACACAACAACTAAAAAGACGAAAATAACAAGAATTCATTTCTATCTACGACTGAAAGTATTTGGCGTGTGTGCACTCTTTGCTTGGTATAGTGGACGAACCACTGTTCGAATTTACTTTCCATAAACAAAGAACTGAATACATTTTGATAATGGGAGAAAAACCAGTATTTTGGTGGGTGAAGAAAAACTCCAAGAGGAGAAAACGATTTACAGCAGTTTGCCACTCTAGCAGTTTGATATGTAAGAATGCGTTCAATCAAAAAAACAAAAATAAATCCGAAAGACATAAATAATAAGTAGAACTAGAAGAGGAGAAAAGCGACAAAACACACGGACCAAATGGTAAAAACAAAGAAACTAGAACCAAAGGAAAAAAAGCAAATAAACATATGCTGCACGCCTTGTACTCAAAAAGAAAAAAAAGCTGACCACATCTCCCCTCTCCTGGCACAACTTTACTGGCTCCCTGTATCAAAGCAAGCGCATACAGTACAAACTAGACACCATCTGCTACAAAAGCCTCAATAAGAGCCCCCCGGTTACCTGTCAAGCCTACTTGAGATCTATGTTCCCTCACGTACCCTCCGCTCTGCCTCCGATCCTCTCACTTTTCGCTTTCCACGCACTAAGCTCAATTACCTATGGTCCAGGTGCCTTCACTGTTTCTGGTCCACTCTCCTGGAACAAACTTCCTCTCTCAGTCCGTCAGCAACCTACTTTTGTCTCCTTCAAGTCCACTCTCAAAACTCACCTTTTCTCCTCTGCATAAAATCCTGGCCTCACTCAACCCCCACCGCAGCCTGTCTTCACTCGGTGTGGAATCACATTGTAATATACATTTGTATATAATATGTTTTCCATTGATTTCTTTTTTTTTTCTACTTTGAGTACACTTATAATATATAATTTTCCATTGCTTTTCTTCTTTTTCTCCATTTATAACCATGTGTAGAATCTATGTGTGTGTGCGTGTGTGCGCATGCGTGCGTATGCGTATGTTCAGCGCTTAGATTTGATTTTTATCAAGATTTTGCGCTATATAAATATTGTAATTATTATTATTATTATTATGAACCAAGCAAACTGAAAAACAAACAAACAAACAAACAAAAAACGCAAGAAAGAAAGAAAGACAAGGAAAAAGAGAATACACTGGAAAAAAAAAGAAATAGAAAGAAACCTAGAAAACTGCAGAAAAACAGAAAGCAGCAACAACGGTTAGATACCTGATTTCACACTGACAGTGCCTGGACGGAGTCTGTGAAAGCTTCAAGTCGTTTGAAAAATAGACAAAAACTACACAGAAGCCTGATAATGACGCTCAGAGACCAAAACATGGCCATGGACGGAGGGGTACATAAGACAACAGTTAGTTGCAGGATACAGAAATATGTTACATTTGCATAAGTCCAAAGGAAACCATCGACATGATCCTATCCTCATCTACTTCTCTTATCATCCGGGAAAACGTCCCTTCGTTGTCGGCAGAGAACACTGATAGTAAGCATATACATTCTTTGGGGGAAAACACAAAACAGCAAATTTACACCGAGAGGATTCACAAGTACGGCACAAACTTAAACATCCTTCGGGAAGGAACCATAACTAACAACATTATAACTATATCATAAGGAAGAGTACAGAAAGAGCTGCGAAACCGTAGCAATGGAATAGTCAGGCTGTACTTTTAAAGATGTACTGTGCACTTTGTTCCTGTGATAACAGTTTAATAATATTGCAATACATGTTCTCCTTAAAGGATTCGACTCTCCATGTCTACAACGTAGATGAACAGAAAAAGAAAAAAAAAGAACGGTTGGAAACATACAATTGAATGGGCTTTACCCTGTGAACTTCTCTGTTGTTATTCAAATGGCATGATAATTTGGTGGTGGTCATAGAGCATAAAAATCAAAGTGAACATTTTTAGCGGTTCTGATGCGCTCAAAGAGCTCAAAAGTGTTATTATGACTTTGCCAAAACTTGTTTGTACACAACGTCACCTCTTAAAAAGAACGTAACAAAACTGGCTTTTCTTAGACTTTAAAATTCAAGTTCTATTTAGTTTTCAGGAAAATCACATTGTTTTTGTTCACTTTTATTTTTGTTGTCCAGATTCTGTGGTGTTGATCTTATCCTTTTCTTCTTCATTTGCTTTCTCTTTCTGGGTCTTGAGTGTTTGAATTTAAAATTAAAAGAAAAAGAAGAAAAAAATGGTCAGACATCAGTGCTGACAAACACGAGTGGGCCTGTTTACTGCTGAGGTGCAGAAAATAGATTTGCGGAAAAAAGAAAATTGACCGTGTTCCCATAGCGGTTTTCTAATGTCAAACGTTTCACAATCCTTTCTGTACTCTTCCCAAGACGCTATGATCAGTAAACATACTGAACTCCTTAAAACACCAGTCCTAGTAAAACGTGCATTAAAATCTACTCCTACCAAAAGACTGATCCAACTGTATTCTAATGTAAATTTTACAGTAACAATAATAATAACACCGATGATAATATTAAAACAGTAATAATGATAATAACAATAATAACGATAATATTCATAATCATAACCCACTGATACACTAAGTTCACTAGGCCTAAACAATAAACTCACCTGAACACCCATTAATCTTCACAAAACAATAACCGACAATAACCTCACCTGAATACCCACCAACCCCAGAAAACCAAACATCAACTCCATAAAAACATCGACACCACAGAAACATTTTCCTCCATACAAACATTCAGATCCTCACACTAAAACACGACAACCTATCAACTAAAGAAAATATATTCGCAATAACATCGAGAGGGTGAGGGTGTTTAGAAACACCGATTTCATTCAGACACAGAGTTCAGTGAAGATAACATGATTTGATATCTACTACAACACTGCTGCTCTCGAAAAATCAAAACAACAACAAAAGAGCGTCTACCCGAATTAGTCACTAAGGGTTTAGCTCCTGATCGTCCAGAAAAAAACCCAGAGAAAGCTAAGACAGGCTGCCAGTCTGAGGGCTAAGATTAGGGTAACACAAAACAAAAATCAGGGTTTATAATGTTCGCATTAAGATTAGATAATTTTAGCATTAACCAAACTTGTTTTTACAGTGCTGTATGTTAAAACGAACCAAACTTTTCCCCGTCGCGACCTAAGATCTAGATTATCGTATACAACAAAAGATGCTGTTCACCATATTGATCATAACATTATCATCAAGCCAGGTCTCTTTCCATTTTCAGATCAGTCTGCATCATAGTGGAGAAAAGCCTTCAGGGAAAGAGAGATTAAAAAAAAAAAAAAAAAAAAAGGCCATCACAGTCATGGTGAAAACGTTTTGACATCGGGTGTCAGCATTTGTTCCCCTTTACAATCTGGACATTATTGTCTGGAACCAGCAACAAGGCCTGAGGGTTAATGTCAACAATTATGTAATAATCAACAGCATAAAATGAATGTTTCTGCTACATCTTAAACGTTATTTTTTGTCAGTAAAATTGTTTATTTAAAGCGCATAAATTGAGTTACATTTAAAAAAAAAAATCCCAAGTGAGAAAATCGTCATAAACAAACTGTTAAAAGTCGAACTAGTTTATTATATTACACTACCACACTGTTCTTGTTAACTTCTTGTTAACCTCTTGTTAACTGTTAACCACACGGCAAACAGGCTGACTTCTCAATAATTTGTAAGAAATGTCGAAGGAGCTGATCTAGTATTGCACACAACAAAGCTACAGAATTTATCTGCTTGACTACTCCCTTCTGTTGCCTTGGAGAAAAAACAAACAATCAAAATTCAGCGGGTAGTTTCCTTTCGCTAAAGTTCTTCATTCCAATGGCAACATATGACAGGTTGTGCCGATTGTCCAGGGACGACACTGTACATCGAGATCTATCCGTGATATGCCTTCTACGTCACATAAGATGTCTTCATTCCAAACGTAAGCTTCGACCATTAGAAATTAGTTAGTCGAAATTTTTCAGGCTATTACCAACCTCTCCGCAAAAATGAAATATTGGTAACCAAGCGTAAGTTTCCCAACAATGACACTCCACCATCACTTTTACACAACTGACATATTAGTTGATGTAATGTTTAGTCTGATTCGTTTTGAATTCCTTGTCTTTTTTGTCATTCAGTTTAAAATTTAAACAATGAAATGAAATAAATGGTCCTATGAAATGAGTACAGAAACATAAGTTCTAAAATCATTTGGAGTTTTCTTTAAGATTATTGCAAAGTATAATATATTAGTCCCATTAACACACAACTCCAGTTAACATCTAGCAAAACCTTGATATTGATACCTTTTGCATGGACCAAACAAATCGAGCCGTGAGAAAACAACATAAGGGAAAACAACGTGTCCAGGGCATGTCTTGCTTAAGACGATCAATTACATACACTGACAGAATTTTTCCAGCAGTGCACACGTTTGTCGTGAGAAAGCTTTTGTCGAGAGAAGATATATTACTTTCAATTGTTCCGAGTCCACGTGTTTGACAAAACACACTATGATAACTGGCGTTTGTTAAGCCCGTACACAGCAACTACTTTCCTGATTGAGAAGAAATACTTCAGTGTGAATTTATTTCCCTATGTAGTTACTTAACGAAATGATACAAATCTTACTGTACCAACATAAATCGACATCCTGTGTTTTCAAACATCCACGAACACGAACCTTTGTCAATACAAACAATCCACTTAAGTTCTCGATGGAAAGAGAAGTCACTGGAAAATCGCAGCAGAAAAGGAGAAAACAATAAGTCAAAAAACAAACAAACAGAAAACAGCCCGTGGCCCAAACAGCAGTGAGGGACTGAGTAATGCCACCACCGTTTTGCTGTTTAGTGAGTGTGGACTTTGGACATGCTACTATCCTGGCTGCGAGGGTCCAGGTAGCCCGGGTTATCATAGCCTTTACCAGGACCGCCATGCCGGTAGCCCGCAGTGTCATAGCCCTTTGCCGTGGCCCCACCGTGCTGGTAACCCCGCTTGTCCTTCATGGCGGCGAAGGGGTCCTGGTCCATGTACACGTTGGAGATGGAATGCAGCAGACGGTCAATCCGCTCCGGGAAGTCGTCCACGCAGGAGCTGACGTCTCCCTCTGCATATCTGATCACAGCACATGTCTCGAAAATCAGTTGCTGTTGTTTGCATACATTTTTTAGGTCGCTGTCCATGTCTGATGTGTGTAAATTTAAAAGAAAAAGATATTTATGGAAAAAAAGGTCGGTCTGTGTCAATGTTTGTTTTATGCATGTAAAAAAAGTAATAGTATAGATTTATGCAAATTAAAAGGTAATAGTGTTGATGACAACTACACAAACGAAACCTTATATTACATCATCCAGCGTGTGTTCCTTATCACATCAGTATATGGCATTTTGACATTAAGACAGTGTTCATGAAAATTATCTTAACAACATAATCATCTAATCTTTTATGAAAAATAAACAGTTCATCGTAATTCCTTCTAATTTCTCCTGTGGAAAAATGATAGGTGTGGTATCTAAATCATATTGGTAACGATATGTCAACTTCCAATATAACAGACATTATTAAAAAAAATATCTCGCTCCGTCACACTTACACACCCACCAACACATACACATATGCACATTCAAACACACACACACAAATACACGTACACACACACAAATACACGTACACACACACACACACACACACACACACACACACACACACACACACACACACACACACACACAAACCGTCACTATCACCATACCACCACCGCTGCTATCTATGCGAAAAATTCTTGATCCAGAGAAGAGACTAAGGCAACAGTTTCGTCTACATGTAACTTGTACTCTGAACTTAACTCACCTCTTCTCTAGCTCCTGGTTTCTGAGCTCCTCAGGGGTTAGTGTGGTTTGTGGCTGTGTGCCCATGCCGGTGAACCGTTTGAAGCGTGACAGCATGAAGCTGATGATCTCGTAGTCGTTGGACTGCTTGGACACGTCATCCCGTACGGCGCTGAAGGTTTCGTTCAGGATGGACACGAACATGTTGACGATGATGAAAGTCACTGACACCACGAACAGGAAAACGAACAGCTGCACAAATGTAACATTGATGATAATAATAATAACGATGATGATGATGATAATAATGATAATGATGATAACAATAATAATAATAATAACAACAACAACGACGACGATGATGATGATAATAATAATGATAATAATAATAATAATAATATAACAATAACAACAATAACAATAACAATTACAGTATTAATACGGCTCCAAATCTTGACAAGTCAAATCAAGGCGCAGTCACGCACCAGGCGTACGCATACAATCGACAAAGACCACCTTACTATATTTAATACACAGACTGAGGGAAAGAAGTAGTTGTAGAATTCACTGTTGGGAAAAGAGGTGTGTTCTTAAATTGGATTTAAAAGCTGAAAGGGTAGGTATTAGGCGAAGGCAGAGTGGAAGTCTATTCCAGGCTGACGGTCCTGAGACAGCAAAACAACGCTGGCCAACAGTTGATAGTTTAAATCTAGGGACCTGAAGGGAAAGAGTGTCTGAAGCTGAGTACAAGGTGCGAGTTGGCGTATAGATGTTGATGTTGTCGCACAGATATGATGGAGCAGACTGGTGAATGGATTAGTAACACAAGGTATCCAGCTTATATTCAATTCTTTTTAAGACAGGTGACTAATGTAGACAGCGAAGGTGAGGACTGAAATGATGAAACTTTCTCTTTCTAAGGACAAGACGAGCAGCTATCTTTTGTATGTGTTGTAGACACAGAAGAGAAGAAGCTGGCAGTCCATTAAAAAGACCATTACAGTAATCAAGACTAGACAAAATGATAGATGTCACAAGTTTCGATGCAGCCTCAGTTGAAAGATATCTTCGAATGTAACTTATGCGCCGAATCTGATAATAGCCAATCATGGCAGGTCTGGGTCATTAGATCATAATACTGATATTGGATTCGTTTCCAAGACCTCGGTTGCATTAATCCTTTGACTTCTGCAACCTATCCACCAATTGCAAAAACTTAACCCTCTGACTCCCTCACCCTATCCACCAGCTTCCTGCAGGAAACTTTGCATTGCTTAGGGAAGTGGTTAAGCCTAAAATGATTCAACTGGGCGTAATTTAAAAATAAAACGATCAAGCTGGGCATTGCTTCAGATTAAAACGACTCAACTGGGCTCTGCTTTGACTAAAACGACTAAACATGGCATTACTTAAAACTGAGTATTGCTTAAGACTAAAACCACTAACTGGGTATCGCTTTTTCTTTCTTTTATTGTTGTTTAAAGCCCAGCCGACTGCGCAGAGCCATATCAGGGCTATAACCGCTTCAAAACACACAAAACTTCAACAGGAAAAAAAAAAGAAAAGAAAATTAAGTACACATTTCAATGCATTCACGCACATAATCTAAGGACATGCCCCCGGCGTAGGATCATTCCGTCCGATTTATCGCACAGGGAAGATTTAAAAAACACACCTGAATACAAATATAAGCATACATAGGACACCAAAACATATGTAAAAACAGGCACAAATTACCTACAATTGCTTCCGCATATCTCACCTCCTTAGAACCAAAAATGCACTAAATACATGTACCCAATTATCAATCCGAAGAAAAAGTACGTAAGACTTTATCGAAAAAATACAGGTGAATGGACCATTAAGGCAGAAAATAAGTAGAAATGACAGAAAGCAAGGCAACAAACAAAGAGAGTGACAGAAAAGAGGAAATTTCTAGCACAGAATTTCCAGAAGGTGGGGATACAATTTATACTGAAAGAGCCCCCGGCAACCCAACGGGGGAAGGGATATCGCTTAAGACTAAAATAACCCAAATGGGCTTGGCTTTGACTGAAACAGCTTAAGCCTCACGTAAGATGAAAAAGACTCAACTGGGCATTGCTTAACCCTTTGACTCCCGCACACTATCCACCAATTGCAAAAACTTAACCCTTTGACTCCCTCATCCTATCCACCAGCTTCCTGCAGGAGTGCAGGAGTCAAAGGGTTAAGACTAAATCGACTCAACCGGGCATTGCTTAAGAATAAAACGATTAAAGCTGGACACCATTTAAGACTAAAACGATTCAACTGGGCATCGCTTAATACTAACACGACTCAACTGGACATCACAAAGACTTAAACACTTAAGGCTACCTGTGTCAAGACAGGCTCGGCCATGGTCATAGTGTAGATGTCAAACTTGCCCATCATCATGAGAATGCCGGACACGACAGAGCCGATGAAGGACGAGTATTTGATGTCGATGGTCATGAAGCTGAGGAAGAAGAGCATGGCGAACGCCAAGAAGACGATCCAGAAGATGATGCTGAAGTGCAGCAGACTCCGGGCACCATTCCTAAGAGTGGAGGCCAGCAGGGACATCCTCTTGTTGAAGCGCAGCAGACGCATGAACTTGAGTGTGGCGAAGAAGACCGTCCAGGCGATCATGTAGGTGAAGATCTCGTTCCAGTAGCCCACGTACTGGAACTTGATGTAACCCAGCCCGTTGGTTTCTTTGAACTGGTTCGTCAGTTTGTTGGTTTCGAACAGGCGGTAGAAGTAAATGATGATGGCACCCAGGGACATGGCAATGATGCCGATCTCCACTAGGTTCCAGAATCCCTGCACAATATAGAGGTAATACTGTGTGTCACTTGTCGTGTGCCATGCTGTTTGTATCATCTTGTATTGTATTGTACCATACTGCAACGAGTTGTAGATCAGTGAATTGCGTGTTCCATATATACATATATATATATATGTGTGTGTGTGTGTGTGTGTGTGTGTGCGTGCGTGCGTGCGTGCGTGCGCGCGTGTGTGTGTGTGTGTGTGTGTGTGTGTATGTGTGTGCGTATATCTCTACCTACCTACCTACCTACTTACCTACCTACCAACCAACCTACCTACTTACCTAACCTATCTGTCTATCAATCTACCTATCTGTGTGTGTGTGTGCGTGTGTGTGTGTATGTAATGTATGTATGTATGGATGTAATGTATATATGTAGGTTATGCATACATGTATGTATATATGTAATGTATATATGTAGGTTATGCATACATGTATGTATGTAATGTATTATGTATGTATGTATGTATGTTTGTATGTATGTATGTGTATGTATGTATGTATGTATGTAATGTATGTATGCATGTATGTCTGTCTGTCTGAATGTATGTATACATGCATGTCCGTATGTCTGCATGTCTGTCTGTCTGTCTGTATGTATGTATGCATGTAATGTATGTATGCATGCATGTCTGTCTGTCTGTCTGTCTGTCTGTCTGTCTGTCTGTCTGTCTGTATGTATGTATGTATGTATACGATTCATTTCTGGAATGGCAGTAAGTAGTCAAATTACTGCAATTATAGCAATAGCATGCTTGCCAACAATGCACAACAGAACAGACCTACCGTGAAGTTTAAAAGCCTGATCTTTACATGACAATAATACCATCATACAGTACGTTACTGTATTCAGCGGGACTTGAAAATTTTGTAAATACAGAAACACTGTGACTGAAATACTATAGAAACATTATCTGTGGACGTGCATATGAGTTCTGAAATTTTGGAATTTGGTAGAACACTTGTTCATGAACAAAGTCAAAATTCATTAAAACAGATTTTTTCAGGAAATTTTGTACTTTATGGATGTGGACGAAAATGAAAAAAAAAACTGCTAGCATATTTTGTCAATCAAAATGCTGACGAAATCATTACTCTATAATTGCAAGAATGACAGATGTTCAAATATATCTGTTTTTCGAAAACAACTAAATATGAGGTTCAAAGTCAAACAATACTATGCAAACACACACTTTTGCTTGCTTAAGTTCAACACAGAGTGGCACGACGTGTTAACATTTCTTTACAGAGAACAAATACATTATCCTCATGATGAGTGTTAAGTTTTCATACGAGTTTCGCAACAGAGAACAACTATATTATCCTCATGAAATGCATTCAGTTTTTAATTCTGCAATTCAATAACTGTTTTATGAATATTTAAACTTACACCACAAAGGCTTATAAGTGTTCTATATCGTTTGTGTGACAGTACAATTTTGTCGTGTGTGCTGTCACATACTTGATGTTTGTTGTAAAAACAAACAATGAATAAAAAATGATAAAAAAAACAAAGACGAATAATTTTAAAAAAACAAAAACAAAGATGAATAAAAGATCTATGTAATAATAAATAAATGTGATGTGCCTTTTAAGCTGTGTTACTTTTGAATCATATTTTATTGTGCTATTGAGCTGCATCGCGCCAAACTGTATCGTTTTGTATTACACTATGCTGCATTGTACTGTGTTGCATATTCCTACAGTACCTTGTATTGTTTTCAATTGTTTTGTATTGTCTTGGATCACATTGTATCGTATTACGCTGCATCGTTTTTATACCATGCTACATTATTTTGTTGTTGTTGTTGTTGATGAATCGTAATGCACTACTTTACAGCTACTCAACTTTCAACACTAACACTAGTAACAGCACCACTAATGACGACACTAACCTTGAAGAAGGACAGTTTCTCCTTGAAGAAGGTCTTGAAGAGCCTGAAAATGAAGAAGAGGATGAAGCAGCAGTACACGCCCTCACACACCAGCTGGAAAAGCATGGCCGAGGTCATGTAAGGGAGCAGCATGGCCGGCTCGAAGCGATAACTCTGCACAATGCCCCCTGTCGCGTGGAACTCGGCCAATATGGTGGCAATACCGAACAGGTTCACCTAGAATAGAAAAAAAAGGAGAGAGAAAAACAAAAACCAATGAATCTGTTGATTCTTTGTTCTTCCAGTTGCCATCTACATGGTCAGGCAACATCTGGCTGCGAATGTGGCCTTTCTCTCCGACTCCTGCCGGCTGCTAAGGAGCCTAGTGGCTTTACTGCTACTAGTTCTACTACTACTACTTCTACTATTACTACTACTAAAACACTTGTTTGATGAGGGTTTTTCCTCTGAAGACCTTCTGCTGTTCGACTCTCCCTAGAGTTTCTCACTACTACTACTACTACTACTAGTTCTATTACTACTACTGTTACTACTACTACTAATTAATTACATGTGACATTTCAATAATGACGTTCTTCTTCTTCTCCTTCTTCTTCGTCTTCTTATGATTATCAGTGCTATTATTATTGTTTTGTTATTATTATTGTTATTATTATTGTTGTTGTTATTGTTATTATTATTATAATTATTATTATTATTATTATTATTATTATCATTATATTATAATTATTATTATCATCGTTATTATTATCATTTTTTCTTGTTGCTGTTGTTGTTGTTTACAGCCCAGCCGAATGCACACAGCCATTCCCAGGACTATAATCATCTCTAAATGTACACATCTCCTTGATACTGAAAAAAGAAATGCCTAGAAAAGGATAAGATATCAATGCACATATCACCTAGCGTTGACCATTCGCACAATTTATCACCAGGAAGCTAATGAAAACGTCAATAAAAATGTAAACGTAACACTCACCTGTCTCACCTGTCGGCGTCACCGGGAACAGTGTTGGCCGCTGCACATGATGTCCTCACAAGTTGCCTCCAGCACTCTCGATCTTGGCTAAGTCTGACCACCTCCTGGAGTTTCTTGCCACTGATGTTTGTGATGTTTCTAGCAAGTGATGCAGGTGGCCGTCCTCTGTTTCTCTTTCCTTCCACTTTACCTTGGAGGACAGTGGACATCAAGTCTGTTCTCTCATTACGGATTGCGTGTCCAACATATTTCAGTTTCCTCCGTTGTATGAGTACTAGAAGCTTGCGTGTAGTACCCAACTCATTCAGTATGCTTTCATTTGAGCGCCTATCCGTCCATTTGACCCTCAGCAGTCTTCGGTAAAACCACAGCTCTGCTGCTTCCACTCGTCTTTCATCCTCTTTCTTCATTGTCCATGCCTCGCAGCCGTATAACATCACTGGCCAGACAAGACATTTTAAGAGTTTTATCTTAAGGTCTGCTGTTATGCTGTGGTCTTTCCAAATATTGTTCAATTGAACCATACTGTTCTTGGCCATTCCAATTCTCATCTTTATGTCTTTTGAGCATGTTCCATCGTGTGTCTTGACTGAACCTAAATATCTAAAGTCCTTGACATTTTCTAGAGGGACTTGGTTTAGCATGATCTGGTCCTGTCTAGTGTTATATTTGCCTGCAACATGCATAACCTTTGTCTTCTTTGAATTTAAGTCCAGCCCAGCTGCCTTTCCAACCCGGTCTACCCTGTACAGGATCCTCCTAGAGCCTGTAATGTTGTCTGCCAGTAATCCTGTGTCATCTGCGTAGCGTAAATTTGACAGGTTTCTACCACCAATATTTACTCCCATGTCTTCTATGTCTGCTTCTCTCATGATATGTTCAGTGTATATGCTGAAGAGATGTGGAGACAGGATGCAACCTTGCCTTACCCCTTTAGTGATGTTAAAAAATTTGCAGTTTTGATTATTCCATCTGATTGTTGCTTTTTGATCATTATATAATGAAGCTATGAGGGAAACCAGATGTCTTGGAAAACCCATTTTGATCATGAAGTGGAAAAGACTTTGGTGAATCACGCTATCAAACGCTTTGCTGTAGTCAATGAAAACGATGAACATCTCTTGGTCTGTGTTTCTAATCTTTTCTATCAATATCTGGAGTACAAACAGCATATCTATTGTTCCCCTGTTTTTCCTATAGCCTGCCTGACAGTCGGATAGCTCTTCCTCTACTTTTGGCTTTAACCTGTTTAAAATTATTATCAGCAGTATTTTACTGGCATGACTGATCAGTGCAATTGTTCTATAATTGTTGCAGTCTTTGACATTTCCACTCTTATGTAACATGACAAATTCTTGGAGCTTCCAGTCTGTAGGCCACTGACAAGTCTTCCATATCTTGCAGCATAAGTGATGCATTACTTTGAGTCCACCATCACCTGAGTGTTTCAACAACTCTCCAGGAATATTGTCAAGACCAGGAGACTTTCTGCATTTTAGATCTTTAATGGCAGATTCAACTTCGCTGAGCAGAGGTTCAGGTTCCGTATCTCCAGGGGTCAATTCCAAATTTGGCTCTAAATTATTTTCATGGCTGTCAGGTTTGCCAAAAAGTGATGTGCCATATTCGTTCCACCTATCCAAGACATCATCTGGTTCAGTCAGAGTGTGACCATCCTTGTTGTAGATGCATTGGTTTGTTGCTTTGAAATTTGTTTTTTTCACTTTTTTTATTTGTTTGAAGAGCTCCCTCGACTTCCTGTTTTCGTTGTGTTCATTGATTTTACTGCATTCTTGTGCCAGCCAATTTGCTTTGTCTCTTCTGACTTTACTTTTTATTTCCCTTTTCAGTGCTGAGTATTTTTCCCGCTCTCCCTGCTTTCGAGCTTGACTTTTCTTTTCTGCCAGATCTATCACTTCCTGACTTATGTAGGGCTTAGCTTTTTTCCTTTTCTCTTCTTTTCCTAGTTTTTCTTCAGAGATTTTGGTCAGTGTGTTTTTTATGTCTGTCCAGATTTCATCAGGATATGAGTCATTTTCATCCCAAACTTCAAGTAACTTTAAGAAACGATTACTTGTTTCTATACTAAATTCTAACGCCAGCTCAGGGTTTTCTAATTTTGATATGTCGAACTTTGGCGTCGATTTGGTTTTAGGCTTCTTCAATATTTTCATTCTTAATTTGGTTGTCACAAGAATGTGATCCGTGTCGCAGTCTGTTCCAGGCTTTGTTTTTGCATTGAGGACAGTTGATTTCCAGGATCTGTCAATGATAATATAATCAATCTGATTACGACACCTGTCTCCTGGAGAGATCCATGTGTATCTTCTGCGCAGTGGTTGTTGGAAGAAAGTATTTGTGATGTTCATCTCATTTGCCTGACAAAACAGAGCCAGCATGTCACCTCTCTCATTTCGTTCTCCTAAACCATATGGTCCTATTCCACATTCTGTGTCAGTCCCCTCTCCAACTTTAGCGTTGAAGTCACCCATCACAATGCATATTTCCTTTTTGGGAATTTTGTCTCTGATAGTTTGGAGGTCATTGTAAAAATTTTCTATTTCTTCTTCTGAGCTAGTGGATGTTGGAGCATAAGCTTGAACTATGTTCAAAACAGCATATTTGGTATTTATTTTGACAGTGAGAAATCTGTCATTAATTGGATTATAGCTTTTCAGAGCTCCAGCATGCTTTTTGTCCAGCACAATTGCTACTCCTCTTGAGCCACCTTTTTCATTTCCACTATATACAACTGTATGCTCTCCTACAGTAAAAAGTCCCTGCCCACTCCATCTAACCTCACAGAGCCCTGTTATGTTCATCTTGCTCCTTTCTAATTCTTTGACTAGTAGGTAGAGCTTTCCTAATTCTAACATAGTCTGTACATTCCATGTCCCTATATTCAAATCCTTTTTTTGCATTTTTTTCTTTTTGTGATTTTGCATTTTTGAGGAGTTTCTACATGTCCGCTTCCAATAACCTCCGTCGGGTAATCCATTACCGTCATCACAGCTACCTTTCACAGACACGGACTCTCCCTCCCCAGTAGCCATTGAGTTCAGGTCCCCCCTGGGGGACTCAGAGGACACAGAACTATAACGTTTTCCATTTTGTAAGTTCATCATATGCAAAAATTAGCAAAAGTACAAGCAAGTAGTTTGCGGGTGCCTTCTTGCCGCGCAGTGCACTTACAGTGCTGAGATCCTGACCATTGTTCCTTCGAAGAAATCATCTGCTCACGACATTGAAAAAGAAGCCATATATGAAAAGTGTATCTTCTTTACCCTCTTTTTCACCCATCCCCTGCTGCCAGGACTTGTTTGTATGCACCCCTTAGTCTGGCCCCTCCCCCAGCGACCTGTCCGGCTTGCTTGAAGCTGCCAGGGCCCACGAAGTCCCCGCCGGCATAGCTCCTGGGATCGTAAGGACACACAAGCTCCCCTGCCACAACAAGGCTGATGCAATTGGAGGACACAGGGACACCAAAACATGCACAAAAACAGGTTAAATCACCTGAAACTGCTTCTGCATTTCACACTTCTTTTGAGCCAAAAAATGCAGCAAAAACATGTACCTAATTATCTGTCCCAATGGAAAATATGTAGGGCTTTACAGAATACATACTAGTGAATGGACGAGCAAGGCACAAAATGAAGAAATGACAGAAAGCAAAGGAGCAGGGCAGAAACAAAGAAACTGACAGAAAATAAGGTAATTTCTGGCACATAATTTCCAGAAAGTCGGAATACTGCATATACTGAAAGAGCGCCAAGCATCCCCGCGGTTGATAGTTAGTGGATTCGTAATGGAACATCTCCTGTAGCTCCACTTGACAGAGGTGAACTTGCTGAAATATGTGGACCACTATCTGGTCCTCCTGACCACAAGGGAAGGCTGGGAAGGCGACTGATTGATTGACTGACTGACTGACTGACTGATTGATTGATTGATTGATTGTTTGATTGATCGATTGGTTGATTTGGTTCAGGTTTTACGTCAGCACCCACCTCAGGTGATATGGCCAACGGGGATAATGCTGCACGCCTTGTACTAAAAAAGAAAAAAAGCTGACCACATATCTCCTCTCCTGGCACAACTTCACTGGCTCCCTGTATCAAAGCGCATACAGTACAAACTAGACACCATGAGCTACAAAAGCCTCAATAATGCAGCCCCCGATTACCTGTCAAGCCTACTTGAGATCTATCTTCCCTCACGTACCCTCCGCTCTGCCTCCGATCCTCTCACTTTTCGCTTTCCACGCACTAAGCTCAATACCTATGGTCCACGAGCCTTCTCTGTTTCTGGTCCACTTTCCTGGAACAAACTTCCTCTCTCTGTCCGTCAGCAACCTACTTTTGTCTCCTTCAAGTCCGCTCTCAAAACTCACCTTTTCTCCTCTGCATAAAATCCTGACCTCACTCAATCCCCTCTGCAGCCTGTCTCCACTCGGAGGGGAATCACATTGTAATATATAATTGTATAGAATATGCTCTCTATAATTTTCCATTGCTTTTATTCTTTCTCCCCATTTAGCCGTGTGCGTGTGTGTGTATGTGTATGTGTATGTGTATGTGTATGTGTATGTGTGTGTGTGTGTGTGTGTGTGTGTGTGTGCGCGTGTGCGTGTGTGTGTCTGTTTTAGCGCTTAGATTTGATTTTATCAAGATTTTGCGCTATACAAATAAAGTATTGTATTGTATTGTATTGTATTGTATTGTATTGTATTGTATTGTATTGTATAACCATCCTAGGGAAGAGGGGGATGGGGAAAGGGGAGGACTTATCTAATCCTATACGCAAACCACTAGAACAACAATGATGTTTAGATGGGACAGTGAGAAGGCCAGTTTTAACGTAGTGCACAACGGGGATTCGAACCACAACCATTAGCATGTGAATCCGACGCTCAACCACCTGAGTTACAGAGGATCGCTGGGAAGACGAGAGTTTGAACTTGGGGTTTTACTCACAAACGAAAAGAAAACTCAAGGAAGAATCGAACCTGTGCATTATAGATGGTGAACTCCACAAAGACGGCACGGGTGTATCGGTCAACCCATTCCTCACTCTCCAGCCGGTCCATGAGAGTAATGAGATTGTTTTTGGAACCTTTCAGGGGAACCACGTACCCACCTCCAGAGTACACGCTCAGCTGACCCCAGTATGGGTACCCGTTCAGTGAGTTAGCCGTTGAGTAGCTGCACACACACACACACACACACACACATATATGTATATATATATATATATATATATATATATACACATGCACACATATGTATATCACGGGTGTCTTATAATCAAGTGAACTTATATACACTAGTTATTATTCACACATACTCAATTTTGTTTTTTATGGAAAATGAAAAAGAAAAAAAAACAGAAAAAACCACCGTAAAATATAATGCAAAGGTAAGAAATTCTTTCTGACAATAAACCATCTTACATTCACATCATTCATATCCTTCATTATCATTATGTCGTCATTATTATCCTGGTTATAGTCTTTTTTTGTTTGTTTTTTTTTTTGCTGAACTATTCTCGGAATAAGCATGAGGCTGATGCCCATCTCTCTCCCTCGCCCTCGCGGTCTCGCCTTCCCGAACAAATGTAAATCATCAGATCATCATCTGACAGGCAGAGTGGGACTGGAGGCTACACAGAGTCTTCTGTTCCGAGCCGTACTTGAATCTGTGCAGTGAATCTGGGAAGCAGGATTTCGGTGTCTACGCCAACCAGGCATTCTGCACGGATACACACACGCGCACGTAACCGCGTGCTGTGAAAGTATTTTCTTACTTACTGGCCATTTATGACACCGCAAAATGAGGGGCGGCAATGAAGATCCTCCACGTCTGTCCGTTCTGGGCCAGCTTCTGCATGGTAGCCGAGGTGCATTTCAAGGCTTTGAAATTTTTTTTCTATACTGTTCATCGCCAGATGTTCTCTTTTGCATCTTCCTTTTGGTGTCCGGTAAAGGGAAGTCTAGACGATGTTATCCTGCTTTCCTTGGATGGTGTTCTTAGTCCATCTCCATTGTATTTTTAAGATGATTATTTCTACACTTGCACACACACACACACACACACACACACACACACACACACACACACACACACACACACAGAGTGTCCAATCGGCAGCGTTACTGGTAGTTCTGTTTTCAGTTCGGGGCTGCCAGTAAAAGTCACACCCACAAACACGCACACATGTACGCGCGTACACACACACATACACACATACAGACACGCACACACATACACATACATGCACACACACACGCACACACATACACATACATGCACACACACACACATGCACATACACACACACATGCACATACACACACGCACACACACATACACTCGTACACACATACACAAACACACGCATACACACACACATACACACACATTCACACACACACGCACACACACATACACACACAAACTCACACATACATATACAAACACACACCCATACCCACACGCGCACATACACATACACACACTCACACACACATATACAAATACATACACACACACAGACACACACAAACACACACATACAAACACACACTCACACACATATATACAAACACACACACACTCTCAACGCTGTACATCCCCACCTTACCACTCACCAGTATGACCGACAGTTAAGTTTTGTCTTCAGTTCTGGTAGACAAGCAAAATGTCACTCGCACAAACACATACATCTACACATACAATTACATGTACACAAGCACAAACATGCACGCGCGCGCACGCACGCACGCAAATATAATGTACACGCCATTCAGCACATCCTTACCTATACCAGTCAGCAGTATCGCTGGCAGTGCTGTTTTCAGTTCTGGGCTTCCAGCCGATGTCGAAGGTGCCTTCCTCTTGGTCACCGATAGAGTAGCCAACATTGCATTCCCTCACTAAAGCCATTATCCGCTCGTCCATTTCGCACAAACCTGATACAGAAAATCCAAGACACGATCATAATCCATTCTCGCAGCAACCACACAAATAAACGAAGAGGAAACAAAACAAAACAAAACAAAAACAAAAAAGATAAAGAAAACAAAAGCCGCTGTACGTCACCAAAACAAAATTATAATCAATCATGAACATACTGTCAGTTTGTCACAATCCACCTTGACAGCTTTTCACAATCCACCTTGACAATTTCTCACAATCCACCTTGACAATTTCTCACAATCCATCTTGACAATTTGTCACAGTCCTTTTTGACAATGCAGACACAGTCCATTTAAAAATTAGGACAGAATCCATTCTAATAATGCAGACAAAGTCCGTCCTGGCATTGCAGACACAATCACTCACAATCCATCTCGTAATTTGTCATAATCCATATTGACAATGCGGTCAGAGTCCATGTTGACAATGAAGCCACAATCCATCTTGGTAATTTGTCACAATCCACCTTGACATTTTGTCACAATCCATCTTGACAATTTGTCACCGTCCATTCTGACAACGCAGACGAAAATCCCTCAGAATCCATTTTGATAATCTGTCACCACCCATCTTGACAATGCAGTCATAACCCATCTTGTAAATGCAGACACAATCCGTCTTTACATTGCATACATAATCATTCTGACAATGCAAATCATTCTGACAATGCAAACACAATCTTTCCTGACCCGGTGTTCCCTTTCCCTCCAGCTTTCCCGTTTTGACCAGGTGCTCTAATTTCCCTTTCCTCGTAAAATGTTCCATAAAATGTCGCTTGTCTTTTCCTGATCAGTATCCTAATCGAAAATGTAAGCAAAATCATTCACGAAAGAACAAATGTAACCTGTCCTGAAAAGTAATACAGTTCTTCACGACGACACAGATACGAGCAATAGAGAAAAAGCTATCCTCAGCCGTCCTGAAAACACTTAACATGTAATCATGATAAACATAAAACACTCAATCGTAAATTAACCTGAAAACACAAACTATGCAGAAACAACACTTACCTATCATCTACCATGAAAACGTTAGCATAATCTATCATGAAAACTGTCACATTCTGTAATGAAATCAGAAGCGCAAAATTATCTATTAACCACAATCATAGTCCACCCTAAAAATATACCGACAATCACAATTCATCCTCAAAACACTCATAATCTCAAAATTCATTCTGAAAAATACGGAGAATCACAGGTAATGCAGGGAAAAAAAAACATTGACAATCACAGCTCATCCTGAAAATAAAACACTGACAATCACAATTCATCCTAAAAAAAAAAAGACTGACAATCACAATTCATCCTATAAAAAAAAAAAAAGACACTGACGATCACAATTCATCCTAAAAAAAAAAAAAGACACTGACGATCACAATTTATCCTAAAAAAAAGACACTGACAATCACAATTCATCCTAAAAAAAACAAAAAAACACTGACAATCACAACTCATCCTAAAAAAACAAACAAACTGTCAATCACAACTCATCCTGAAAAAAAAAACCCACTGACAATCACAATTCATCCTAAAAAAAAAGACACTGACAATCACAATTCATCCTAAAAAAAAAAAGACACTGACAATCACAATTCATCCTAAAAAAAAAAAAGACTGACAATCACAATTCATCCTAAAAAAAAAAGACACTGACAATCACAATTCATCCTTAAAAAACAAAACAAAAAAAACCCCCACTGACAATCACAATTCATCGTGAAAAAACACTGAATCGATTCACATAAACACAACACTCACTAGGTCTGACACGGAGCTGTCTCATGGTAGCGTAGCCCAGGATCTTAGACACCTTATCGTTGACATAGCCACGCAGCAGGACAGGGGGGAAGTCATTGTAGTATTCACCAGCCCGAATCCCGTTCACCAACCCTGAGCGTGTCCAGTTCCAGTACTCTCCAGCGTTACGAATCTGAACGGAAAAGCCCTATCGTGTTAGATGGCGTTCATATGACATGCAACTACATCTCAAACCGAACTGGCCAGTGGTTGGTTGATATTTTGGGTCATGGGACAGACATCTTGCTTATGCGTTTGTATGAACCATGACCAGAAGGAACACAGTTGCAGAATACACAGAGGCCTGTTGAACTCTTCTTTACTGTCACTCTGGACAAAACTGATGAGGAATTAGTCCGAAAAAATGCGGGACAGACCTAGCCATCACAGCAACCAGATGCAGTCACGCGGGAAAGATGCACTTCCAGACTCACCAGGAGATAATTCAGAATACATTCAAGACATAATGGCACGGGTGTGGTGTATATCAGTTTTAGGTTTTCGATCGTTTGATTCCTTTCTCTCAAGTCATTGTTCAGAATACATAATTATGTATAAGCAAGATGTCTGCTGCATCAACTAAAATATCAACCAGTCACTGGTCGGTTCGATTTGAGATGCAGGCATGTGTTTATATGTGGCGAGCCGTCTGGCTCTTTTGATTAAGCCGTGATGCACTCCAGATATGTGTTGTGTCTCGTGTTCAATCCCAGCCCACAACATCGTAAAAACGGTTTGCTGCACAGCTGTATGCTCAGAACCATTTTCGTGGTTTTGCTGAGTATCTCTTCCCACTTCTCCATTTCAAGACCTTCACACTGCATAGTACATTTTTAAATGAACTTTTTTCGTTCATCATTTGCTTCACAACAAACGGACGTCAAACACCCACTGTGGCAAAGAAAAAATGACACCAAAATATACAGATATGAAAAGATATTACATTGCATAGTACTTTGTGCGGGTTCAAGAAAGTAGTTGAAATTCGCTGAGTGGGGAGCCCCTGAACAGAGTCAGGAAAGGATGAAAGAAAAGAGATTTTGTTAAGTTTAGTTTAAAGATCGTTAAATTCAGAAGAGAAAAGAAAAGCTGGAAAAGCACTTTGGACATCTGAAAGGAAGTTGAGGGAAGTGGAGATGACTTAGTGGTACCCAGAAGATCAGACATGACAGAAATCAAGCGTTTTGTGGATACAGATACAAGGACATGGTTAGATCTAGAACAGTAGTCACTTTTGGTTTTTATGCCCATTTCCAAAACTTTTTTTTATAGGATCATTGCACTCAGGGAGGTTACCTTTGTGCTCACCTATTTTTTTTTCGTCCCATTTTCTACGCCACTTTAATGGCCACTGAAGCTGAAACAGTTTTTATTATGCGATGATGATGATGTCGATGTGGATGATAATCATGATGCTATGGAGTTCCATCTAGGACTGAGCCTGCGTGACAGGGTTGTACTCTACGCTTACTATCATAACATATCCTGGCGTCAACCAGGCCCGAGAGATACAGACACCTGCGCTGTTGGTCAGAAGATTTGAGCAACACCCTCAATGTCGCATCCACGAAGTGGATGAGACTCGACTGTGTGGTTCCAGTCTTCCCAATGAGCCCATAGCACGCCCAGCTCTGGGCAGGAGCCGGTTAGAACCGAAAAATCCCGCAATTTGAACCCACAACCTTCCAGTCAGTAGCCCGTTGCGCTAACCACTACACCCCAGCGACTGGTCGTTTTTTTCGCATTTAACCTCCTTATCTCAAGGAACATCGCCATCCACCAACCATGACCCGTTGGACTGGGGATGGTTGCCCCTCTACCAAGTTGGAGGTAGCTTTTCCCAAAACAAAACGGGTAAATAATTAGTAATAATAATAATAATAATGATGATAATAATAATAAAAACAACAACAACAATAGTGATAATAGTAATAATGATAACAATAATTACACAATTCATATGGCGCTGAATTTTGACAATTCAGATCAAGGCACACCCACGCAACAGACATACACAAGCCATCAACACAGATCACCTTACAAAACAACAAGAAAACAAAACAACAACAACAAAACACATTAACGTACACTGAAACTGAAGGAATGAGCAGTTGCAGAACTCACTGTCCAGAAAAGATGGATTTTAAAACTGGATTTAAAAGCAGAGAGGGTAGTAAAAGACAAAGGGAAAATGGAAGCTTTTCCCTGGCATATGGTCCCGGAACAGCAAAACAACGCTGATGACCTACAGTTGATAGTTTAAATCTTGGAACCTGAAGGAGGAGTTTCTGAAGCTGAGCGCAAGATGCGAGTTGGCGTATAAAGATTGATGTTGTCACAATACACAAGCAAACAGACAAATGTGCAATAAGCTTACTAGCAAACAAAGAAGCAAACAAACAAGGGCAGATTAAAAGGCAATTCACCCCCCCCCCCCACTTCCCAGCCAACACACACACCTTTTCAAAGTCGATGTTGGTTTCGTTGTTCTTGATGAAGACACGTTCCATGGTGTCCTTGTAGAGGAAAGTGTCGGAGTTGCGCTGCCTGTAGCTGATGACCAGCAGAATCCACAGAAAAAAGGAGTAGATGACTACTTCCCGCACTATGGCCCACATCTGTATCTCGTTCAACCGTTTCTGCCGCGCCGCCTCCAGCGTGCTGCGATCCGGCGGTTTGTAGCCGATCTTACGGGGCCGTGCTGCACCGTAACCTGTTTGAACAGCTAGTATTTAGTTTGATCGTGTTTATTTGTGAATGTGTATTTAACCCAAGTTATTTCACCCACTCTGTCCAAGAAGATGTTGACTGGGAGTAAAGGCAGTGCTCCTGCCTACCTATTTGACAGCAATTTTTGTTAATGTTAAATGTTGTAAGATAATCGTAGATTGCATGCATATGCCTGCTGCGTGAGCGTGCTTTGATTTGCATTGTCAAGATTTGGCGCTGTACAAATACTGTAATTATTATTATTGTTATTGTTATTATTGAAATTTACGACACTGGGAAAATCCCCAAAGATATGTCAAAATCAATTTTCATTGTTCTTCCAAAGAAGACAGGAGCTATAGAATGCGAATTCCATCCCACAATCAGTTTGATGAGTCATGTAACAAAAATACTATTAAGAATAATCATGATGAAGACAAGGAATAGAATCAAAAGAGAAATAGCAAATGAACAGTGTGGATTTGTGGAAGGGAAAGGAACTATTAATGCCATAAACATCCTAAGAACTATCATAGAGACGTCAATCGAGATAAATAAGGATTTGTATTTATGCTTTGTTGATTATACCAAGGCTTTCGATCAGGTAAGACATGAAGAATTGATCAACCAACTGGAAAGACTCAATATTGGTGGAAAAGATCTACGAATAATCAGAAATATGTATTGGGAACAAACAGCTGCAATGAGAATAGAAAACGATAAAAGCTCTTTCCGAAACATCAAAAGAGGAGTCAGACAGGGTTGTGTTTTGTCACCAGATCTGTTTTCACTTTACAGCGAAAACATCATGAGAAACCTAGAGGAAGACCCTGGATTAAAGGTTGGAGGAAAAATGATAAACAACATTCGATACGCAGATGACACCGTGCTAATTGCAGAAAATGAAAGGACCTACAAAACCTTGTGAATATACTAGAAAGAGAAAGCAAAGGTATAGGGTTGGAACTAAACAGCAGGAAGACTGAAGTCATGGTGATCAGTAAAAAACATGAAATCCCCTCATGCAAAATAACAGCAAACGGCAAAACCTTGAGACAGGTTGATAAGTTTAAATGCCTGGGAACGATCATTTCACCAAACGGCAGATGCACATCAGAAATAGCCAGCAGAGTCGGTCAAGCTAAAACAGCATTCTAGAAGACGAAAAGCCTTTTTACCAACAAATGCCTATCAATTAACATCAGGAAGAGAGTTCTTGAATGTTATATAGAACCAATACTGTCGTACGGTTGTGAGGCGTGGACAGTCAACAATCAAAGTCAGAACAAGATTGAGGCAGCCAAGATGTGGTTTCTAAGAGGAATGTTGAGAGTTCCATGGACAGCAAAGAAATCAAACAAGACAGTCTTGATGGAGCAAACACAAGTAGATCATTCATAAAGAAGATTAGGAAAAGACAGGCAACATTTCTAAGCCATTTTATGAGGAAAGGGGAATTGGAGCACCAGGTCACAATGGGAAAGCTGAAGGGAAACAGAGCACCAGGTAGACCCAGGGAGAAGATAGTAGACGGACTTGCAGAGCGGCTGAAGACAAAGAGGGTGGAAGAGGTGCTTGAGGCAACAAGAGATAGAGACAGATGGAAGTCCATGATCGCCAACGCCATGTGGCAAGGCGCCTGATGATGATGACGATGATGATTGTTATTATTATTATCATTATTATTATTATCACTTATATTATTATATTATTATTATTATCATTATTATTATCATTATTATTATCATTATTATTATTATTATTATTATTATCCTCATCATTATAAATTTGAGTTTGACTTGCGGTAAACTTAAGTGTGTGCGGCTATCGATCTTAGCCCTGTTCAGCGTTGACATTGTACACAGCTGCGACACAGAGATGGGCATGGCCCTCATAATGCCGACAATGAGAAACGTTGACGTCTCTGCCAAATCATTTAATCCGTTCGTTTTTTTCACCACCCATACTTTAAAATGCTTATTCACTACTGTCTGTATGTCATCATAATTGATCTGTATGATTTTACAGCTTGTCGATTAACTGTACAGTGTACTTCTATTAGTATAGACCATCCCTGGGCGAGGGCCGGATAAAAAGAAGTATTGTTGTGCATATGCCACTACCCTCAAACGTAAGAAATGTGTTCTTGAATTTGTTCGATTCTGTAGTCATTTTATGGCATCAGGACTCTGTATCCAGTCATTTTATGGCATCAGGACTCTGTATTCAGTCATTTTATGGCATGAGGACTCTGTATCCAGTCATTTTATGGCATGAGGACTCTGTATCCAGTCATTTTATGGCATCAGGACTCTGTATCCAGTCATTTTATGGCATGAGGACTCTGTATCCAGTCATTTTATGGCATGAGGACTCTGTATTCAGTCATTTTATGGCACAAGGATTCTGTATCCAGTCATTTTATGGCATGAGGACTCTGTATCCAGTCATTTTATGGCATGAGGACTCTGTATTCAGTCATTTTATGGCATGAGGACTCTGTATTCAGTCATTTTATGGCATCAGTACTCTGTATCCAGTCATTTTATGGCATGAGGACTCTGTATCCAGTCATTTTATGGCATGAGGACTCTGTATTCAGTCATTTTATGGCATGAGGACTCTGTATTCAGTCATTTTATGGCACAAGGATTCTGTATCCAGTCATTTTATGGCATCAGGACTCTGTATCCAGTCATTTTATGGCATGAGGACTCTGTATTCAGTCATTTTATGGCACAAGGATTCTGTATCCAGTCATTTTATGGCATCAGGACTCTGTATCCAGTCATTTTATGGCATCAGTACTCTGTATTCAGTCATTTTATGGCATCAGTACTCTGTATTCAGTCATTTTATGGCATGAGGACTCTATATCCAGTCATTTTATGGCATCAGTACTCTGTATTCAGTCATTTTATGGCATGAGGACTCTATATCCAGTCATTTTATGGCATCAGTACTCTGTATCCAGTCATTTTATGGCATGAGGACTCTATATCCAGTCATTTTATGGCATCAGTACTCTATATCCAGTCATTTTATGGCATGAGGACTCTATATCCAGTCATTGTATGGCATCAGTACTCTGTATCCAGTCATTGTATGGCATCAGTACTCTGTATCCAGTCATTTTATGGCATCAGGACTCTGTATCCAGTCATTTTATGGCATCAGGACTCTGTATTCAGTCATTTTATGGCATCAGGACTCTGTATCCAGTCATTTTATGGCATCAGGACTCTATATTCAGTCATTTTATGGCATGAGGACTCTGTATCCATCATTTTATGGCATCAGTACTCTGTATTCAGTCAATTTTATGGCATCAGTACTCTTATCCAGTCATTTTATGGCATCAGTACTCTGTATCCAGTCATTGTATGGCATCAGTACTCTGTATCCAGTCATTTTATGGCATCAGTACTCTATTCCAGTCATTTTATGGCATGAGTACTCTATATTCCAGTCATTTTATGGCATCAGTACTCTATATCCAGTCATTGTATGGCATCAGTACTCTGTATCCAGTCATTTTATGGCATCAGTACTCTGTATCCAGTCATTGTATGGCACAGTACTCTGTATCCAGTCATTGTATGGCATCAGTACTCTGTATCCAGTCATTGTATGGCATCAGTACTCTATATCCAGTCATTGTATGGCATCAGTACTCTGTATCCAGTCATTTTATGGCATCAGTACTCTATATCCAGTCATTGTATGGCATCAGTACTCTGTATCCAGTCATTGTATGGCATCAGTACTCTATATCCAGTCATTTATGGCATCAGTACTCTGTATTCAGTCATTTTATGGCATCAGTACTCTGTATTCCAGTCATTTATGGCATCAGTACTCTGTATTCCAGTCATTGTATGGCATCAGTACTCTGTATTCAGTCATTTTATGGCATCAGTACTCTGTATTTCAGTCAATTGTATGGCATGAGGACTCTGTATTCAGTCATTTTATGGCATAGGACTCTGTATTCAGTCATTTTATGGCATCAGTACTCTGTATTCAGTCATTTTATGGCATCAGGACTCTGTATTCAGTTCATTTTATGCATAGGACTCTGTATTCAGTCATTTTATGGCATCAGGCTCTGTATTCATCATTTTATGTCATCGAGGACTCTGTATTGTCATTTTATGGCATCAGACTCTGTATTCATTCAATTTTATGGCATGAGTACTCTGTATTCATCATTTTATGGCATCAGGACTCTGTATTCAGTCATTTTATGGCATCAGTCTATGTATTCATCATTTTATGGCATCAGGTCTATTTAATCTCATTACAATTTTATGGCATCAGACTGTATTCAGTCATTTTATGGCATAGGGCTCTGTATTCAGTCATTTTATGGCATCAGGACTCTGTATTCAGTCATTGTATGGCATCAGTACTCTGTATCCAGTCATTTTATGGCATCAGTACTCTGTATTCAGTCATTTGTATGGCATCAGTACTCTATATCCAGTCATTTTATGGCATCAGTACTCTGTATTCATCATTTTATGGCATCAGACTCTGTATCCCGTCATTTTATGGCATCAGTACTCTATATCAGTCATTTTATGGCATAGTACTCTATATCCAGTCATTTTATGGCATCAGACTCTTATTCAGTCATTTTATGGCACAGCTGTATCATCTTTATGCCAATCTTAGTCATTTTATGGCATCAGTACTCTGTATCAGTCATTGTATGGCATCAGTACTCTGTATTCATTCATTTATGGCATCAGTACTCTGTATCAGTCATTTTATGGCATCAGTACTCTATATCATGTCATTTTATGGCATCAGTACTCTGTATCCAGTCATTGTATGGCATCAGTACTCTATATCCAGTCAATTGTATGGCATCAGTACTCTGTATTCCAGTCATTTGTATGGCATCAGTACTCTTATCAGTCATTGTATGGCATCAGTACTCTGTATCCAGTCATTGTATGGCATCAGTACTCTGTATCCAGTCATTTATGGCATCAGTACTCTATATCCAGTTCATTGTATGGCATCAGACTCTGTATTCAGTCATTTTATGGCATCAGTCTCTGTATTTCATCATTGTATGGCATCAGGACTCTGTATTCAGTCATTTTATGGCATGAGGACTCTGTATTCAGTCATTTTATGGCATCAGGACTCTGTATTCAGTCATTTTATGGCTCAGGAACTCTGTATTCATTCAATTTTATGGCATCGAGACTCTGTATTCATTCAATTTTATGGCATCAGGATTCTGTATTCATTCAATTTTATGGCATCAGTACTCTGTATTCATTCAATTTTATGGCATCAGTACTCTTATTCATTCAATTTTATGGCATCAGTACTCTGTATTCATTCAATTTTATGGCATCAGGACTCTGTATTCAGTCATTTTATGGCATCAGTACTCTGTATTCATTCAATTTTATGGCATCAGTACTCTGTATCCAGTCATTTTATGGCATCAGGACTCTGTATTCATTCAATTTTATGGCATCAGTACTCTATATCCAGTCATTTTATGGCATCAGTACTCTGTATTCAGTCATTTTATGGCATCAGGACTATTCAGTCATTTTATGGCATCAGTACTCTATATCCAGTCATTTTATGGCATCAGTACTCTGTATTCAGTCAATTTTATGGCATCAGGACTCTGTATTCATTCATTTTATGGCATCAGGACTCTGTATTCATTCATTTTATGGCATCAGGACTCTGTATTCAGTCATTTTATGGCATCAGGACTCTGTATTCAGTCATTTTATGGCATCAGACTCTGTATTCAGTCATTTTATGGCATCAGGACTCTGTATTCAGTCATTTTATGGCATAGGACTCTGTATTCATTCATTTTATGGCATCAGTACTCTGTATTCAGTCATTTATTATGGCATAGGACTCTGTATTCATTCAATTTTATGGCATCAGTACTCTGTATTCATTCAATTTTATGGCATCAGTACTCTGTATTCAATTCAATTTTATGGCATCAGTACTCTATATTCATTCAATTTTATGCATCAGTACTCTGTATTCATTCAATTTTTGTGCATCAGGACTCTTATTCATCAATTTTATGGCATCATGTACTCTGTATTCAGTCATTTTATTGGCTCATACTCTGTATTCAGTCATTTTTATGCATCAGTACTCTGTATTCATTCAATTTTATGGCATCAGTACTCTGTATTCATTCTATTTTATGGCATCAGGACTCTATAATTCATTCATATTTTATGGCATCAGGACTCTGTATTCAGTCATTTTATGGCATCAGGACTTATATTCATTCATTTTATGGCATCAGTACTCCTGTATTCAGTCATTTTATGGCATCAGTACTCTGTATTCAGTCATTTTATGGCATCAGGACTCTGTATTCAGTCAATTTTATGGCATGACGACTCTGTATTCATTCAATTTTATGGCATGACGACTCTGTATTCATTCAATTTTATGGCATGACGACTCTGTATTCATTCAATTTTATGGCATGACGACTCTGTATTCATTCAATTTTATGGCATGACGACTCTGTATTCATTCAATTTTATGACATGAGGACTCTGTATTCATTCAATTTTATGGCATGAGGACTATGTATGCAGTCATTTTATAGGCATCAGGACTCTGTATTCATTCAATTTTATGACATGAGGACTCTGTATTCATTCAATTTTATGGCATGAGGACTATGTATGCAGTCATTTTATGGCATCAGGACTCTGTATTCATTCAATTTTATGGCATGAGGACTCTGTATGCAGTCATTTTATGGCATCAGGACTCTGTATTCAGTCATTTTATGGCATCAGGTCTATGTATTCAGTCATTTTATGGCATCAGGTCTATGTATTCATTCAATTTTATGGCACAAAGACTGTATTCAGTCATTTTATGGCATAAGGGCTCTGTATTCAGTCATTTTATGTCACGAGGACTCTGTATTCAGTCATTTTATGGCAATAAGGGCTCTGTATTCAGTCATTTTATGTCACGAGGACTCTGTATTCAGTCATTTTATGGCATAAGGGCTCTGTATTCAGTCATTTTATGTCACGAGGACTCTGTATTGTCATTTTATGGCATAAGGACTCTGTATTCAGTCATTTTATGTCACGAGGACTCTGTATTCAGTCATTTCATGGCATAAGGGCTCTGTATTCAGTCATTTTATGGCATAAGGGCTCTGTATTCATTCAATTTTTGGCATGAGGACTGAACGAAAACAAGTCTGCTTACTACATGTACTTTTTTCTCACACTGGACGTAGCAGCCGGGAAGTTTCCGTCTTTTTCTCCTAATTTTTGTATTTGGTGTTTTTTTTGTTTGTTTGTGATCTTACGCTCGACAAGGCCAGTTGGCTGCATATTTGTGCCTGTCTTGTTGTATTAAATACGCGTTCGTATTCTTTTTACGTGTTTTTTTTTTTTTCTGGTTCGTCTGCTTACTGACCTTCAGAGTTCAGCTCGTGCAGGGGGATCTCGTCATTGGCCAGCTTGGTTTTCTCTTCGTCAATCACCTCTTCCTCGTCCTCCTCCTCTCCGGGATTTTTAATAATAAGCGACAGGAAGATGGCGAGCATGAACACCTGAAATATATGGAGAAATATATGGAGTCAAGTCAAATCAGTCTGATTGTCTCTCAGCGTGAAATTACAATGTAGTTATCATTTACGATGTAGTTATCATTCACGATCTAGTTATCATTTACGATGTAGTTATCATTTACAATGTAGATATCATTTGCAATGTACATATCATTTACAACGTAGTTATCATGTACAATGTAGTTATCGTTTACGATGTAGTTATCATTTACGATGTAGTTATCATTTACGATGTAGTTATCATTTACATTGTAGTTATCGTTTACAATGTAGATATCATTTGCAATGTAGTTATCATTTACGATGTAGTTATCATTTACAATATAGTTATCGTTTACGATGTAGTTATCATTTACAATATAGTTATCGTTTACAATGTAGTTATCATTTACAATATAGTTATCGTTTACAATGTAGATATCATTTGCAATGTAGTTATCGTTTACAATGT
>CM060306.1:30961980-30964480 GCA_030674185.1 Monoplex corrugatus | reverse complement strand
ATCAAAACATATCCTGGCGTCAAACCAAAAACTAAAAATACCTCAGGCTTGATGTCAGTGACGGAAGCCTCAGTTCTTGGGCCATCGTGAGCAATCTTGATGGCTTCGTCCACCCGGGAAGGACGCAACTTGCGGGGTCGGGCCTTCCGGAACAGTGTGATAATGATGAAGTTGACAGGAAACACGATCAGGTTGCTGATTACGCCGATGAAGATCTGCGACGATGAAAATTCAAATCATACTTTTCTTTAAAAAGCCATTTGTGAATTCAAGGATACTGATAGTCATCAAGATTCATAGTGTGGGTCTTTTACCAAGATATACACTAAAGAAAAAACAAAAGGGTTTCAGAACATTGATAAATTATTACTGATATTTCTGGAACTTAAGAAAATATACAGTGCAGAAACGTTAACACTGAGTTCACAATTTGAAAAAAAAGAAAAAAAAAAGTAAAAATGAGAGGCGCCGCACTGCGGCATCGCTGTTTTCTCAGTAAGAACAGCTTAACGTTCACATGGAGAATCTATCTGACAAGAGAAAACAATCATAACGGTTACTCATAAACTTTGGAATATCGATACATGTACTATTAAAAAAAATATAGCCAGTAACTTTTTAATAGCGGTCCGAAAGAAACGAAAACTGCACATGAGGAGAGAAAACATTATTATCCTTTTTAATCTTTAGAATTTAATTTTCCCTATTCAACTGTAGGGTAATTACAAATGAGCATAAAAACATTTCACTGAATATGTCAAACTCCTCTCCGGAGGGAGAGCAGAAGAAATTCACTGGGTAAATTTGTGACAAGAAACACACACACACACACACATACACACACACACACGCGCGCGCGCGCGCGCGCGCAAACACACACAGACACATACACACGCGCGCGCGCGTATACACACACACACACACACGTACACACCAAACAAGCGTACATACACACACACACCACACAAACACACGTACACACACACACAAATTCACAACACACACTCATAGACCTATTCCGGAGAGTTGCTAAAGGGGCCAAACTGATACCATTTGAGGTACTACAGTCGTTGGGTCCTTTACACACCCACACATACCCACACACTCACTCACTCACTCACACACACACATTCGAACACACACTACAAACACGTATACACACACACGCACATGCACACACAAACACACACACACCACGTACTTACACACATACACACAGATGCACACACCACAGACACACACACCATACACATACACACACACACATACACATTCACACGCACACACCACAGACACACACACACACACCACACACACACACACACACCACCACACACACCACAGACACACACACACACACACCACAGACACACATACACACACATACACACCACACAACACCACACACACACATACACACACCACACACATACACACACCACACACACACACGCAACACACACACACACACCACACACACACACACGCACACACCACAGACACACACCCACACACACACACACACACACACCACACACCACACACACATACACACACACACACAACACACACACACACACACACACACCACACAACACACACACCACACACAACACACACACACACACAACAACACACCGACCTGTTCCGGAGAGATGCTGAAGGGGCCAAAAGTGATACCGTTGGAGGTGCCAGAGTCGTTGGAACCTTTTCTGTAGAACATGGCATTGGTCAGCATACTGACATACAGCAGGCACAAGCAACACGACACACGTTGCACGCACGTGAAGCGCGAGGCAGGGGGCCGCGCGACCACCGAGAACCACAGATGCCCATCCGCCAGATTCTTGCGCGAACGTTCAGCGAACATGTGACCAAAGTCTGTCATAGTCTCTCGTGTCGCCACTGGGATGATTCGGTCCACCTGTAAATAATTATTTTTGAGTGTGTGTTGGGAAGTGGGGGTGCGGGGTGGGAGTGGGGGGGTGGGGGGTTTAGGTATGGAGAGAGAGGGCGGAGCAAGGGAACGAAATTTGTTGGGAATTAATTTAAAATGAATTGAATACCCTTGGCTAAGCTCCTAATTCTGTATCAACATTACCATGACAGAATTGACTGACCGACACTTTAGCTCCATAGCAATAAAATAGCAATAAAAGACAGCGCGTAAGTCGTTTTAATGGCCTGCAACTGAAATCTGGTTTTCATATGTTATTGAATTTAAACGTCCTGCTTGTTCAAATGAAACAAGCTCTTGGTGCAGAGATGAAAGTTCCACCTTACTGTCTGCCTGTACAAGAGCGCACGGGTTCGATACTTGCCCCCACTCGAAATCATGTAACTGGGTATCGATCCTGTCCTGTTTAATGTTGGGAATGGTAAAGCAGCAATGGAAACGAGGTGGGTACTGCCCTCATAATACTGGATTCCCAAGAACAATCGCGGTCTCCATCACATCATTCCGTTACGACCTCAAGGTCATGGGACAAGCTTTTTTTTT
>CM060306.1:30924480-30956980 GCA_030674185.1 Monoplex corrugatus | reverse complement strand
TGACTGTGTGTGTGTGTGTGGGGGGGGGTGCGTATTGGGCGAGCGTGACTGTGTGTGTGTGTATTGGGCGTGCGTGACTGTGTGTGTGTATTAGGCGAGCGTGATCGTGACTGTGTGTGTGTGTGTATTGGGCGAGCGTGACTATGTGTGTGTATTGGGCGAGAGTGACTGTGTGTGTATTGGGCGAGCGTGATTGTGTGTCTGTGTATTAGGCGAGCGTGACTGTGTGTCTGTGTATTAGGCGAGCGTGACTGTGTGTGTATTGGGCGAGCGTGACTGTGTGTGTATTGGGCGAGCGTGACTGTGTGTCTGTGTATTAGGCGAGCGTGATTGTGTGTCTGTGTATTAGGCGAGCGTGACTGTGTGCCTGTGTATTAGGCGAGCGTGACTCTGTGTGTGTGTGTGTGTGTGTGTGTGTGTGTGTGCATAAGGCGAGCGTGACTGTGTGTGTATTGGGCGAGCATGACTCTGTGTGTGTGTTTGGGGGTGGGGTGGGGAGGGGGGCGAACGTAACTGTGTATGCGTTACCTGGAAGTTGCCATCAAGAAACCGTTGGTACCGCCACGACGGAATATTTTGCGCTTACTGTCACTGAATTCCCTCACGTCCGTCTCATCCTCCTCTCCTGACAGGATGAAGAACACCTGCACCGCCATTGTTATCATCTATATAATTCTACGTCCTCATTATCATCATCATTATCGCTGTCATCATCATCACCGTCGTGGTCAACACTGTCGTTGTCATCACACAGTCTTCGTCTTCACAGTGGTAGACAATGTCATCGTCTCGTCGACCTTTCACCGTTATCGTGATCGTTACGGACATAGTCTTTTTAATGGTGAAAAGTCATTATTATATCGTTATTTATGTTCTAAACACAACACTTGTAGTGTCAAGAACACACACACACACACACACACACACACATACATACACAAACACACACACCTACACACGCACGCATACAATTTTATCTAAAAGCGCTTGTATGCGAATACATGTTAAAAGAAAGTACGAAGAATGAACAGGCGCGCGTGCGCGCACACACACACACACACACACACACACACACACACACACATACACAAACACACACACCTACACGCGCATGCATACAAGTTTATCTAAATGCGCTTATAAGCGAATACATGTTAAAAGAAAGAACGAAGAATGAACACACACACACACACACACACACACACACACACACACACACACACACCACACACACACACACACACACACAAACACACACACAAATACACACACACACACATACTCTCTCTCTCTCTCTCTTTCACACACAAATTTTCAAGATTAGCATAATAATGATATTTATAAGGCACTAAAACTTGACCCATAGTCTTTTGTGCACTTGCATCGTCCACTCAAATGGTCACTCGCAGTGATAAAAACCACCTCGGGGTTCAGTGCAGAGACGCACTACATATATACTGGAAGGGGAAGTGATTGACAGACGAGGACTGGGATAGCAGGGGGATGTATAGGTGAATTCGAGTTAACTGACTCGTCAGCCAGGTGTCAAGCGAGCCTTCGAAAAAGAGAAAGTAACGCTGACATTGACTTTACATTCTTTTTATGCATGGCTGATAGAAATGGCTAATTTTCGATTTTCGACGTAAACCAGAAAACAAGTCCCTTCCGAGCTTATCTTACTTCATAAACAGTTGAATACATTATCCAAAACAAGTGTGACTGCCGGCGTTCTAGCAAACAGGAACCAGAAAAGAAAAAAAAAACACGAAAAAGAATAAGAACGCGTATTTTAGTACAACAAGACAGGACAGGCGCAAATTTTCGCCCAACTGTCTTGTTTTGTTGTGTTAAATACGCGTTCTTATTTTTTTTTCGTGTTTTTTTTTTCTGGTTCCTAGTTGAATACATTGTCAAATATTTTTTTGAAGCCAAACCTTGGAGTCAGTTCCGGCGTTTCTGCGCATGCCTGTGACGACAACGATTTCGTAATAGTACTTGTCCTTAGGATCGTTATCCATCAAAGGGGCGATACCCAGCTGCACGCAAACAGAAAGGATTGTGTATTGACCTCTTAGCAACACACACACACACACACACACAGAAGTACAGGAATAGTGATGATGGTATTCATGCCGATGGCGCTTAAATGTTTTACTTTTTTTTTTTATTACAAATTATTGTACGCATAAGTATTAACTGTGAATGAAATAATTGTGCCTTTAATGATGATAACAGTTAACGATGATAATGATGGCAACGATGAAGGATAAATGGGGTAGGCCCACCGTGAAACAGATAAATACAAAAGAAACTACTGTCGAGAAAAAAGCAAGCACAACGTTTGAAATTGAAAGAGTAAAGCACTAGTAAATCGTAATCTTCAGGAGTGTGTGTGTGTGTGTGTGTGTGTGTGCGTGCGTGCGTGCGTGCGTGCGTGCGTGCGTGCGTGCGTGCGTGCGTGTGTGTGTGTGTGTGTGTGTGTGTGTGTGTGACAAAGTGTTAACTGCTTTTTTGGCTCTAAGGAAATATGATGCAAACTTAGGTCATTTAGGTCAGTTTTTAAATCTGATTTGTGTGTACTTGATTATGTTTATATATTTTGTAATCATGCTTGTTTTTCGAACCGCCTGCTGAAAAATAAGACCGAATGGTCAACGCTAGGAGTATATCCTCAGATCATGTGCGTTATATGTGAACTTAATTTGTTGTATATATTTTGAGATGGTTTTGGCCCTGATATGGCTCCGTGCAGTCTACTGAGCTAGCTTTAAACTATCTCGATCATGTTAAAATATATAAAAAAAATATACTCGTATACAGGACAACTGGAAAGACTGTAGACACCGTGTTGTTTTCCTTGGGGGGGGGGGGGGGGAGCAACCAATAGTTCACACTGAAATCCCCCACAGACCAATTCAAACAAAAAAAGGTAAAAATGAAAAAAAAAAAAGAAAAAAGAAAAAAAAAAGAAGGAAAATGGCATGTTCAATTTATTTAAAAGGATCATTGCACTCAGGGAGGTCACCTTTGTGCTCACTTTTTTTTCGTCCCATTTTCTACGCCACTTTAATGGCCACAGAAGCTGAAACAGTTTTTATTATGCGATGATGATGATGTTGATGTCGATGTGGATGATAATCAAGATGCTATCGAGTTCCATCTAGGATTGAGACTGTGACAGGGTTGTACTCTACGCTTATTATCACAATATATCCTGGCATCAACCAGGCCCGAGAGATACAGACACCTGTGGTGTTAATCAGAAGATTTGAGCAACACCCTCAATAACGCATCCGCGAGGTGGATGAGACTCGACTGTGTGGTTCCAGTCTTACCAGTGAGCCCATAGCACGCCCAGCTCTGGGTAGGAGCCGTTAGAACCCAAAAATCCCAAATTGATTTTTGAAGGTACTGATGGGGATTCGAACCCACAACCTTCCAGTCGGTAGTCTGTTGCGTTTAGCACTACATCTGGTTCAATCTATTCCGTTACTGACCTGTTCCACATCCTTCTTATCTTTACGGCGGGCCCACACAAATGCCAGGATGTAGACGACAGCAATGACTATTTCGGTGATGTAAAGTGTCGGGTTTTTGAAGAAGCTGGCGTTGTTGAAGACAAAGTCCCAGTCAATGGTGTTGGGCACTACTACCCAGCCCCCGGCAAACGTCGTCAAATGGTTGCACTCGCACACTGTCAACGAGGCCGACGTGTTTTCGTGCACCTGTTTTCAGGGGAACGAATACAGTGGTAAGCAGTAGAATGTAATAGATAAAATCCTCAGATTTTCAATTTTGTGATCGAAAGATTTTGACTAAAATTGGAGTTTTTACTTATCCCAAATGAAACTTAAATTCTAGCACTACTCTGAAGGCCAAGAGCTCAATTCACTCCCAGCGAGTATCTTGAAAAACAAGACAGTTTGTGTTCCTTCTTCATAAAGATATACATTTTTTGTTTTGCTTTGTTCTGTTGGATCTTTGAATAGTCTGCCAGGAATAGAATATTTATTCTTTAGGAAACATTTCCTTGCTCTTTTGAATTTACCCATTTCACTCCCTTACCCTAGCCAGTACCTCCCCACAGAAAACTGGTTAGATAGGATGAGAGAACGAAAGGGTTAATAAAACAAAAAACGGCACTCACTCTGCAAGAATTCGTATTCCAAACAGTGGAATCGTCCTCAAGAACATAACAGCACGAAGAAAAAATCTCCAGGGTGTAGTTCCCAGTGAACTGGGTGGCAGTGTCCGTCCCGTTGTCCCAGTGCGGCAGCTGCGTGCAGTTGCTCACGTCCATGTTCTCCTCCGACTTGTTCAACTGGCGTATGCCCAAATAAATGTCCCCCACGAAGCCGTCCAACTTGTGTTGTCCTAAGCCGATATTGGCACACCTGGATCTGTTCGGGTCTGAAAACAAACATCACAACCTGCAACCTGAAGGAAACCGGAAACAATGATATTTCCGTCACACAGGACAGCGAGCATGATTGTCTGTCTCATAATCATCATGTGCCCTGCCGCATAACAATGGCGATCATGGCCCTCCATATGAATCTATCCCTTGTCGCCGCAAGCACATCTTCCACCCTCTCTGTCCTCAGCCACCCTGCAAGTCCGTCCACTATTTTCTCCCAGGGTCTACCTGGTGTTCTCTGTCTAGGTCTGAGAAAATGAATTCAGTTCAATAACCATTTGTTGTCAGACTGACATATGTTGTACGGATGTAAAATAAATAAATACATTCATCAAATATGATGTAAAATAAAACAACGACAACCGAAAATGGACAGGGACACCACAAACCAAACAGCAATCAACCAACTACCCAAACAAAAAAGGCTTGGAAGACTACTATATGACAAATCAAACAGACATTTTATGCAGAGCTGGCTGCCAGAACTCTATCAAAATAAGGGAAAAGGACCAAAGGATTAATACAACATAACATAAAGTCTTGAGGAAGGGAGGGAGAAAGAATGAATGTGTGTGTGTGTGTGTGTGAGAGAGGAGAGAGAGAGAGAGAGAGAGAGAGAGAGAGAGAGAGAGACAGACAGACAAACAGAAAGACAGAAACAGAGAGAGATAGAGAGACAGAGTGTGTGTGTGTGACAGGGAGCGAGAGACAAAGACAGACAGACAGACAGAGAGACAGACAGAGGCAAAAAGATAGAGAGACAGAGAGGCAGAGATACAGACAGAGACAGAGACGGTGAGACAGAGACAGACAGAGACAAAGAGACAGAGAGATAGAGGCGGAGAAAGGCAAAGAGACGGAGACACAGAGACAGAGACAGAGAAAGACACAGAGAGACAAGACAGTCAGAGATACGTACTGTCTGAAATGCAAAGTGGACAAAAGAAAATAAATACACAGCTGAAGGAGTCAGTCACCCAAACTGTAGTTAGCTGCATCCGCAATGAGAAGATTCAGTTTCACTTTGGGCTTTTTCTCAAGACAGTGTTTCCACGTTTGGAATAAATTTCATATGTACCAATGCCGCACATGCCATGTTGTGGAAAAAGACCCAAAGCAATCATGGCATCAGCTATAATTCTACTCTACGCATACATCCAAAGCGCTGGTATGGTCTCGAGGCTCCCCTTAATGTATACGATTACATACTATTTTCCATGCTTGTAGCAATTTGATATTGAAACAAACTCAGGCTGTCTGGAATGTCTTATGAAACCCGCCAAAAACAATAAAGCTCTCAACCTTGGCCAAAAGTGTCAATTTACTACAGTCCGGTTTTCTATGCCACCCACAAAGACACAAAGTCTGGAGTTCCGAACTATCATGCAGAGTCAAGTTGTCAGCCACCATCCTAAAGCTTCAAGCTTCACTCCCTCCATCCGTCGCCAAAAATACAACATGTCAGACAAATTTCCAAACTGGTAACACAACATATCTACAGGTACCAGCGTCCTGGAATGTAAGACCTACATCCCATCAGAGTGGCTGAGGACAGAGAGGGTAGGAGATGTACTTGCAGCGATAAGGGACACATAATGTATTGAGGGCCATGATCACCAAGGCCATGCGGCAGGGCACATGATGAAGATCCCATCACGACTGCAGAGACTCCCCAGGTCTATCTCCTCCATCCCATCCAGATGACCAACAGACACGTGTCACAGTATATCATATCGGTCTCTAGTGCATAAGACAAAATGAAATAAAATCATAAGAAAACCCGCTACAAACATATGAAGCATGTTTAATTCACCAGACAGCAAAAGTGGACCACATCAACGCGCCACACAAACACACCACAGAAGCCCATCAACACAGCTGATCGCCCCACGCCTTTTCGAAAGCAATTCCTTCCCCACCATTCACATCCCATCTTCTACAGACGCACACACCGTCCTTCCAGCCCATCATCCTCTCTTGTCACATATACCATTTACCAATCTCAATCTTCCCCTCCTCTTTCGTTCTCCTCTGTTCTATTTTACTTCATTATGCTTCTGCGATTTAATATTTTGTGATTTATGAGAAGCCCCCAAACTTTCCATTCCACGTTGTTGGGACCTGTGCAGAGTTATATTTTACATGTAGATGGTGCCTGACTGATAATGGTTCCTGTTCTTCCCTTCATGAGGGATTTCCGGCCACCTCCTCTGACAATGCACTTTTGAATCAGACATTTGATGGTGCGATGACACCGGGCTTATTCGCAAAGGTATAGTTTTAAGTTCTGATGCCATCGGCTCTTTCAAGACGCTGTAATGGGTTTTCTCGCAAGTCTGTTGGCACGTTCATTTTCATTCACACCAGCGTTTCAAGGATGGTAGGCCCACGTGGGTCTTCGTAGCTGATAATACTTACTGCTTTGTGCCAGTCAGTCCATTTTGCACTTTCTCAAGTAGGTTCATGGGGTCAGTCAGAATGAAGGCCCGATTTTTTTTGTTTTTTTTTGTTTGTTTGTTCATTTCTTCTGGTGAAGCAAGCCATTTTACGAGGGTGAGTCAAAAAGTAATGTCTTTTTGTTTACATCAGATGAACTGTTACGGACTGAAATATTTTGTTTGGTATGTCTCGGGTTCATAGAGTCGTGAGGAAAATTCAAAATGGCTGCCCCCTTAGAGCTGCGTCAAAAACAAAGAGCAGTGATTGAATTCCTTGTTGCTGAGGGGGAAACCCCTGTGAACATTCACAGACGATTACAGAATGTATATAAGGAGAATACTTTAGATTATAGCAATGTTCACAGGTGGGTCTGTCGTCTGAATGATGAAAAGGTGGGAAATGCGAGCGTAGCCAATAAACCCCGTTCTGGCCACCCGTTCACTTCTGTGAATCCTGCCAATAAAGCAAAAGCAGTTGCTCTGATTAGATAAGATAGGCACATAACTCTTGAGGAGTTGGCAGAAAATCTTCAAGTGAGCCATGGAAGTGCTTATAACATTGCTGAATCACGTGGGTTTTCAAAAGTGTGTGCCCGTTGGGTACCGAAAGAGCTGACTACCGAACGCAAGACTGACTGTGTCAACGCCTGCATTGAACTTCTTGAACAAAGTCAAAGAGACAACACCATCTTTGGAAGGCTCGTTACCGGTGATGAACCATGGATTCACCATCATGAACCAGAATCAAAGAGGCAGTCAACGGAATGGCGCCACCCTACGTCACCAAAACCGAAAAAGTTCAAGACGGAAAAGTCATTGCAAATTTCATGGCGACTGTCTTTTGGGATGCTCAAGGTGTCATGCCAGTTGATTTCTTGCCAAGAAGAGAAACAATAAACTCTGAGGCATACATTAAGACCCTGTCGAGGCTCAAAGCAAGAATCCGACGAGTGAGACCCAACTTGCAAATCAATAATTATTGTCCTCCTGCATGGCAATGCTTAACCACACACAAGCATCAGGACAAGGGAGACAATCGCCTCATTCGGGTGGACAACTTTACCGCATCCTCCATACTCACCAGACTTAGCACCTTTAGACTATCATCTCTTCGGCCCCATGAAAGACGGTTTGCGAGGCAAACATGCCAGTGGCGAGGAAGTGAAAACTGCAGTGAAGACCTGACTCCAAGCTCAGCCAACTGAATTTTACGAGGCGGGGATACATGCCCTCATTCGAAGGTGGAACATTGCTATCGAGAGAAACGATGACTATGTTAAGAAGTAGGGATGTGATCTCCAGAGGACCAGTTTCATGTTGATATATGATACATGTTCCTGTGTCGGTAATTGTTCCTGTACTAAAGAAAAGGCATTACTTTTTGATTCACCCTCATATAACGTGCGTGACTGCCTCAGCTTCCATCGTTCCTTCGTGTATGTGCTTCTGTTATGTTTGACAGTGGAGTTCCATTCATATTTGTTTTTGGTGACTGAGCCATCAGTGCATATGACAACATCCCGGAGATGCAGCCTGTCTCTTAAATGATAGTTCAATCGCTGTATCAGCTTATGTTCTGGCCACTGGCGGCATTGTCTTCCTAGGTTTTATGGTACGATAGTTTTATATAGGTCTTTGAAACGGATTGGATATTTCCCACTCTTTCCTTCTTTTCAGTTCTGTCAGCTGGTACCCATGCTAAATTCATTCTTCTCGTTGTCCCATCCGTGGTAAAGTGAATTGGAGGTGACACCCTTTTGTTTTTCTGACCTACTCATGTAATAGATTTTGCGGGTTTAATAAATCCTTGAAATACGTTCTGACTTATACTTTATGTCCTTCCTGCGTCGGTAGAAAGTCAAGCAGGTATCACATGGTTTTGGCGGGGACGTCTTTCGGGGGTTCTAAAAATCAACCTCACTGCTTCACTTTACACTGCCAGAAAACCTCACCTAGAACATGAAATGGCCGCTCAGACAATCCAGCCTTCCTAGTCGTGTGCAAGGAAATGGAGTGGGATGGGGCGATGCCAGCTTAGCATTGCCAAATAAAGCGAACACACACATAGGTACATACATACATGCATATAATACGCTTGCATGCAGTCCACAAAAACACATTATTAAAACTAGTTCTGCTGCTGCTGCTACTACTACCACAAGGCACCACTCATATTACAGCTGACATCACTATCACTGCCACTGAAGTTTTCGTCTCACTTTTCAAACATTTTCACTTTAATTACTGATGCATATGCTGATACTGCCACTGCCATTACTTTCCAAAGAACGTCTTTGCAGTATCAGTGGATCAAATGTACGACTTTTTACGCAAATCTTTGCTAGAAAACCTGACCTGAAGACTCCTCCTCCTTTCCCTCCTCTTTCTATTACCACTACTACTACCACTACTACTACTACCACTGCTACTACTACTACTACCACTACTACTACTACTATTACTACTACTACTAGTATTTTACTGCTAATGCAGTTACTACTACAACTACGCGACAGTCACAACTACTGCCAAACTAATGACAACACCGCCACCACTACTACTGAAACCACCATCACCACCCATACCCAAGCAGCTAACCTGTGATGTAGTGGGGCACCAGGAAGGCCTTTTTGCACGCGCCCAAGGCTGGCTCTGGCTTGCTGAGCAAGTTGAAGACCACGACATACTGTACGTCAGATTTCTGGGCGCAAATGTTGACACGCAAAGAAAAGCCCGGAGCCGTGACGGCTGTCTTGTGCAGCATGAACTTGTTCCAAGACGGCAACAACGGACTGAAAACAGGTCACACGATGTCATCGCCATGACGGTGATGGTGGTGGCGATGGATGATGTGTCGACGGTTGATGGTGATGTGTATGATAAGGATGACGATGATGATGATACGGGGACGTAAAAAATAATCAAGTCATAATGACAACGATTTTTGAGTTTGCCACAACATATTTTATGGTGTGGAATCTGCGTTGCTCTCCTGAGGACAGCATGTCGCCACTGTGCAGCGTCATTCCCTTTAGTTTTATGTGTATACAGAATACGTTCGTTTACCTATCAACGTGATTTTACTACATAATTCAACAAGTGAAAACTCCTTTGTTGCTGTGGGTGTGTAAAACATAAACTTGTTAAACACGGGTGTTCGAGGTTCTGCCCGTTTCAAAGTAACAGTAGCCAGACAATCTCTCAAGGTTTAATTAATGGAAGAAGTGGTGGGGGGGGGGGGGAGAGACAATGGAGCAGAAACTCTGTTGGACACAGGTGTTCGGGGTTCTGTCCCTTCCAATGGAATAGTAGCCAGACAATCTCTCAAGTTTCAAAAGAAGAGGGATGGGGGGTAATGGAGCAAAATGTCTGTAGGACACCATGTTTGGGGTACTGTCCCTTTCAAAGGAATAGTAGCCAGACAATTTCTCAAGATTTAATGGAAAAAAGGGGGTGGTAATGGAGCAAAACCTCCGTAGGACACGGATGTTTGGGGTGCTGTCCCTTTCAAAGGAATAGTAGCCAGGCAATCTCTCAAGGTTTAATGGAAGAGGGATGTAATGGAGCAAAACTTTTGTAGGACACGGGTCTTCAAGGTATTGTTCCTTCCAAAGGAAAAGTAACGAGTATCTCAAGGTATAATGAAAGAGGGAGGTAATGGAGCAAAACCTTTGTAGGACATGGGTCTACAGGGTTCTGTCCCTTCCAAAGGAAAAGTAGCCAGCCAATCTCTCAAGGTATAATGAAAGAGGGGCGTAATGGAGCAACATCTCTGTCCAACTAGGAGTCGAATCTCGTCCCCCTAGCTTTCGTTTGCTTCTCAAGCGGCCATTTAATCACCTGGACCACCTCCCTACATGATATGATGATGATGATGATGACGATGATGATGATGACGACGATGATAATGATAATGAAAAATAAAAATTACAACGACAGTAAAAACAACAACGGCAACAATAGTAATATTATTAATTGTGATGATGATGATGATGATGATGATGATGATAATGATGATGATGACAGTAACTACGACAACGACAGTAAAAAAAAAAACAATTACAACAACAGCAGCAATAATGATGATAACATAATGACAGTGATAATAATGATAATAATAATGATAATAATAATAATAATAATAAAAATAATAAATAATATAATAATAATAATAATAATAATAGTAATAATAATAATACTAATACTACTAATAATAATAATGCCAAGAAGATGACAATGACATAGAAGAAGATGTGAGAAAAAGATGACGACTGAAAAAGACGAAACCCTCCCCACCTCCCTATCAAGGAGGAGAGAACATTTCTTCCATCTATTCACAAAGACAAAGGATATCACTTTAAAAAACATCCTTTCGAAGGTGGGAGAGAGACCATTTTATATTATCCTCACAGACGGAAGAGGGAACCACATTCACAAAAGAAAAGCTACATCATGAATTCAGTCGCCATTACAAAAAGACTGAGAACGTTGTACATGTAACAAGTGTTTTCATAAAACCAAGGAAAGACATCATTTCATCTATTTTCACAAGAGGGAGGAACATCATTTCAATTGCCCTCACAAAAAGAAAATATCTTTATTATCACCACAAAAAGAAGTTGAAATTATCTCAATTATCCTCACAAAGAAGGCAGGACTAAATCTTAATTATCTCCATAAAAAAGAGGAAGAATATCGGTTTAAATCCCTTCACATAAAATTGAGTACAAATCAACATCCAAAATTGTCATAAACGCGCACCCCCATGTGGATGACTGCACGATTGGAAGTGCGAAAGGGTGAGCAGATCCCTTTGCTCAGCCGGCAGTGAGTTCCAGACAGACAGTGTAACGTAAGGTTTATGTGGCATACAAAGTATTTCCTCTTGATTTGTTGTGTTGATATTTTGTGTGTGTAATTTCCCTCGTTGAGATAATAATACATTGTGCAGCGCAATACTGTGCTTTGCGGTACTGCATTGTTGTGTACTGCGCTGTGCCGTGGTGGGATGTGCTGCAGTGTGGTGTGGTGTAGTGTGGTCTGTTGAGGCGTGGTGTGGTGTAGTGTGTTTGGTGAACTGAGCTGTACTCTGCTGTACTGTGCTGTGCTGTGTTGTGTCGTGTTGTGTTGTGTGGTGTGGTGTGGTGCTGAGCGGTTTTGTGTGATGTTGTGTGATGTTGTGTGGGGTTGTGTGGTGTGGTGTTGTGTAGTGTGGTGTTGTGTGGTGTTGTGTAGTGTGGTGTTGTGTGGTGGTGTGTTGTGTTGTGCTGTGTTATGCTGTGTTGTAATGAGTCGTGCTGTACTGTGCCAGCCATGCTGTGCTGCTGTGTGTCGCTTTGTTATTCAGTACTGTGCTGTGTTGTACTGTTATGTTATGTTATGTTATGTTATGTTATGTTATTTATGTTATGTTATGTTATGTTATGTCATGTCATGTCATGTCGTATCGTGTCGTGTCGTGTTGTCTGTTGTGTTGTGTTGTGTTGTGTTGTGTTGAGTTGGGTTGTGTTGGGATGTGTTGTGTTGTGTTGAGTTGGGTTGTGTTGGGTTGTGTTGGGTTGCGTTGTGTTGTGTTGGGTTGGGTTGGGTTGGGTTGGGTTGGGTTGGGTTGGGTTGTTGTGTTGCAGACGCACTTCTATTTGGTATCCAACTGCCGCAAGCATAGTGAATTTATAACAGTTACTGTTTGTGTGGTAAAATGAAGATGATAATGCTCTTTGCACTCCTGGCGAGAATCGTTTCCACTTTCTCCCATAAGCAGCGGCCCAAGCTAGCTGTAACTTTCCTAGCACTGTTCATCCCTATAGGCATGTCTGGAACGTTGTTTTATCACCTTTTTTTTTTATAGTTTTAATATAGTTGTCACATTCTGGAGACCAAACATCAACTTGCAACCAGCCAGACAAATCTCTACATTGGATCAACCTAGCAATCGTACTAAGAATCAATTCGCAACTTACTCAACCATATCGACAGGGATGTCTGCATCACTGCGCATCTTGATGATGATGGGCTGTGTTGTGTATGTAACGCCGATCTTTTGTTTGCTGTCTTTTCCATCATATAGGTTGATTTTCGTAAAAGGAGCCCGGGCGTACCTCGCTTCCTCTAAGTCCTGTAGAGGATGGCCGCTGGATTCTGAAACCTGGGGAAATCACAGTCAAGATAAGATCAAGGAGAAAACTGAGGGCAGGAAGAAGAGCGATAAAAGGAGACGAAAAGAACAGAATAATTGCTGATTCCATTCTGAAGATGGTTGAAATTAAAATCCCAAATTGACATGCTGACATTTCCAAAATGTATGATCAATACTGTCTTTTCTTCCAAACAGAAGTCACAGAAAAGGTTTTTGCAAGTCCCATTCCTTTAATAATGACACTAGTTTTCAAAATTCTATGTACAATACATATTTGAAACCATTTTAGTTTTAAGTTCTGGTATTGTACGAATTTTCATAAATATGTTTTTCCAGGAAACGTATATTCCCAATCTATCTAACCCTTTTAAACATGATTTTGGAAGCACATCATCCTTTGTCAAAATATAGTAGGGCCATGTTCCTTTACGGGTATGGAGTACATTTCTTTCAGTGCCGTCTGAACATCATTTGCACATCCATTTTGGTATGTAAATTCTTGTTTACTGTATATGTTTCTTAACCGACATTTTGTATCCCTATCAACGAGAAAATTAAGTTTACATTGTACTCTGTATGAAATTCGTCAAGTGTCATAAATCGATTCAACTTTTGAATTTGATCACATTATTTCCAATTAATATCTTTTCGTTATAGAGAATTGGTTCTGATAATAAATCTATCAGAGTTGCTGGTTTTACATTTCTACTATTATATACCATGAAAGTTTGCTTCCGAAATAAGCTGCCACTGCATTTCTGTAATGCCTCGTTAGAGATATACTTTTCTATTTCCATTAAAAAATGGTACATTTCACCAGAAATATTTTTCCATTTAAGGCTGGTGGTTTTAAATTTTTCCTCAGCCAAAATAACTTCAAGGCTTCAATGTATGTCATATCTGGTATGTTTAATCCTCCATTCTATATTCTTTTTATGGTTGTCTTTTTGCTGATTCTACCACGTGTACCATCCCAAACAAAAGATAAACTAAACACATTTTGTAGATTACTTATGAATACATCGGGGCGACCTGGGAGCAAAATCCAGAGGAAATTAGTTTGGATACAATTACAGATTTAAATTCTGCAACCTTCCTACAGAAGTTATACATCTTTTCATCAAAATTCTAAGAAAGCCCTCACTACTGAAATTCTTCAGCATAATTCATTTCCTCAAACCTTTCTGCATTATTTGTAAACCATACACCAAGTATTTCAAATGTCTGTGGATTCCAGTTTATATTTAGATGTTGCATATATCTTAATTTTCTTTTAATCCTTTTTACTTCCTAACCAAATTGCTTGTGTTTTCTCAATGTTCGTGAAGAGTCATGACGCCATTCCAAATTTTAAGACGAGAAAAATATATTTTTCAAAAGATGCTTTATCTTCATTATTCATCAGCTGAGCATCATCGGCAAACTGACATATTTTGCATTCATCATCATTAATTACAATGCCCTTTATATCTTTATCTTCTCTTTTCATAACTGCCATATTTTAACACAAAAAACAAATAAATATGGAGATAGAGGGTCACCTTGTCTACAACCTCTTTCTACGGAGAATCAAATCAAAATCTGACCATTAAATAACTGTCGACTTATGTTTTTACTGAATGCTTCTATCCATTTACATATACTTTCTTCAAAGCCACACGCTTTCAAAGCTTTCAACAAAAAAACGCCAATCTAAAGAATCAAAGGCCTTTTCGAATGGCAGTCTAAGAATCAAAGGCCTTTTCAAAGTAATAGTCCAGGAAATTTCTTTATGTTTAAGTAGCCAATCAAGTCGTATGTCTAATAATGTCTCCAAGGCATCTGTTTGCAACAAAGCCAGTTCGACCTTCACATTTCAACATCGAAAGGATTGTTTTAATTCGATCTGAAATTCATCAGCTCCAATTCTATACAATAGATTCTATAGTGCAATAGGTCTCCGATTTTTTATGTATTCTCTTGGTTTGTCAGGTTTTGGAACGCGGGTTGCAAGTCTTTCTTTCTGCGTCGCTGAATGTTCTCCTTCTCTACATGATTTAAAGCACGTACAACAAATGGGCCGGCCGAGCTTTCTCCAAAACAGTTTGTAAACGTCTACCCAAACCCATCTGTTCCTGGACTTTTTCCATTTTCCATATTTTTTAATTAATGCAAATCCTGATTTTTCTAAATGTAATTCACCTTCTAAAGGGTTTCTCTAATCTGCTGATAATTGTAGGCATTCGTTTATCAAATTGCTTATTTCATACGATTCTAAAGTTCTTTTTGCATACAGGTTCTTACAGTACGCCTTTACTGTCTGATGTGTTTTTTTTCAGATTCATTAGAGTTCCATTTTGATCAATGAGTTTGATCAGTATTTTATATACAAAGTATCTTTTTTTCTAAATTAGAAAAATAAGAGAGAGAGAGAGGGGAGGAGGGCAGGAGGGGAGGCAGAGAGACAGACATACAGGCAGGCAGGCAAGCAGGCAGAAAGGCAAACAGGCAGACAAATAGAACTGACTTACCATGACAATTATAGAGTCGTTTTCTCCTACAGTGTTACCGGGAAAAAGGTCATGTAGTGGAGGGAAGTCACAGGATGATGCATTGGTTTCTACTTCGTCCCTGAAAAGAAAAATGGCACCACATCACCATTACCATGGTTTTATCATTATCCAACTGCCTGCCCATTAGTACGTGCACATAATCATTCACAGATGCCGTACGGTATGGTATGGTAACGTACAATACGAAACGATACGGTGCGTTACATGCACATTCCTACTATCCTAGGAGTGATAAACACGCGCGCATATAACCAAAAAGACTACTGCAACTAACACAAACACACGTGCGCAGAGAGAGAGAGAGAGAGAGAGAGAGAGAGAGAGAGAGAGAGAGAGAGAGAGAGAGAGAGAGAGAGAGAGAGAGAAAGAATGAGAGAGATGTTCCTGTGTTTGCACGCAACTAAGGTAGAGGAGATGGGCACCGCCCTCATAATGCTGGCCCCGAGAAAAGTTGGTCTCTTCTACCTCACTCGGATCTCTCTCTCTCTCTCTCTCTCTCTCTCTCTCTCTCTCTCTCTCTGTCTGTCTGTCTGTCTGTCTGTGTATGTCTGTCTATCTATCTATCTATCTATCTATCTATCTATCTTTTTCATCACTTCCTCTTCTTTTTCTTGTTGATGTTTACATTTTCATTTGATTTCGATACGTTTTATTCACACGTATACTCAATACAGTGAAATTTCACGAGACAGAGACATTAAAACGGTCTGATTATGAAAAAGTGTATACAGTTTTCCTCTTCATTTTCTTGGTAGAAAGTTGGACGTAAGGAGCATGTGAACGTGCATGCAAGTGTTGATTGCACTATTGGCGATATATGTAATCTATCTATCTATCTATCTATCTATTTATCTATCTATTGTCTGTCTGTCTATCTGTCTGTCTGTCTGTCTGTCTATCTATCGATCTATCTACCGATCTATCTATCCATCTATCCATCGTTCGGTGCATACGTCAATAAAACATGAAAACCTGACCCTCTCTCTCTCTCTCTCTCTCTCTCTCTCTCTCTATCTATCTATCTATCTATCTCTCTCTCTCTCTCTGTCTTTTTTTGTGTAAAGAGGCTAAGTAGAAAGAGGAGAAGACGGAAAAGCAGGAGGAAAGGAAAGAAAGGCGGATGACAAAACAGAGGAAGAGGAGGACAAATAGGAAAGAATACCACCACCACCACCACCACCGTTACTACCATCACCAGTGTGTCCAACTATAACGAACACATACAATGTGGCAGCATGCACTCGGAAACAAGGGAGAAACTCACGCAAAGATGTCCCCAGCTTTGCTCTTCAAAAGCACAGTTTCCTGAACGGGGTTGCTGGACCTGTGAGACGAGCCGTCGATGGAATTCTCGGCGAAGATTCCGACCATAAGATCTTCATTCTCTCTCATCTCTTGTACAATACTTCTAGCCTGCAAATCATGATAACGCCCCTCGTCAATATCACACACAAACACACACACACACACACACACACACACACATACACAAACGCACGCACACACGCACTTACTCTCACACACACGTACACACACACTGTCACTCTCACACACACACTCTCGCTCTCACACATACGTACACACACACACACACACACACACACACACGTACACACACACTCTCTCGCTCTCACACATACGTACACACACACACACACACACACACACACACAAACGCACGCACACACGCACTCACTCTCACACACACGTACACACACACTGTCACGCTCAACACACACACGTACACACACACTCTCTCGCTCTCACACATACATACACACACACCACACACACACACACACACACACATACACTGTCACTATCACACAGGCGTACACACACACTCTCTCTCTCTCTCTCACACACACACACACACACGCGCGCGCGCGCGCGCACGCACACACACACACAGTATTACACAATACAGTACACAATGTCATAAGCTCACCTAGACAATGGAAAAACAGACCTACCGCTCATCCTCTCACACAGAACGTATATGTTCTCGTTATACAAACACATACACAGAACGATCTGATGAAAGCTCTCTTTCCCTCGTCCCCCGTCAGCATTATTACACAACAAATTAATGAAGAAGTCAAACTCACGCACTCAACATAATACAGCCATATTCAACTGAAGTCACCTTTTCCACGGGTAAACAGAAGACACTCAACACATGGTTATAAACAAAGCAGAATCTCAACGCTTTTGAATTGCTTGCTGCTAGGCTCCAGAACAGAGATGGAGGATCAGCTTTGTTGCTTGCTGCTGCGTCCCACACCATTCCCCCAATGACCACACCAGTTTAGGATTCACATGTTGAAGATGAGCATAATGTCACGACACTGACAAAGCGTTGTTTTTTGACTGGTCGTCCAATCACTGGGCGCCCAGCTTAGTTTGGATTCCATTTTGCATTTCTTTCTTCATCTTACAGATATTGAAGAATCGTAGTTGTCTGGCTGACCATCAAATCGCAATGAATGGTGGCCAGACTAACTTGGTTTTACATTTTACATTCCCTTCTTCTGCTTACGACAATAAGGAATCACAGTCCTCTGGCCGGCCGTACAATCACTGGACGTTCATCAAACTTTTGCTTTCCATTTTCCATTTTTTGTTCTTTTCATTCCAGCATTACTTCCCCTGTCATGTCACGCCCAAACAGAAAAAAAAACCAGTGCGTGACTTTCTACAGAATAATACGCATTAAAAATATTCTGACCACTGGCACGTACGGCAAAAAAACGCTAAGAACAATTACGTATGTTTATGTACCCAGATCAAATACCTGAGAAACAGATTATTTAACGTACATGATACGTAGGTTTTATGCACGTCTGCATACACACACATAAACACGCACACTTGGAAAGATACACACAATATATACACCCTTCTTCTGATTCATATTTTTAGAAAATCTGTTTCTCCCGAAATGATGAAGACTGAAAAACGATACGAATCAAGCTGGATGTCAAGAACAAAGGTAATTACCTTCAAGGTAAAAACAAAACAAACGAAATGATAAATACACATGACAAAATAATTTAAAAAAAAAAAAAAATGAAACCAAGCCAGCATCTGGAGAATACAAGCCAAGCCTAACAAGAATGTCAATAGAAAATGGTAATCCAGCATTACAGCCATAATTGTAATAAAAGCGAACACATTAACAAACAAAAAACAACAGTACAAAATAAACACACAAACACACACGCAACCAAACAGGATACCAAGAAGACTTAGAAAATGAGAGAGACAGGATGAAGGCTCAGGAAGCAGCATGTATTTGCATTCATATTCATTTCTTTGTCACAGTGGACTTACTATACGAAATTCGGGCTGCTCTCCTCTTTGAAAGCCCGTCGCCGCAGTGCAGCGCCAGCCAACTTGTTTAGACCACGACTTTAGAAAGGCAAACAAATTGACTGGCCTTTAAGGGGAAGGACTGGGAAATCAACATCTCTCTCCGATGTTTTATATCAAGGCAGCAGGCAAAAGCTCTTCTCTTTACGATTTTCAACTGCCCTGGGATCTTTAACGCAGGCCAGTAGGCACATGGATCCGACTTGGTTTTCGTCCCCTTCCGAAGGATTAGACGCTCAGTTCGATTTTCCGATTAAACTGAGGAGGAGGAAAAGTCGAGGCATCAACGAGAAACGAATCTTGGAACCTCGAGTTTAGTTATTGGAAGGCGAACGTCTGAACCATTCTACCACTCTTCCCTTACGATAGAACTGGTACTTACGAATTCTTGCTGTTCTTTACAGTGTGCTTCACACTTCTGATCTTTTATCGCCATGTCAATATCATCGGGTCTCTTCGCGTTCTTCACTGTAAAAAAACACACACACACATACACACACACACACACACACACACACACACACACACACACAGAGGAATGTACGTAAAATCCATCTATCTACTTTTGCCTACCTAGCTATCTGTCTGCCTAGCTAGCTAGCTAGCCATACATACCTACCTACATACATACATTAAAATGGTAGAGGCAGTCAAATAACAAAAAAACAAAACATGACAGGCCTTAAGGGAGAGAACACACACACACACACACACACACACACACACACACACACACACACACACACACACATACACACACACACACACAGCACGCACACGTACACACACACATACACACACATACATACACATTATCCGTCTATCTACTTCTAGCCATACATATCTACATACACCATCATCACGTGCCCTAATGCATGACATTGGCGATCATGGCCCTCCATACGAATCTATCTTTTGTCGCTGCAAGTACATCTCCCACACTTTCTGTCTTCATCCACTCCGGAAGTCCGTCCAGTACTTTCTCCAAGGTGCTCTTTCCTCCATATTTCCTGTTGTGTCTAGGTGCTCTAATTTCTCTTGCCTCATAAAATGTCCTATAAATATCGCTTTTCTTTTCCTTATCTTCTTCATTTATATGCTTTTTGTGTTTGCCTCTTTCAAGACTGTCTCGTTTGCTTTATTTGCTGTCCATGAAACTCTTAACATTCTTCTTAGAAACTACCTTAAATCGGCTGCCTCATTTTTGTTCTGACTTGGCGTGTGGACTGTCCACGCTTCACATTGATACAACAATATCGGTTCTATTAACATTGACGAGCTGTCTTCCTGATGTTAACTAATTGGTATTTGTTGGTAAGAACAATGTTCATTTTCTTCAACGCTGTTTTAGCTAGCTATTTTTGTGTGCCCCTGCCGTCTGGTGAGATGACATATATACATACGCACACACAATGAAACGGCAGAGACACGATCTTGTTTACATGTTTTGGTTGTCTTTTTCAATTGACGATTGGTCCTCTACATCAAATGAAACTAATCCGAGGGATTTAGCCTGTAAAAGAATGTGCATGTCCCGAGAAAGAGAGAGAGAGCGAGAGCAAGAGCGAGAGAGAGAGAGAGAGAGAGAGAGAGAGAGAGAGAGAATCCTTTGCATCCTTTGATTTTGCTCAGAAATTGCGATTCGTTTCGATTTATACTGTTGTTTGATTTGTGGCGTAGTAGAGTCCTGATACAGCATGTTTACCGTGAACTCATTGTATGAATGCAAATCTTTGGTTTGTATTTTGATCAAAAGAACCTTTAATGCAATGCAGCAAAGGAAAAAAAAGAAAAAAAAGAAAAACAGGGGAAAAAAAGGTAGAGGCAGTCCCAAAATCCTGCGGCAGGCCGTAAAGGAGACAGGTCGTAGAGACCTCACCAATCTTGGGTTAATTTGTATAATAACAACAACAATAATAATGATAATCATCATCATCATCATCATCATCATCATCAAGTCCCTTGCCACATGACGATGGCGATCATGGCTCTCCATACGCAACTGTCCCTTGTTGCCGCAAGCACATCTCCTACCCTCTCTGTCTTCAGCCACTCTGCAAGTCCGTCCAATATTTTTTCCCTGGGTCTACCTGGTGCTCTCTTTCCAGTTGTGACCAGGTGCTGCATATCCCTTTACCTCATAAAATGGTCTATCAATATTGCCTATCTTTTCCTGATCTTCCTTATCAATGATCTTCTTGTGTCTGCCTCCATCAAGACTGTCTCGTTTGTTTTCTTTGCTGTCCATGGAACTCTCAACATTCTTCTTAGAAACCACATTTCGGCTGCCTCAATCTTATTCTGGCTTTGCTTGTTCACTGTCCACGCCTCACAACCGTATAACATTATCGGTTCTATGTAACATAAAAGAACTCTCTTATTGATGTTAATTGATAGGCATTTGTTGGTAAAATGCTTTTCGTCTTCTTGAATGCTGTTTTGGCTTGACCGATTCTGCTGGCTATTTCTGATGTGCATCTGCCATCTGATGAAATGATCATTCCCAGATACTTAAACGTATCAACCTGTCTCAAGGTCGTGCCTTTTGCTGTTATTTTGCATGAGGGGATTTCATGTTTTTTACTGATTACCATGACTTCAGTCTTCTTGCTGTTTAGCTCCAACACCTTATCTTTGCTTTCTATTTCTATCATGTTCACAAGGTTTTGTAGGTCCTTTTCATTTTCTGCAATTAGCACGGTGTCATCTGCGTATCGAATGTTGTTTATCATTTTCCCTCCAACCTTTACTCCAGGGTCTTCTTCTAGGTTTCTCGTGATGTTTTCGCTGCAAAGTGAAAACAGATTTGGTGACAGAACACAACTTTGTCTGACTCCTCTTTTGATATTTTGGAAACAGCTTATATAGTTTTCTATTCTCATTGCAGCTGTTTGTTCCCAATAACATATTTCCGATTATTTGTAGATCGTTTCCATCAATACTGAGTCTTTCTACTTGGTTGATCATTTCTTAATGTCTCATCCGATCGAAAGCTTTGGTATAATCAACAAAGCATAAATACAAATCCTTATTCATATCGAATGACCTCTCTATGATAGTTTTTAGGTCGTATAAGGCATTAATAGTTCCTTTCCTTCCACAAATCCACACTATTCTTCTTCTCTTTCACTTTTGATTATATTCCTTGTCCTCACCATGATTTTTCTTAATAGGATCTTTGTTACATGACTCATCAAGCTGATTGTGCGATGGAGTTTGCATTATATAGCCCCTGTTTTCTTTGGCAGTGCAATGAAAATTGATTTTGACATATCTTGGGGGAGTTTTCCAGTGTCATAAATCCCATTTAGGAGGTCTGTTATTTTTTTCAATACCAAATTACTCCAGGGCTTCAATCATCTCTGTAGTAATATTGTCTGGTCCTGGGGCTTTTCCTGGTTTCATCTTTTTCAGTGCTGCTCTAACTTCATTTTTCAGTATGGGTGGTCCTTCAACGTTCTTTCTTATAACGTGTTCTTCGTTTCTGTTATCTTCAAAAAGGTCCTTAATGTACGCTCCCCGTCTATCTAATATTTTGTTGTTGTTGTCTTTTTCAATGATAAGCGTACCATCTTTCGATTTTAAGCAACCAGTTGATGTGCATTTTTTTTCCTGTGGATAATTTCTTCAGTTCTTCTGTACATGCCCTGAGGATCCGTTTTGCGTCGGTCTTATATTTCTATGCATTTTGTTTTCAGCCGAGCTTCCCTAGCTTCATTGCACCTATTCCTGATTTCTTCGTTTATCTTCATGTATATTTCCTCCTTTCTCTTTGCCTTCCTCCGTTCCACCATCAAGGCTAGAATTTCTTTTGTAATCCAATTCTTTTTTGCTTTTCTATCTTCTACAGAGATTTCTTCACAAGCTTCATTTATCGAGTTTCTCAACGTTGTCCATTGTTCCTCACGGTCACCAACATGTTCCAGAGCACTGAATTTGTTTTGAACACGTACGTTAATTTTTTTTACGTATCACTCCATCTGTCTTTAAGAGTCCAAGATTTTTAGTTTGATGTCGCTTTTGGTCTGTTTCCTTTTCCTTATTTTCAGCCTAAATCTTCCCACTACAGGATTGTGGTCACCGTTGCAGTGTGCGCTTGGTAGTGTTTTTGCTGTCAGCAAAGAATTTCTAACTCTTTTATTAATCAGGATGTAGTCAATCTGATTTTTGATATTATCTCCTGGACTCATCCATGTCCACTTCCTTCTATTAGGCTGCGCAAATCAGGTGTTTCCTAATATGAACTCATTCATCTGTGCCCATTCTAAACATTTCCCTCCCCTTTCATTTCGTGTACCAAGGCCATGCGGTCCAAGTACATCCTCCACCCTATCCTGTCCCACTTTACCATTAAAATCTCCCATTATTATTGTAACTGCTTGTGATTTACACAGGGCCTTGGCCATCTCTAATATTTCGTAGAAGTTGTCAATGTCGTCCTGAGTACTTGCGGATGTTGGTGCATACACCTGAATGATGTTGATATCAAATGGCTTGCCATCCAATTTAACCAGAAAACTCTGTCGGGCACGGCTCAGTATCCCTTAAATGCTTTTGATTTGTCCCTGTCAATTATGATGCCTACTCCTCTTTCATGTGAGTTTCCACCAAAATATATTATTGTATGCTCTCCTGATGTTATCATGCCTGCCCCCTTCCATCTCACTTCCCCTGGTCCGGAAATACTAATGTTAAGCCTTTCCATCACCATTTTGACATTATCTAGTTTTCCTGTCCTGACATTCCATGTTGCCATTTTTTAAAATAGATTTAACGCAGTAGCTTGCTGACGGTCTGGTGTCACCTGCGTGGCATGACGGTCCCTACAGGACGAAGGTGCTCCACAGGAGCCCCCTTTTACGTCGTTTTCCTCATTTTTCTTTTGTCTGGTCATGATTGTTCTGGGGAAAGTACGATGGTGGTTTCCCGTAGCCTTCCATCATTTTTTTTAACGGTCTCTCCGTTAGACTTTGTCGTTCCCATGACAGCCTACAAGGCAGTAGAGTGATTTTTTGGTCCCGGGATGTCCACAAGGCATTGGAGCTATTTACCCATGCTGGGGGTCTGGTTCGTGGGCACCAAGGCATATCCACACGCCGGCCGGTGGGCCTGCGTGCGGCACGTCTGGGGACCAGACCTCCTCCGAGTCCCTCGAGTTTCAGCCTCAGTCCGTGAGGTGCTCAGTTACCACATACCGCCACGAGGAGGCATAACGTAGGGCTTGCTGATGGAGAGGCTATGTACTGACAGAGGGAGATTTACGCATTCTGCTCTTCATTTCGCATAGCTGCAAGCAGCAGTGCCAGACAGTGATGCAGACTAAAAGTGAGAGGTGACAAGCGCTTAGTCACTAGCCAACACACTATGATAATAATAACAACATTAATGATTATTATTATTATTGTTATCAGTATTATTAACATTAACAACAACAATAACAATAATAATGATAATGATAATAATAATAACAATACTAAATGACAAAATAATAACATACTACTAATACTACTATTAATGATACTAATAATAATTAAGAATTAAACACGCACTCTCGTCATTCACCAAGGTAATCGTCCAATAACACCAAATCTCCAGGGCACAAAGTACACGCAAACTAGAAGGAGGAAGACTGGAGGGGAGTTGGACGTGTGACCCTTGACCCAAGCCGTCATCCTCCCTCTGTCTCTCTCTGTCTCTCTCTCTCACACACACACACACACACACACACACACACTCTCTCTTTCTCTCTCTCACACACACACACACACACACACACACACACACACACACACACACACACACACACTGTTCCAAAATATTCTCTCTTTTTGTCCTCTCGTCCTTTCACTTTTGTTACTCACTTTTTTCTCTTTCATTCACTCTGTCTCGCTGTCTCTCACACCTTTTCCGACCAAACACTTTAGAAAAGCAAGCAAGCTAATATAAGATTTCAAGGGCTGGGACCTTCCCCTGTGGGGTTGCCAGGGGCTCTTTCAGTATAAACAGTATCCCTACATTCTGGAAATTCAGTGCTATAAATTTCCTCTTTTCTCTCACCCTCTTTGTTTCTGCCTTGTTCCTTTGCTTTCTGTCATTTCTTCCTGCCATTTTCTGCCTTGTTGATCCATTTACCTATATATGTTCGACAAAGTCTTACATACTTTTTCGTAAGACTGATAATTGGGTACATGTATTGAGTGCATTTTGTTTTGGCTCTAGGGAGGTGAGATATACGGAAGCAATTTTAGGTAATTTATGCCCATTTTTGTATGTTTTGGTATCCTTAGGTATGCTTGAATTTGTATTCAGATGTGTCTTTTTAAACCCCCTTTGCGATAAATTGGACGAAGTGGTCAACGCAGTGGGCGTGTCCTTAAATTATGTGGGTGAACGCATTGATATGTGTACTTAATTTTCTTTTGTTTGTTTTTTTCCTGTTGAAGTTTTGTATGTTTTGAAGCGATTATAGCCCTCATATATGCAATCGGCTGGGCTTTTAACAACAATAACGATAACAATAACAATAAGGGGTGGGACCTGGGGAATCAACCTACCTCAGGGTCAGATGGCATACTCGCTCACAGCTGAGCGAACTGGACATCACACGCAAAACGTTTCCCACGCCAGAATCAAATTCCTGCCGCCAGACTGGAAGACAGGAGCCCTACTTCTATGCCAATGCGGTGTCTTAGGCCACAACATGATAACATGATCAATATAACATAACTGTGTGATGCAGTGTGATGCACCATCAACTGAGACTACGGTATGATGATATGATCAATATAACATAACTGTGTGGTGCAGTGTGATGCACTATCACTGAGACTACGTATGATGATATGATCAATATAACATAACTGTGTGGTGCAGTGTGATGCGCTATCAACTGAGACTACGGTATGATGATATGATCAATATAACATAACTGTGTGGTGCAGTGTGATGCGCTATCAACTGAGACTACGGTATGATGATATGATCAATATAACATAACTGTGTGGTGCAGTGTGATGCACTATCAACTGAGACTACGGTATGATGATATGATCAATATAACAGTGTGATGCAGTGTGATGCACTATCAATAATGCAATACCACGTACGGTCCCGTGTCACACAAGACGAAGGAAATAGCATGGAATACTGTGTACTTTAGGGCAGTATATCGGGAAAATCAATAACAAAAACCACCCAAACAATCAAGAATACTGAAAAAAAAGTGAAGCGAAAGAAAAACACAAAAACAACTCACAGCAAGTGTCGGGGGCGCTTCGTTGTCGGTGTTGACATAATTGAAAACTGAATCGGAAGCTTCTTCCTGCTCATCGATCGTGGCATCCTGTCCACCTGTGCCTACTGCCTGTAAGTTACAGCAACATACACACATTAATGCAGAGATAATATACAAGTAATCGAGTAATTCATGCATCATGTTTGCCCGCGTGTTTGTATCTGTCGCATGGGCCACAACCTCCACATCACTCTCAGAGAAACAGTGGGGCCAGAACATCTGGAAAATGTCAAAGGAAAAAAAAAAGCAATACCATAGTGAAATAACTGTGGTTTCAGTTTCCGTTTTTCAAGACGACGTCTCCGTGCTCGGAACGAATTCCATATGCACTAACGTCACAGGAGCCACGTGTATGGTGATCGTGACACAAGCCTTAAGCCTGCACATAAACGCATGAGCTCTATCAGGTCCTGAGGTCCCAGGTAACCCATGTTTTGTCCAGCCTATATTCTCCATACTAGTGTTGTATTAGCTTATCACTGGAACAATCTTGATTACATATAAATGACATGTGTATATGTATATCTTATCTTCAAAGAAAAAAAACCCAGATATATAAAGTAAATAAATAAGTAAATGTCTGAAACACAACACAACTAACTACTCAGTATAAACTCGTCTCATATGACAGAAAGCTTCCCCCCACCTGCCCCCCTCCCCCAGCCAATGCACAAAGCCTCAGCCGCCTATCAACAACAAAGTGAAGACAATATTTCCTTAATCATTGCCAGTCTGTCGTCCACTTCCGAGAAAACAAAAGAGGAGATAGCTATGAAAGTAAGTAAGCAAGTAAGTAAGTAAGTTAGTCAGTTAGTCAGTTAGTATAGTAAGTTAGTCAGTCAGTCAGTAAGTTAGTTACTTAGTAAATAAGTAAATGAGTAAATAAGTGAGTGAGTAAGCAAATAAGTAAGTAAGTACAAAATATAGGAGAATTGAGAAATAACAAATAACACTAAATGCATGCATATACACACACGCCTGCACCGCGCGCGCGCGTGCGAACACACACACACACACACACACATATATATATATATATATATATATATATATATATATATATGAGCCAAAGTCAAAAGGTGCTTCTTGCTTTTGTCCAAAATGAAACAGTTTTAAGGCATTAGATTTATCATGTTTTAAGAAGTATGGACATCAATGTTCAATGTTTATACAGTGAAAATTGTCTTTTTTGGTATCTCTGCTCATGAATGTTTAAAAAATGTCAGGTTTCACTCGTGACATGTGACGACAAACATATCCTTACCCATGTCATTACTGATTAAAATATGATTACTTCATGGAAATTTGTGGTGTTTTCAGGCTTGAGACGTTCTAAAAATGGAATATCTAAAACAAACTATACTTTTGTGTCAGTTCATTAGGGAGAACATAACTGCTGTTTGTCGTCACGGTCACAAATGACAACATCTTATTCACAGACAAGACAGCTACAGTGAAAAGCAAGAAAATAGGACAGTTTCTTATATCTTATTCCAAGGAACACAATGAAAAGATTTATGAAAAGGATGGAAAAGTTAATACACCAAATATTACAAAGCATAGCAACAAAATAAGTTTCATCTGTGACGATTGCAGTGTGACACCAACACACCTTTCTGTATATTTGTGCTCATAAAAACACAAAGCAAGCAATGTTTTTAATTATTCTGATATATTCCTAAGAACACAATGAGAAGGTTTATGAAAAGAATGTCAAAGTTAATACATCAAATATTTCAAAGCATAGCAACAAAATTTCATCTGTGACGATTGCAGTGTAGCATGTCATGAATGACTCCTCCATTCAAGTTTATGAAAATATAATACAATACCAAAGTAAAAATAACATCTGTAATCAAAAGACGAGTGAAAGATAAAACAATGTAGATCTAAGTGCTGTCATACACTGACTCACTGCAAAAATATATTCCTAAGCAAGAAATAATGCTGTGTTACAAAATGCAGCGGAAAAGATCAAGAAATCTATGGCAGATATAGATCTGGGCTGAGTTCGACCGCACACTGTCAATAGATCAATGTACATCGTGCGCACACTTTGACAGCCAGCGGAATGTGGGGAGGGGGGAGAGAGAGAGACCCCCCCCAAAAAAAAAACACCAAAAAAACCCAAAAAAAACGTATGCACCAAAACGTGAATGCATCTCTAGCTCTAGATCTAGAAATCAGCATTGAGTCTTTGTGTAGAATATGTGAAAACTCAGTGCTGTTCTGTGCCCGTACACCTACATTACGGCACCGCCTCTTGCTATTTATAGGTAAGTGTCCCTGCGATGTTTCTTTCGGCATGGCATCATGCATTCATGCATCTTTCATCATATGTATAGATTAACAGTAAGAGAAATAAACTGCTTACTACACCACCAGTTGAAAATGCATGTATTTTGCATTGTGACAGTCAGTTTCTAAACTTAAGGTGTTTTTTTCATTAACTTTCAATGTGTTGCGACAGAGTACTTTCTGCTGGTTTAATCAAAAATCTTACAGCTATGATGAGTCAAGACATAAATGATGTAGAACCACAGACACTAGATCTAGAATTTACCGCGGCCAGTCGCTTGCAGCTTAGGCCTAAGCTGGCGTTTATAGAGGCGGCGGGTTTCGGGAAATCGCACGCGCGAGTCGACCCGAGCGAACTCGCGCGAGGAATGTTGCTATTTTCGGTTTGCAAGTGTTCATAGAGGACGCGGGTCTCTCGAGGCGGCAAATCTGCCAACCGGCGCGGGAAATTACCAGAAAGAGTTGCCATTTCTTGTACGCGGGGACGCGCCGAACTTTGTGTTGGCTGTACTTTTGGTGGCTGTGTTCACAGACATCTCACGTCCATTTGTTGATACACGACGGCTCAAGATGGATGTTGACCAACTGATCACTGCAGTTTTCAACAGACCGTTAATATGGGACAAAAGAATTAAAGAATATGCCAACAGGAATCTTGTGGACAAAGCGTGGAAGGAAATCAGCATGGAGATGAACATTGAAGGCAACTTTGTGAAACTGCTGTCTAACAATAAAAATTCATCAAGAAAAGAAGCCATTTTGTCTGTTTGCTACTGCAAGGCCTGGACTGCATGTGAAGTGTGTGTTGTCTCCTCTCGTCTCGTCTGGCTTTTTCCCGCTTTTGCTATAAACACCAACCGCGCGAGTGATTAGGCGCGGGTTTTCTAGCGCGAGTAACCAGCTCGCGGCAACCCGCTACCCGCCGTCTCTATAAACGTACACTAATGCTGGCACTGAAAGAGCAGACCGTCACTTTGTACGATTCCCTGGCACTGAGCAGCTGTTTTGTCTTTCGCGGTGGCTCAGTGAGTGCGTTCAACTAAACAGTAGGCTGTGCACAGCCTATGTTAATTAACATACGACATTAATGTTTGTACATTTAGACTGGTGTTAAAACATAACTACAGACATTTTCAACAACTAAAACCTTATTGCAAGCTAAAAAGTCATATTTATGATAGCAAACATGTGACTCAGTTTAATCTGTGATTTGAACAGTTAAAGTTTCATCCGTGACAAGAAAAATGGTGTGACAACACAACTTGTCTTACTCATCTTGATCATGTTCAGCCATTTTGGCAGGAAAGAAATATTCCATCAGGCCTTGAATGCTCCTTGATCAAACAAAATGTTGGACTGGCTTTTCCAGAGGCAGTAGCTCATACTTTATAGGGCATAGTTTCATCTGTGACAGGTGTTACACGAACGCTAAAAACTCACATAGTTTCCAAAGTATCCATTTGATTGTAGTGCTGATCAGTTCTATTCAGACAGTTTTATGCATAAAACTTGAAAAGCCCTATTTCATTGCAGGTTTTAATCATTTTTTCCCCACTGTGATTGATCAAAGCACTGCAGGCCTGTGACACAAAAGTGTCATGAATGAAACCTTATATTTCCACTTTAATATAGCAGAATATATGAGAAAAATAGGCAAAAAACCCAAATGAAATTATGAACTAGTGAGTAACCTTGATAAGAAACCAAAAAATACGTACATATGTACAACCATTGGTTTAACACCAAACTTTATTCTCAGCCTACTACACCTATGAAAGGTTGAAATTTGAGCAAAAGTGTAAATATAAACTTGACTGGCTAATAAATGATTTGTTTAACTTCCACGAATTCATGTCTACTATTTGATCTGACATTTAAAGTTCAGTATCTAGGATTGTTCAGGCTGTGTAAAGGCAAGAAAAATTAGTTGCAGTGATTTGAACTAGAAAAGTCACCCCGAAGCACCTTTTGACCCTGGCTCATATATATATATATCTATACATTTATACATACACACCTACCCATATCCACACAGCATGATGACCGACAAGAACAGCAGCAAAAACAACAGCAGCAAAGATATATATATATATACACAAGTGCTCACACATAAACCAGCGGATTGATGCAGCAGATGATAAAACAAATGAAAGGGTAGGCACATATTATGACAAACTTACAGACATATAGACAACCATCAACGAACAGCCCACAGACACACAGACAGTTTGACAAATAAATAACATTGGATAGAAAGTTATCAAGGAAAAGAAATGTTGTACAGTCATGGTCAGACCTCATCCGGACACTGATTTAAATGAAACACAACTGGCATTTTTGACTGCTCCCCTTACTATGTATCCTCGCAATTCTGCGTTTCATATCATCATCATGTGCCCTGCCACATGACCTTGGCGATAATGGTCCTCCACATGCATCTATCCCTTGTTGCCGCAAGCACATCTTTCACCCTATCTGTTCTCAGCCACCCTGAAAGTCCGTCCAATATTTTCCCCCTGGGTCTACCTGGTGCTCTCTTTCCCTGCAGCTTTTCTGTTGTGACCAGGTGCTCTAATTCCCCTTTCCTCATAAAATGGCCTATAAATGTTGCCTGTCTTTTCCTAATCTTTCTTATCAATGATCTACTTGTGTCTGCCTCCATCAAGACTGTCTCGTTTGTTTTCTTTGCTGTCCATGGAACTCTCAATATTCTTCTTAGAAACTACACCTCGGCTGCCTCAATCTTGTTCTGGCTTTGCGTGTTGACTGTCCATGCCTCACAACCGTTTAACATTATCGGTTCTATATAGCATTCAAGAACTCTCTTCCTGATGTTAATCGATAGGCATTTGTTGGTAAGAATGCTTTTCATCTTCCTGAATGCTGTTTTGGCTTAGCCGATTCTGCTGGTTATTTCTGCGTTTCACATAGAGTCCTCAAACATGCAACAAATGCATCCTGGAAGGTTATGGAGAACTGAATGACTCTGCAAGAATTCATTTATGGAGTTCTACTAGTGTGTAAAGCCATGCAGCTCAGAGACAAACCTTTGTACCCTTTCACTGTCAGCAATGACAAAGACGGGAAGTCTTGTATGATGAAATGAAAATTACGTAAAGACAGGAAGAAACACCCAAACATGTCCAGATCACAAAGAACCAAACATTCTGGAAAAGGAAATCAGAACAGCACTGAAGACCATCCCACAGAACAAAGCCACAATTACAACCGAGGTCATGGTTGCCTAAGTGGAGGCCGACTCAAATGGCTTACCATTTAATTATTCCAAGAAGCAAGGCTAAAAAGGCAGGTTACAGGTAAATGGCAGACAGCAGTTTAACCGCCCATACAAATGTCACTTGTTCACACAATCGAGGACCATAGCTGCACTGAGGATTAGTCTGAGTGTTTTTGAGATTTTTGTTTATTCGTATTCTGTAACCATTAAGCTTACGTTTTCTTTGTATTCGTTGTAAAATTTGATTGAAAAATGCCTTCAAAATGCACCTAAGCGGATAACTCTCCCGAACGTGTGTTAATTTCAACACCAAAAACCGAAACGTGTGCAGTAATATCGATTGTCAGTCTCCAAAGGAGTGATGGACTGTAACACCTCGGAGATAGATCTCTTCTCAGGTATGCAAAATGTGAATCAAAGTGTTATTACAAAGTAAATGGATCATAACGGAACCATTGCTAAACTATACACATTTCGGAATCAAAAGAGGAAGATAATGCACAGGTGTTATCTTCACACTTCGGCAACTTTGTGAGAAAGCACGTGAATACCACCAACCGCTTAACTTTGCATTTGTGGATAGAAAGAGGCATTAGACCATGTAAACAAAATGAAACATTGGATAACCTTTTGAGTCATATGGAATTAAAGGCCAGCTTCCGCAGTCTGTGCAAATACTGAGAGTTCTGTGAAGACAACGACTGGACTTTCCAATTTGTTTAAAATGTTATCTGGGATCCGACAAGGATGTGTTC
>CM060306.1:30909480-30919480 GCA_030674185.1 Monoplex corrugatus | reverse complement strand
CAATCCAAGCCTGTGTACACTTCAAGCTTCCAATTCTCTGTTACAACCCCTGAAACCACCTCTGTCTATATTTCTGGTCTCCTCATCGTTTATACTCTCCTAGATAGCCCCGGTCATCATCAGATAAACGCATTCTCTACCTTTCTTATGTAAAGACCAAGACTGTTGTCAACATTCGTTCTCCTTCTGTGCATCACTACAATGGAATGCCCCTTCCTTCTGATATTCTTTATTTGCAAACTTTTGTTCGCTTTTAAGAGAGCTGCAAAAACTTCTCTCTTCAAAGAATACTACTACTAGTATTAATCCTACTGTCTGTATTGTCTTCGTATGATTGGTGGTGTAAGATAATGCTGTTTGTGTATGTTTCATTTGGCGTGTTTGTAAGCCTACATCAGTGTATGTGCGCTCGTCAACGTGAGTCCCTGTATAGGCCTTTTGTCTGTTTGTGTGCGTACATACGTACATGTACATGCGTACCTGTACGTTTATCTGTGTATGACTGTGTGGTGGTGTAAGCATAGTCGTTCATACAATATTTTTCTCACGTGATGCCCACTGGATATCCGATATTGTTTTCTTTTCCTGTTCTGTTTCATGCCATTCTCATATCGTTCCATTTATCACTGATCTCTATCTTTATGTTGACAGTTTTTATAAAGTGCATAGCGCTTAGAAACTTGCTTCCCAGGATATTGCGCTTTAATGAAGTTGTCATTATTACTATCATTACGTAAAGTGAAGTCCGTACATAACGTACAGAGACAGGCACACACACACACACACACACACACACACACACACACACACACACACACACACACACACACACACACACACATAACTAAAGGCCTAAGGAAGCAACCTAATAAAGTCAGATAAAATGAAAAAAAAAGATACGAAAAGGAACAGTACCTGCGCTGAAGTGGTTAACTCTCCAGGTTCTTCGACGGCTTGAGAAGTCATCGACAACACGTTGTTCACGTCATCCGGGGTCTGTAGGGAGAAACTGTCGGCAGCCTTCATAATTTGAAACCGGAGCTGTGAACACACCAACACGCTCGAATTTGATTCGGACAAGTACATTTCATGTACGTCGAGTTTCAAATATGACCACAGTCTCATCAGAATTAATTCTGCACATTTCAGTTTACTCGAGTTTCAAATATGGTGATGCTTATGCTACAAGTGTCGCGCTGCTGTGGGAGTCATTTCAATGTATCCACTGAATAAGATTATATGCCAAAAGTGATACATGCATCTAGATCTTTATTTTAATCAATAAAAAAAAATAATGAAAAAAAAATAATAAAAACTAGAAGTCTGAACAACATTCCTGAAAGAACACCAGGAACGATGTTAGTGTACATAAATGAAAATAGAAAGAAGAAGGAAAATGTTTAACCATACTACTAATCTAACCAAAGTGACCACCCGCCTTCGGGAAAACAGGGACCAGAAACATGCGAAAACAGAATCAGATGGCGTATTTCATGTAACAAACGAAGACAGGCGCAAATCTTCCGCCACCTGGACTTTGTCAAGCATACATGAACAACAATGAACAAATACAACGAAATAGGAAAAAGTAGCAAGACTTTCCCGGTGTTTAAATCAAAAACAAGTGCGACCGCCCACGTTCAAGCAAACAGGAACAACAACAACAACAACAACAACAAAATAGAACCAAAACGCGTATTCAATACAACCAGACAAGACAGGCGCAGAGTCTCGGCCAACTGGCCTCTGTCAAGTATAAACCTAAGATCACAAACGATCAAACAAATACAAAAAAATAGGCAAAAAAGGCTAAAACTTCCCTGCTGCTTCGTCCACTACAAATACAAAAATTAGGAGAAAAAGCCAAAAAACTTTCCTGCTTTTTCTCCCTACAATTTCCTTGCTTTTTCTCCTAACTTTTGTATTTGTTGTTTGTTCGTTTGTGACCTTACATTTACGCTTGACAAAGGCCAGCTGACCGAAAATGTGCGCCTGTCTTGTCTGGTTGTATTAAATACGCGTTTTGATTCCATTTTCGTGTTTTTTCTGGTTCCCTGGTGTCTCATAAAATTTGGGAAGTCTTGGTGTCACTCTTGCTCGACGAAACATCTGGGCCTACATTTCGTTGTATTTTGTCTTTGTTGATTCTCTTGTACGCTTGACAAAGACCACTTGGCCAAAAATGTGCGCCTGTCTTCTTGATGATTCAATTTTGTTGTTGTTGTTGTTGTTGTTGTTGTTGTGGTGGTGGTGGTGGTGGTGGTGGTGGTCTTTTTCTGTTCCTACTAAACTAATGTTATTCTCTCGATCTCATCCCTTAATTTGCTGAGACTCAAAGAAACCAATTAAACATACATTATGCATAGATTGCTTAATGTGACCTGGGTGGCAAATACGCAACAGATCGGTAAACAGTCATGGAATGTTCGACAGATATTCAGCACTGACGATTATGACGAAAAACAACTTTAACACAAAACAACAACAACAACAACAAAAACACCCACCTCGTGCCACTTGGCCCGTATGTATATACGTTCTGTTTGTTGTGATATACACTAGCTTGTTTGTGATAGATGCCCATTCCAAGTTTGTTTGGGGTTTTTTCCTTCCTCTCTCTCTCTCTCTCTCTCTCTCTCTCTCCAGTTTCTTTTGAAACCTGGGAGTAATCTGATATCAACGTATTCAGTGTCGATAGTTTGTGAGGGCTGTCACCGGAGAGGCGTGAAGCGGATCTCTCGCCAGGGTGCGCTTCTCAGCCCGGCTAAAAGTGACACTTTTGTTATCGTCAGTAGAGTGTTTACTGCTTGACCTCTTAAAACGTGCTGGACCGAAAACTGCACTCCTATAATCCACAGACACGTGACCTGGCAACAATGTAGTTTTCTCTGGTGGACAACTAACGTCGATTAAATTTTGATGCTGGTTATCCCCTTATGGACCATCTTACAAAAGCAATGTGAGTGTAAGAACCTTGATTTGACGGTCGGTGTGTTGAAGGACCAGAAACTGCAGGATGCGGGTAATATTACTGAAGCGAAACACAGTAGCAAAAATGGAGATGGTGGAAAGGGGCGTGGGTGTTGAGAGAAGTTAGCACTGTACACAACTCTAAATAATCACTCACGTGTTGCTACAGCAAAACTTAATAATTTACAATCATAAAGTACATTATTCTTTTTACATTCAAAACGCCTTGAAAAAAATAGAATTTAAAGTCGAATCCTACAGATCTTCCCTCTCCTGAATAAAATGTATGCCTTCCCATCTTTCCTTCAAATCAAAATACGTTTAAAATCATCAATGTTTATCACAACGTCTTTCTGCCCCCCAAAATTATGAAACATGTTTTCTTATTTCTAGCAAGAATGGCCTTTTAGAGTTTCGATGTATACATCAATGAAGCATCCTTATTATAAATGGACATGGCATAATATTGGTATAGGCCTATATAAACTTAGTTTCAGAGAGGGGGAGGCAGATGGACAGAGAGACAGACAGAAAGACAGACAGACAGAGAGAGTGAGAGAAACACACTCACAGAAGACGAGGGAGAAAGAAAGAGAGAGAAAGAGAGAGAGAGAGAGAGAGAGAGAGACAGACAGACAGACAGACAGACAGACAGACTGACAGAAGCAGAGACGGAGAGACAGAGAGACAGAGAGAGAGACAGAGAGTCATACCTTTGCTTTTTCATTCCGTTTTGTCTGTTCCACCACAGAGTCCTAAGGAATACAAAATATGAATAAACCAATTTGCAAAGCACGATGTCCTATCAAATGCATTTTCTGATTGACATGTAGCAAAGCAAAGACAATTAAACAAAAGTAAAATAATCTTTTTCAACTTTCTTAGGATAAAAAAGAAAGACACGCTTCCAAACAGCCGCTAAAGTATGATACAAAAAAGTTAAACGAGAAATTAAATAATAGAATCATTTAATCAATAATTTTTTTTAATGTCAAATACAGGCTGATCTTTTCAATAACAGGCCTATGTGATTTTCCTGGCAATCAGTGTTAACAAAGCAAGAAACACACGAGGGTGAATAGAATGGAAACAGAAAACTGAAATAAAGGACTAGAGCTAAACAGTAAGAAGACTGAAGTCATGGTAATCAGCAAAAAAAAAAAAAATCCATGAAATCTCCTCATGCAAAATAACAGCAATTGGCACCACATTGAGACAAGGTGATATAATTAAGTATCTGGGAACAGTCATCTCACCAGACGGCAGACATCATCATCATCATCATCAGGCGCCCTGCCGCATGGCGTTGGCGACCATGGACTTCCAACCATTTCTATCTCTCGTTGCCCCAAGCATCTCCCCCACCCTCCTCATCCCCAGCCACTCTGCAAGTCCGTCCAGCATTCTCTCCCTGGGTCTACCGGTGCTCACTTTCCCTCCAGCTTTCCCGTTGTGACCAGGTGCTCCAAATCCCCTTTCCTCATAAAATGGCCTATAAATGTTGCTTGTCTTTTCCTAATCTTCCTTATGACTGATCTACTTGTGTCTGCCTCCATCAAGACTGTCTCGTTTGTTTTCTTTGCTGTCCATGGAACTCTCAACATTCTTCTGAGAAACCACATCTCGGCTGCCTCGATCCTGCTCTGGCTTTGCTTGCCGACTGTCCACGCCTTGCATCCGTACAACAGTATTGGTTCTATATAACATTCAAGGACTCTCTTTCTGATGTTAATTGATAGGCATTTGTTGGTAAGAATGCTTGTCATCTTCTTGAATGCTGTTTTGGCTTGGCCGATTCTGCCAGCTATTTCCGATGTGCATCTGCCGTCTGATGAAATGACCGTTCCCAGGTATTTGAACTTATCAACTTGTGTCAAGGTTGTGCCATTTGCTGTTATTTTGCATGAGGGGATTTCATGTTTTTTACTGATCACCATGACTTCAGTCTTCCTGCTGTTTAGTTCCAACCCCTTACGGCAGACAGGCATTAGAAATATCCAGCAGAATTTGTCAAGCTAAAACAGCATTCAAGAAAATTAATACGTTCTTACCAACCAATCGGCATGAGGAAGAGAATTCTTCAGTGTTACATAGAGCCAATACTGTTACTCGGATGCGAAACTGACAATAAACAAGCAAAATCAGAACAAGACTGAGGCAGCTTAGCATGTGGTTTTCAAGAAGAATGTTAAGGGTCCCATGGACAGCAAAGAAAACAAACGAAACAGTCTTGAAAGAAGCAAACACAAAAAAGAACATTAACGGAGAAGATTAGGCAAAGACAAGCATCATTCATAGGCCATTTTATGAGGGAAGAGAAATAGGAGTACCTAATCGCATCAGGAAAGCTGGAGGGAAAAGAGCCCCAGGTAGACCCAGGGAGAAAATATTTGACGGTTTTGCAGAGTGGATGAGAACAGAGGCGGTAGGAGATATACTTGCAGCGACAAAAGACAGATTCGTATTGAGGGCCATGATCTCCTACGCCAGGCGGCATGTCACATGATGTACACTGCTCTCTGTGGCCATGTACCATTGGATGGGACAGTACAGAATGAACTTCATCTTCCAGTGTTCCTTTGCACAGCAAATGACGAGCACAATGTTTGATTGACAGAGACATAAAAATGGAAGCAGAGACAGGTACATAAACAGGCAGAGAGACAGACATACATTATACATGCAAAGAGGAAGAAAGACAGCCAGAAACAGAGGAAGCGGGCGTGAAGAAACAGACAGGTGGTAAGGGAAAAAAAAAGAGAGAGAAAAGAGACAGACAGGAGAGGGGGGGGGGAGAGAGAGAGAGTGTGTTCAGACTTCAGACAGACAGAGAGACAGACAGACAGTCAGAGACAGAGAGAGAGAGAGACAGAGACAGACAGACAGACAGACAGACAGACCACAGACAGAGACAGAGACAGAGAAATGAAAGAGACTGAGAGACAGACAGACCAACAACAAGACCGACAGAGACAGAGTCAGAGAAAGAAAAACAAAGTGACAGATGAAACAGTGGTTGAGTAGCGAGCTGTGAGACACATAGCGGACAGTTGCACAAATACACACACAATCTGTTACCTTTTGGGCCGAGTCTCCTTCATAGGCATCTATAGAAAAACGAAACACATTAAATCAGTGTTTGCGTATCACGATGTCAGTATGTATGTCAGTATGTCAGAATGTATGTGAGTATGTCAGAATGTATGTATGTATGTCAGCAAGTCAGACTGTATGTCAGTAGGTCAGTATGTATGTACGTATATATATATATATATGTATATATGTGTGTATGTATGTGTGTATGTATATATGTATGTATGTATGGATGTATGTATGGATGTATGTATGTGCGTATGTATGTATGTATGTGTGTGTATGTATGTATTATGTATGCATGTATATATGCATGCATGTATGCATGTATGATGTACATGCATGTATGTATGTATGTGTCTGTCTGTCTGTCTGTATGTATGTATATGTGTGTGGATGGATGGATGGATGGATGGATGGATGGATGGATGGATGGATGGATGGATGGATGGATAGATGGATGGATGGATGGATGGATGGATACATGCATGCATGCATGCATGCATGCATTATGTATGTGTTGTGTAAACACGCATGGATGGGATGGGATGGATGGATAGACGGGTGGATGGATGGATAGTTGAATGGACCGGTGAATCGATGGATGTGTATGCCTTCATAGTCATTTTTTTTTAAAGTTCTGCATAGGTCGTTTATCGCAAATGATTCTACACAGAAACCACAATAGTTTACACTACAAATGCCATTCAATATAAATGCAGAATTACTTCAGCATATGCCATTAACCCTTTGACTCCCGCACCCAGTCTACCAGCATCCTGCATTGTCAAACATGCTAGCAAAGCAAAAACTTAACTCTTTGCTTCCCTCATCCTATCCATCAACTTCCTCCTGGAAGCCGGTGGGTAGGGTGGGAGAGTCAAAGGCTCGAGTTTTTGCAGTTGGTGGACAGGGTGTAAGGGTCAAAGGGTTAAGCAGCCCAAAGAATCCAGCATAAACCTGGCCAGGCCTCGAGAGTCTACGTAATTTACGGATTTGATCTTGTGTTTGAAACCGTACCCTTAGTCAAAGAAAACAACTCAGTTATATGCTAATAATAAGTGAAACATTCTTAAGAAAGGATGAACACACGGAGACAGAAAGAAGGGAAAATCCCTTTGAGGTTCGCTTGACATGCTTACCAACGTTATTCAAGACGGACAGAACGCTTCCAGCTTCCTCAGTAAATGATTTTATATCACCTTCGCTTGCACGCCTATCCAAAACAGTTTTGCTTCGGTCAATGATATTCTCCGTCTGTGCAGGCGGTAACACCTGCAACCACAAAGGAGGCCTGGAGATTCTGAACACGACAATCAATTCAATTCGAGTCAGCTCTGTTCAAATTAATTCCACTCGCTTGTCGTTTCCTGAGAGATACGAGTCACCAGAGTCTCATGCCTCTGGGTAGATTTGGCACGGGTCTGATCGAAGAAACTGACCAATTTACTTATGAAATTATTATTTTAACTGTAATGAAATGTAAATGTATCACACACACACACACACACACACACACACACACACACACACACACACACACACTACACACACACTCTCTCTCTCTCTCTCTCACTCATACACACAATCTCTCTCTCTCTCTCTCTCTCTCTCTCTCTCTCTCTCTCACACACACACACACACACACACACACACACAAACATTCAAAACCAGTCCATTCTTGTCTACTCCAACCAAATGTAACGCAAGTAAATTCTACTCAAACATCATAACTTTGCCCAACACAACACAACACAACACAACACAACGCAACGCAACACAACGCAACGCAACACAACACAAACACAACACAACAAAAGATAACACAATGTAACCCATCCCGGTAAATATAACTCAACGTAATTCTGACAAATTCAGTAAATGTGATCAAATACGAATCAATCAAACCCATCCCTCCCAAACCATACCATTTCAATACAGCTCCAATAATCTGCATCGATTCCCTTGGTAGTCAACTGACTATAACCAGCATGAACTATAACCAACACAGAACAAAAAACACCCGGAACAACAACAAGGCCCAGGAGACAGCGTGATGCCACACAACAATGCCGATCAAACCATCACGAATACACATGCTGACATACTTTGACATCTGGAATTTGCTGAAGAAATATCGGTTGCACATTGGCCATTTGGTATGCATTCCAGCCAAATTTGCCACGTGTAACGATTACCTGGCAAATCCCCTGATTCACCGCAAATCCCCATGCGCCAGCAAGGTCCTGAAATAGGGAAGAGGGTACGAACGCGACCTAAAAAGAAAATACTGACACCTCCAGATTGACTGAAGCATTGAGGTAGGCAACAATCAAGCCAAGTTCCAGACTGGAACGGAATCCCAGACACTGGATCTCAAGTCCACTGCTTTATTAAATAAACAAGGCATAATTATATATGCATACATACGAGTATAATAATATATGTCAAAACATTGAGACTACATATATTGACAAACATATAAACAAAAGTGAAGAGAACGTGCGTCGTATTCAGTACCTTGACAGTGCCAATATTGACTGAAGTGCTGCCTAACAGGTTGTCGACGATCTCCGTATAGACTTTAACATTGAAGTCATAGTCCTCAGAACCTAACGGCAGGCTTACATTGGTAACCAAGTTCCCATCAGACGTGTCCACTGTCGCCAATGTTATTCTAGGTCTGGTCGGGTGAGTCTGGGCATAAACTGTTGCATAATGTTCATGTATTAGCATACAAATGTTCAACTTATCATTTTGCATATGTAATTTGTATTAATTTCTGTCAGAACGATATCAATTTGGGCTGCTCTCCTCATTAAGATTACATCACTGCAGTGCAACAGCACATTTTTGTCCTTCCTGTCTGCATGTGTTTTTGTTTACCTGTGAAAGTGGGTTGTTTTCGGGATTTCGACAGGGAAAACTCTTCTGGTACTCATAGTTTTTTGACGTGCATTAAGAGTGTGCTGAGCATAGTACCTTAGTTTAAAGTCTCATCTGAAAGACTGACACCTGCACCACCACATAAGACCCGTGGAGGAAGAGAATAACAATTCTTATCCAATCCTCGATTTGAATCTGATATTTCCACAGTTTCTCTAATTCTGGCTTATCAAACTCCGAGGCAATCTTCGTTTGTTTCTTGAGATTCTTCTTCTTCTTCTTCGCATTCTTCTTCTTCTTTTCGCATTCTTCTTCTTCTTTTTCGCATTCTTCTTCTTCTTTTTCGCATTCTTCTTCTTCTTCTTCGCATTCTTCTTCTTCTTTTTCGCATTCTTCTTCTTCTTCTTCGCATTCTTCTTCTTCTTCTTCGCATTCTTCTTCTTCTTTTTCGCATTCTTCTTCGCATTCTTCGCATTCTTCTTCTTCTTTTTCGCATTCTTCTTCTTCTTCTTCGCATTCTTCTTCTTCTTTCGCATTCTTCTTCTTCTTCGCATTCTTCTTCTTCTTCGCATTCTTCTTCTTCTTCGCATTCTTCTTCTTCTTCCGCATTTTCTTCTTCTTCGCATTCTTCTTCTTCGCATTCTTCTTCTTCTTCTTCGCATTCTTCTCCTCCTCCTTCTGAATGTTGTCCATCCCTGGTTGACGTCTGGATTTCTGAGGAGACGTTTTTAGTTATGGCTATATTCTACTCAAAAGACATCCAAACATGTTGTTATTTCTTCATCCAATCTCTCCCATTCCTCTTTTGTACTTGCTGGCGGCAAGTTGAGTTTCTGGAATTTGGCATCAAGAGCCTGTACAAAGTCCTCACCTGAATCATCGGCGTGGATGTCATTGACACTGTGGTTTTATTCCTGGCCTTGGTTTTCCAACGTCTTTGCTGGTGCAGTGCGCTGCTTCTCGTTCATCGGCCTTCATGCAACTCTTTTTCATCATATGGATCGTCATATCTATCTTGGTATAGAATCTCCTTCCACAGATACACGGGAAT
>CM060306.1:30889480-30899480 GCA_030674185.1 Monoplex corrugatus | reverse complement strand
GAGATCCTGAGTCGTAAGGACTCACATTAAAACAACAAAAACAAAAAAGCAAAAATGCAACAACAGAAATGACCAAGAAAGAACAAAATAAGGAGGGGTGGTAAACCGCAAAAGATGGAATCATTGACCCAAAAGTACTCTGAAGTCAGCCGTCACCATCAAAGACAATGGCAACTAACATGAAGAGATTGCAATATAACATTATAAGCATGGAAATTTATTTCTATAAAAAGCAATAAAAAGGAGAGAAAAGAATGAAAGAAAGAAAAGAAATTTCAAAATCATCACCCCTCAGCAAAATGCGACAAGCGGTAAATTCTGGTTTCCATAAAAAGAGACGATGAAAACTGGAAAGAAAGGACAACGGTAGGCATGCAAGACAACGAACGGGCATACTGCCTGTCGATTTTACACTAGACTTGGCTCGGATTACCAGATCCATCGGGATATTTAAATGATCGATAACAACTATGGTTTAATAGCACCAAACAGAGATAACACTTGTTTCAAACTGTTGTAAAACACCTCTCTCCTGGGTCCTTGTGTTTGTCAACAAATTAAACTGAGATGATACTGATTATTTCTAACATAGGCAAAGGCACCTGTGGCATACTCGCAAGAGTTAAAACTAAACTTTTCGTTTTCAAAAAAAAAAAAAAAAATCCAGTAAAAACAGTAAATTATCAAAATATCGGGGCATGGAAAATGTTTCCTGACTTTGCCATTATAGATTATACAAATTTTTTAAAAAGTGCGACCTGTAATACTGTGTAATAAAAAGTCTGTCTCTAAGAGGGTTGAACTCGTCACGAAATCTTTGTCGGCTTAACTATGGAATGAATGTTTTCGGCTCAGTCATATGTAGGGCTTGTGTTCTCTGATTGAAGTGTTGCTCAATTGACGTGGCGAATGAGTTAGCCTAACAGATTACTTGACAGGAAAGTCATGGGTTCAAAGCTCTATGTGCGCAACAAAAAAAATGTTTGTGGAATGGTCAGCCCCGATCGCCTCCTATGTTGACGGGATCGTGCTATGGGCTCGTTGGAAACATCCTGACCACACAGCCCAGTCTCATTTACTTTGTGGACATATCATGAAGGGTGTTGCTCAACTGTTCCTGACCAACACCGTGGAGGTCTGTCTCCATCGGGCCTGACTATCACCAAGATGCGTCATGAAAGCAAGAGCAGAGCAGGGCCATGTCACGATGCCTCAATCCTAAGCGGAACTCCATGGCACCATCACTCACATCCCCATTCTCACCATCATGACAGCATCCCGTAAAATTGTCTCAGATTCTCTGGCCCTTCATCGTCAAGCTCCCACAATGACAACAGTTTCGATAAGGGTTTGGAGGTATGTTGGATGACAGACATGAATAGTGTGAGGTTATGATATGAGGCAGGAGTTGTGTAAAAGATGGAGCAGGGAAAAACTGTTGCTCGACTGACGTCACGTAGTTTCGAATTCAGCTTCTCTCTTCAAGGTGGACTTTTATTACACATCTCCAAGGCTCTTTTAATCACCCCGAAACACAGTCAGTGTCCAAAGACGTTCAATATTCATCACCAAGTGCCTTGCCACATGGCGTCGGCGACCATGGCCTTCCATCTCTTTCTATCCCTTGTTGCCACAAGCACATCTTCCACCCTCTCTGTCTTCAGCCACTCTGCAAGTCCGTCCAATAAATTTTTCCTGGGTCTACCTGATGCTCTCTTTCCCTCCAGCTTTCCTGTTGTGACCAGGTGCTCCAATTCCCCTTTCCTCATAAAATGGCCTATAAATGTTGCTTGTCTTCTCCTAATCTTCCTTGTATCTGCCTCCATCAAGACTGTCTCGTTTGTTTTCTTTGTTATCCATGGAACTCTCAATATTCTTCTTAGAAACCACATCTCGGCTGCCTCAATCTTATTCTGGCTTTGCTTGTTGACTGTCCATGCCTCACAACTGTGTAACATTATCGGTTCTACGTAACATTCAAGAACTCTCTTCCTGATGTTAATTGATAGGCATTTGTTGGTAAGAATGCTTTTCATCTTCTTGAATGCTGTTTTGGCTTGGCCGATTCTGCTGGCTATTTCTGATGTGCATCTGCTGTCTGGTGAAATGATGATGATCATCATCATCATCAGGTGCCCTGCCGCATGGCGTTGGCGATCATGGACTTCCACTTGTCTCTATCTCTCGTTGAAATGATCGTTCCCAGATATTTAAACTTATCAATCTGTCTCAAGGTTGTGCCGTTTGCTGTTATAAATGAATAATAACTTCCCCAAATTTATCCACTAACGCTTGCATTACGTAATTTAGGACACAGACCTTCCATGCAGCGAGAAACATATTCTCTTAAAAGAAGATCTCATGACGAGATTGAAGGCCTGTGTAGATCCAATATTTTAACCCTTTGACTCCCGCACCTTCCACCAGCATCCCCTACATTGTCAACCATGCTTAGCTGAGCAAAAACTTAACCCTTTTGACTCCCTCACCCTATCCACCAGCTTCCTGCAGGAAGCTGGTGGATAGGGTGAGGGCGGCAAAAGGGTTATGTTTTTGCAGTTGGTAGATAGGGTGCGGGAGTCAGAGGGTTAAATTTTTGCAGTTGGTGGATAGGGTGAGGGAGTCAAAGGATTAAGTTTTTGCAGTTGGTGGATAGGGTACGGGAGTCAAAGGGTTAAACTTTATATGTGAAACAGTTTTGATCTAATTATTACGTTCTGAAGATATAATATATAGCATGAGGATGAATATATAAAAAAAAATTAAAAAATGCGGGGAGTCGCAAAGAGTAGGAGAAGGTAAACACGTCAATCTTTTCCACAGAGCGAAAAAAACTTCACAGAGAGCATAGATCTACAAAACAAAATATAACAGTGGTTAAAAATTCAACAACAAGAAAGAAGCATCGATCTAAAAAAAAACAAAAAAACAACGATAATAGTGGTTAAAAAAAGGAGACAGGAAACGAATTTTTAGAAAATTGTCATGGAGGTCACAGTGATCGTGGCATAAGTTAAAGGGGAGATTACTGTCACAGTCCCCCTTACCGTGATCCGCTGAAGTGGCAGCGCGCGCAAGCGAGATCAGGCAATGCGCATGCACACATGGTCAGGTGACGGCACGAGCACGAAACAAAATGGGTTAGTTCAAGGTTAGTAATACACTTCAATCTTATACATCACAAACAATGGAGTTAGTTGGTCAGTAAATGTGCAGAGAATATAAGCGATGACACAGATACAAATACACAAAAGCATACATGCGCACGGGCAGATCAGGCAAAACGAAACTACAAAAACTGACCCGTGTTAATAAAACAAATTTTTTTTTAAAAAACGTGTTTAAGTCGTGTGCATATGCCCGCACCTTATTTTCTCATACGATGCTCAACCAGCCAATAATTAACGAACAAATGATCACCACCATCATAACCACCACAATCGACGCACCACAAAAAAACTACCATCCCACCTACAAATACATAAACAGACAGACATGCGTACAGTCGTAACTGTTTTGGAAACAGCGTCTGCTCAGCGAATTTGCCGGTACATAAAGCTAGAGCGAAACTCGCGTTCATAAAGAGCCACGAAATCTTCAGCTACCACCTGGATTGCGGAAAGTAAAGCACTGGAAGCACACTGCTTTCATGAAGATGGTTCGAGAGCAGAGGTGTATCTGCGCCCTCGTTACCCAACGTGTTTGCTCTTACAGTACAGCACTTCTTTGTGATTTCAGCTTTCCCTGTACCATCCGCCTGCCATGCAGGTGACCCGGGTTCTGTTCACGGTCGATGCACCATGCGCCGTCCTCGTGGTGCTGGCCCCGAGAAAAGTTGAGGTCTCTGTCACCTCACTCCACTACGACCCCAGAGTTATGGAATTATCTAGGTAGTACCCCAAAACCTCGCCATCTCGTGGGTTTATGTGTAGGCTTAAGGCTTGTGTTGTGATCATTCTGGATCTTCTCCATCACATGGCACCTGTGACATTGGCGTATATGGAATTTCATTCCGAGCACGGAGACGTCATCTTGAGAAACTGACACTGGAATTGAAATATACCATCCATCATCAGCAACAACCTTTTTCACCGACCTAAAAGTAGACACACTGGGTGAGTTTCAGTTTCAGTTTCAATTTCTTAAGATGACGTCTCCGCGCTCGGAATGAATCCCATATGCACTATCCTCACAGGTGCCATGTGATGGAGAAAATCCACAATGGTCACGACACAAACCTTATACCTGCACATAAACCCACGAGCTGGCCAGGTCCTGAGGTCCTGCCTAGATAGTTCCATAACCCTGAGGTCGTAGGGGAGCGAGGTGACAGAGATCTCAACTTTTCCCGGGGCCAGCATTATGAGGACAGCGCCCATCCCCTCTCCCTCGCTTCAAATTCATATTCATATTTTTGTTCCAAGACTGCAGAAAGGCAAGAAGGCTAATTGGTCTTGAAAGGGTGGGATCTGGGAAATCAACCTATCTCTCCAATGTTTTATACCAAGGCAGCTGGGCAGCGCCCTGTTCTTCACGATTTTTAACTGCAGTGGGATCTTTAGCGTGCACAGCCAAAGGCAACACGTCCTATTCGTTTTTCGTCCCCTTCCGAAGGAGTAGACGTTCAGTTCGATTTTCCGGTCAAACTGAGGAGAAAAGTCGAGGCCTTTACCGTGAGCGAACCCTGGAACCTCGAGTTTAGTTATTGGCAGGCGAACGTCTGAACCAGTCTGCCACTCTTCTCCCTAAATTGGGTGAGTGGATGAGGAGTTCGGTTGTTTGAAACAAACTCATGTACGTTCCACTTGACTTAAAAATCATCAGGCTGCAAAGGCGATCTGTCCATCCAAAAGACCCCAGTCCCAAGACTGTGTTTTAACACCCGGCACAGCATTTCCTTTGTCGTGGAAATGTCACAATGCGTAACATTTACAACAACAAAAAAGAGACTGAAAATAATAAAAACCACCATTTATTTATATGCATATGATAAAGTAAAATACATGGTGAATATGCGAACAGCAAGGACGTGATTTAAAAGACAGTGATATATATGCATGCCGCATGCAATATTTTCCAACGGTCGAGTAGCAGATATTCTGTAAAAGTTCGATGTGACCACAGACAAATACATTGAACGAAGAAAATTAACAGCATACGTTCACATGTTGTATAAAGGTGACTCACGGATGATATCAAGCATTTTTTTTTTTTTGCATACGGCACAGTCATTTGACATATATTCCTTGATATGACCTACCACCAAATACTCGCCTACTCGCCACACACACACACACACACACACACATACACACACACACACACAAACACAAACACACACACACACATATACACACACACATTCTCTCTCTCTCTCTCTCTCTCTCTCTCTCTCTCTCTCTCTCTCTCTCTCTCTCTCATTAGTATTTTTGTTTAAAACCTAGCCCACTGCGAACAGCCACATCAGGGCTATAACCGTTTCAAAACACACAATACTTCAACAGGTAAAAAAAAGAGGAAAAGAATGTTAAGTACACATACCAATGCATTCATACACATAAGCTAAGGAGATGCCCCTGAGGTTGATCACTCCGTCCAACTTATCACACAGATGATTTGAAAAAACATACTTGACTACAAAATTTAAACGTGACTAAGGACACCACAATATACATAAAACGAGCCTAACTTACCTAATATTTCTTCCGCATATCTCATTTCCCTAGAGCCAAAAATGCACTTAATACATGTGCCCAATTATCAATCCTAAGAGAAAGTACGTAAGACTTTATCAAACACATACAGGTGAATGGACCAGCAAGGCAGAAAATGATAGGAAGACATGATAGAAAGCAAAGGAACAAGTCAGAAAAACAGAGTGACAGAAAAGAGGAAATTTCTGGCACAGAAATTCCAGAAGGTGGGGATACCATTTGCAATGAAAAAGCCGCCAGAAATCTCGCGGGGGGGGGGGGGGGGGGGAGGGGAACACACACACACACACACACCACACACACAAACACAAACACATACACAAAAGACGCACATACACAAACAAAAAACAAAACGAAACAACATAAAACCCACACACATGAAAGAGGGACGTGGTGACGTCACCTCTCTCCTTCGCCGGGATCGGATGTAGGAGCCACGCTCAACGTCACAAGTCTTCTCCAGGTCACACGACTGAGACATCTGTGGGAGACTTCCTAGATATCTAGACCACAGACATCAGCGATGTTGTTCAAGTAGAAGGTGTGGGGTCGTCCCTTTCTTCTCCTCGTCTCAACTTTCCCCTGCAGGGCCGTTGATACCAAATCTGTTTCGGTGTTTCTGATCGCAGGCTACATATTTCACCTTTCTTTCGTTGATCTCTGTTAGCAGTTGGCGCATAACATTCAGTTCCTTTAATACGTTATTATTTTGTTCTTCCACGGTGACGTTGAAGTAAACAACTTCTCGAACTTAAAGATGCACACATTACCACACACTTTATGTGTGTTTCTCGTATGCTTTCAAGACACTTCGTTTAACAAAACCAGCGTTTTGTGATATATGTATATACATATACATATATATCTATATATATACATGCATATATATATATCTATATATATATATATATATATATATATATATATATATATATTATATATATATAATAGTAGATAGACATACACATACATATACATATGTTATATATATATATATATATATATATATATATAGATATATATATATATATATTATATATATATATATATATATGTGTGTATTATATATACATACACATACACACATATAGATAGATAGATAGATAGATAGATAGATAGATAGATAGATAGATAGACAGATATATAAAATGTACATGTGTGTGTGTGTGTGTGTGTGTGTGTGTGTGTGTGTGTGTGTGTGTGTGTGGTGTGTGTGTACAGTATCTCGCCGAATTATGCAGCAGAGTAAGTGCCAACACTCTGTAGAAAAATGATATGTGAAGATCGACAGCCTATGTAGACCTCCCCACCCCTATCAGACTGTAGAGCAACAAGCGGAGCCACTATTCATGTTGTGAGTTGGTGACTGGAATTGAAGAAAAAAATAAAAGTGACGAAGACAAAGAAAGACAGAAACAAGACCAAAGTAGGTGGCAGGCAAGAGATGGAGAAACAGAAAAAGCCGACTAACCGACAATATATGAAGCGTCCAGATCGCTCAGCTTGCGCCATCTATCAGGCCAGCGGTAAGCTGACACAAATATGCTCCACTCGTAGATGTAGGAGTTCTGCTCACTCTGTATGCAGTTGTCACACACGGTCGTCAGACGGAGAGACTCCGATGTCAGTACCATGTAGCCAAACCGAAGCTGATAGCAGATGCTGCTTGCTATGCACCTGGTACACACATGAACATAAAACGTATTAAATACGCGTTCTTATTCCTTTTTCGTGTTTTTTTTGTTTTGTTTTGTTTTGTTTTCTGGTTCCTGTTTGCCTGAACGTGGGCAGTCACACTTGTTTTGGATTTTGAATTCTTCAAGCAAGACTCATCACGCTCAGGCCGATTCCATATGCTATAGGCTAAACCAAAATTTGCCAGTGAAAATCTGGCAGCATCGCCTGTGCGCTGGCACATCTTTGACACGGAAGCAGGGCGGTGGACAGAAGAGCCTATGAATCAGTACGCTGACACCAGCAGAATGATAAAGCACTGAAATGAGCAGGGATCAAGCTAATTTTCATGTTGCGGGATGGGACTCAACAAGAGACATAAGATCGTTGTTTAACGACTTTCTTTTTTTTCCTTTTAACAGAGATTTATGAAATCAATGTTCGACAAACTTCACTTCTTCTTTTTTTTAACAAAGATTTAAGAAAGTAGCAAAGGTCGTCCCATGCAAAACAAAAATCTGGGAAAAAAAACATTTAAAAAAGGATAAAAACAGGTGGGAAAATTGATGGCATTGCACGTGGCGATCCAATCTAAGTGACATAGCTGCATTAAGCTCACACATAATATCTTATCATCATTATCATCATCATCATCATCATTATGTGCCCTGCCGCATGGCGTGGACGATCATGGCCCTCCATACGAATCTATCCCTTGTCGCTGCAAGTGAATCTCCCACCCTCTCTGTACTCAGTCACCCTGTAAGTCCGTCCAATATTTTCTCCCTGGGTCTACCTGGTGTTCTCTTTCCTTCCAGCTTTCCTGCTGTGACCCACGACTATCCACAAGGCAGTAGGGGTGATTTTCTGTCAGGGTTTACTCCCTTAGCCCTATTCTCTCCTGAGATAACCACAAACAGAATATCTACTGCATAAAAATTAACATCAAGTTGATGCAGCTCACGTTAATGCAACGAGGAAGGTGGCATACATCAACTGAAAAAAAAAAAAAAACACACATCCGAAACTCACTTGAGACTGATTTTTACAGGATCGCCCGCCACTATATGAACGTCAACCGAGGCGACGACGTAGCGTTTGTCTTTTAGCAGGGTAACGCTTATGCGGTAGGTCTCCCCCAATGTCAGCTGAGTAATGTCGTAGTTTAGCTCAGACTGGGAACCTGCACTCGATTCCAGATCGCTGCAGGGAGTGGCTGTGCTACCGTTGCTGTAGGTGCAGGTCCAGTTCACCACGCTGAAGCCCTGCACACAGTCGTACAGTGAGCCGTGCTGCGGTTCTGGTGTGTTGTTGTAAAGTAGTTGTGTTGCGGTTTTAGTGTATTACACGCGTCACACATAGAAAAGATATCCACACAGCGGCAAAGTCATCCACACACTAAGTTACTAAGAGACAAATATCCACACAAGTGACACAGACACCAACACAACGAGAGAGATCCGCACGGCGAGACAGACATCTAAACAACGAGACAGACATCCACTACAACGAGACAGATACCCATAAACCCACACAGACAACCACACTGGCAAACACCGAGACAGACAGTTCGGCAGACGGACAGACAGACAGTGAAACAGACAGCTTGTCAGACTAACAGACAGATAGAAAGTGAAGGAGACAGACTGACAAACACACAGTGAGACAGAGTTTGGTAGACTGTCAAGTAGATTGAAAGTGACACAGACAGCTTGGCAGACAGTGAGACAGACACTTTGGCAGACATTGAGACTGACAGCTTGACAGATTGACAGAGACAGATAATGAGACAGACATCTTGGCAGACATTGAGACTGACAGCGTGGCAGACAGTAAGACTGACAGCTCGGCAGATTGACAGAGAGACAGATGGTGAGACAGACATCTTGGCAGACAATGACTGAAAGCTTGGCAGACAGTGAGACACACACCTTGGCAGACATTGAGACTGAAAGCTTGGCAGACAGTGAGACAGACATTTTGGCAGACATTGAGACTGAAAGCTTGGCAGACAGTGAGACAGACATCTTGGCAGACAATGAGACTGAAAGCTTGGCAGACAGTGAGACAGACATCTTGGCAAATAGTGAGACAGACATCTTGGCAGACAGTGAGACAGACAGCTTGGCAGGTTGACAGACAGTGAGACAGACATCTTGGCAGACAGTGAGACAGACATCTTGGCAGACAGTGAGACAGACAGCTTGCCAGGTTGACAGACAGTGAGACAGACATCTTGACAGACAGTGAGACAGACATCTTGGCAGACAGTGAGACAGACATCTTGGCAGACAGTGAGACAGACATCTTGGCAGACAGTGAGACAGACATCTTGGCAGGTTGACAGACATCTTGGCAGGTTGACAGACAGTGAGACAGACATCTTGGCAGGTTGACAGACAGTGAGACAGACATCTTGGCAGACAGTGAGACAGACAGCTTGGCAGGTTGACAGACAGTGAGACAGACATCTTGGCAGACAGTGAGACAGACAGCTTGGCAGACAGTGAGACAGACATCTTGGCAGACAGTGAGACAGACATCTTGGCAGGTTGACAGACAGTGAGACAGACATCTTGGCAGGTTGACAGACAGTGAGACAGACATCTTGG
>CM060306.1:30879480-30884480 GCA_030674185.1 Monoplex corrugatus | reverse complement strand
ATACAGACACAGGCACACACATGAATGATGAATAAACATACACACACTTATATACACGTGCGTACACACACGCGCGCACACACGCACACAGAAACACACACACACACACGCATAACCTAAACATAAAGCCTGTTTACAAAAGCAGAGAACTGTAAGACACATGTAACTGTTGTTGTTTTTTTTTGGGGGGGTTGTGTTTTTTTTGTAGAACAAGTACATTTTAATGTTTGCCTGTAAGATGTCTACATCAACATGACATGATTTAGTCTCTACTGTGATTACTGTGAGGAAAAATGCTGAACGCCATACTTCCCAACAGTTTCGCACACTGAAGAGGAAAAGATCATGGCAGGTATATTTTTCTTGGGTATTTGTATTCTTTCTTCTTTCTTGTTGCAATAAATCTATCATGTGGAATATTTTATTCGAGCTGCTTTCCTGGGGAACATCGTATCGCCAAAATCCATGTGCAGTTTTCTTTTCCTTCGCATTCTCTGGCTGGGAGTAGTTTTCTTCACCTCATCATCATCATTAAGTGCCCTGCCGCATGGCGTTGGCGATCATGGCCCTCCATATGTATCCATCCTTTGTTGCCGCAAGCACATCTTCCACCCTCTCTGACCTCAGCCACCCCGCATGTCCGTCCAATATTTTCCCCCTGGGTCTACCTGGTGATCTCTTTTCCTTCAGCTTTCCTGTTGTGACCAGGTGCTCTAATTCCCTTTCCTCATAAAATGGCCTATAAATGTTGCCTGTCTTTTCCTAATCTTCCTTATCAATGATCTTCTTGTGTCTGCCTCCATCAAGACTGTCTCATTTGTGTTCTTTGTTGGTCCATGGAACTCTCAACATTCTTCTTAGAAACCACAACTCGGCTACCTCAATCTTGTTCCGGCTTTGCGTGTTGACTGTCCACCCCTCACAACCGTATAACATTATCGGTTCTATATAACATTCAAGAAGTCTTTTCACCTATGAAGCGATATTTTGTTTGTCAAAAATTCACCACGGACAACTCTTTTGTTGCCGTGGGCAAAAGAATCGTTTACGTCCGTTAAGAACGTGCTGCACAAAGAACCTTGCTGATTAACAGTTACATCTTAAAGAACAGCAGTCAGACCACTAATCAGGATCTAGTGCAATGGGAACAGGGAGAAAAACTGTCAGAAGAGTATAGAAGCCTGAACTTTTCGAAACCTTTCGTTTCATTGCAAGTGATTTTAACCTCAATGCCAACTCTGTGATTAAAAAAGAATAAGTCCTGATCCAATTTACTTCTTTTTGAATACGACGACATCATTTCTTCAAGTTTCTAGTCTATCTTCCATAATGACATTGAAGAATATTCAACGTATCTTTAGTACAAACCAGACAGACAGAAACCCAGACAGATGCAGAGAAAGAGAGATACGGAAAAACTAACACAGAAAAATCACGTGCACAAGCACGCGTACGTGTGAGGTTATGCCTGTGTGCGTATGTGTGTGTGCGCGCGGCCATGTAGGCTTACGTGCGTGTGCGCATGCATGTATCTGTGTCAGTGACGTTTGTTAATGCCCTATCGGTATACTCAGCCCTATCAGTATATTTCATTGAAAACAACATACACAACAATATTTACAAAATCTAAAGCTTAACGTTTCAACCTATTGCTCCAGCAGATTATGAATGTGTACGAAATCAAAAATTAGAAGGTTACGATTAAATTAGAAATGCACCTTATTTAGAATTCCTTGGTACAATTTGGCCTCCCTATCCCGACCTACTTTTGGTTTCGTTTGCTTTTACAGCGAACGATGATATATGTTTTTGCACCCCCAAGAAATTATTCAAAGCCATTTCATCATTTCGGTAGACAGTCCTATTTCGATCAAATATACACTAAAGAAAATATATTTCTTAATTCATTCTATATGAACAAGTTGGCAATGTTTCTAAGATGGATGGAATGTACATAAAATACAAAGTATTATTAATTTTTGCATGGCTGTGCGCGCTGGCTGACCACCAGTGCCGGTGATGAAATACATGTAACAGACACGGTTGTTAGAGCTAAGTGTTCCTGGGGAGGAGTTGTTAGTCGGGATGTGTGGGATGGAAAATACCTGCTTCCATACCGATAGGGCTGAATATACCGACAGGGAGTTAACAGACATCCATTCTACTCATCCGTTCTAACAGTTGCCGAGCTGTTTGTAAAAACGAGTAAATTTTACTCACATCAGGCTGGCTACAGTCGACACTAGTAACTTCAAAAACCACCGTCTTTTCTATTGAATTGTAGGATGTCCTGGCAATGGCGTGCAGGCTGTAGGTCTTCTGTTCTGAGTACGTGTGGCTGATGGTGTTAGTGCCATTCAATGGGCCCTTCAGGTTGCCAGCTGTGTTCAAAAAGTGTCGCAATCATCATCATCATCACCATCATCATCATCATCATCACCACCACCACCATCATCGTCGTCGTCCTCGTCATCGTCATCATCATCATCATCATCATCATCACCACCCTCCTCACCATCATCATGACAAGAACAACAACAAAAACAATAATATAATAATGATGATCTTTGTGGTGACGGTGGAAGTAATGATCATAATGATGCAGTTAGCCGCACCTAATTGTACATTATCTCACACACATGAATGAATACATACATGAAAAGATATCAGACACATGTACATACAGACGCTTACGTTGGTAGGTAAATACATATATCCGGACTAGACAGTGCCAGACGACTGTAGACAAGCTGGCTGAATGCCAGACGGACAAAAGGAGCATTTATGTGCATATACGCCTACATGTATATACACACGCGTGCCACACGTTCACAAGCATGCATGCATATATACGTGCACACACACACACACACACACACACACACACACACACACACACACACACACACACACACACACACTGGCTAGATACACGCAAACAGATGTAAACAAAAACCCATGTGAGCAAACGTATACATACACATATACATTAATATAAGGGGCTTATCATAATTATGTACTATGTACTCTATTTTGATTAAATTTCATGTACTCTATTTTGATTAATTTTTTGGCAATAAACAGTAGGACTCTGTTTGATGATTTGTTATTAACATTTCCAATCTCATTAACTCTGTTTTCTGAACCAGTCACGTGGTGTAGTGGTTAACGCAACAGATTACAGATCGGAAGGTCGTGGGTTCGAATCCCCATCAGTCCCTTCAAAAATTATTGTGGGATTTTTCGGCTCTAACTGGCTGCTACCCAGTGTTGGTCGTGCTATGGGCTCACCGGGAAGACTGGGGCCACACAGTCGAGTCTCATCCACTTCACAGATGCGTCATTGAGGGTATTGCTTAAATCTTCTGACCAGCACCGCAGATGTCTGTATCTCTCGGGCCTGGTTAACGCCAGGATACGTTATGATAGTAAGCGTAGAGTACAGCCCTGTCACGCAGTCTCAATCCTAAATGGAACTCCATACCATCATGATTATCATCCTCATCGAGATTATCATCATCGCATTGAAAAAGAAAACTGTGAATGCTTCTGTGGCCATTAAAGTGGCGTAGAGAATGGGACGAAATTAAAAAAAGTGACCACAAAGGCAACCTCCCTGTTTTCTGTATTGGATTTCCAGCATATTAACCTTTTCGCTCCCTCACCGTAGACTCTTATTTTCCAATAGAAAGCTGGTGGACAGGGTGAGGGAATATAAGGACGGCCACAAGGTTGCCCAGACAAATGTAAAAAAAAAGTGAGTTACTGACCGATAATGAGTCAAATGAATGAAACCAGTTTTCTTTGATATGCAATTTGTTCTCCCCTCCCCTCCCACCACTTTTCCAAAGTTGCGTAGGTTTTGCGTAACAGATTCTCCAGACAGGTAAGAGTGGCTAGTATCCTATCTAAAAATTGTTCAAAAAATGTCCAAAACCTCACACAATTTTCTGTTTAAAAAAAAAAAGTATGACAGCACTAATTTTGCTTATGGTAGTTTCCAATAGCTTTCCCTTGCTGAAGAAGAAGAAGAAGAAGAAGACGAAGGAGGAGGAGGAGAAGAAAAAAAACAAATAAAAAGAACAAAGACGGAAAAGAAAAAAAGAAAAGAAAGAAAGAAGAAAAGAAGAAGAAAGGTTATAACACTATACAACCAGGCTGATAGACGAGAGTGACCTTAGGCATGACAGCCTTATTACCGCTGAATCCTGGGTTGAAAATGTTGCAGTAGGTTGAATCATCAGCGTAATAGTCTACTGTCGTATCGTTAAAGTCCACCTTCAGACATGTGTTGTGGCCTTGCAGGGTGAAAGTAATGCTGAAGGTTCTGGTCGGGTTGACTTGATCCTATAGAATCATTTGTATAACAGTGATCAATGTATTTTCAATGTAACACAAACATTGTATAACAATGATACTGTACAATCATATATAAACACACATAAAACGTAACACGCACATATACATTATGCAGGTTACATGCCAGCATTATGCACATAACAAGAGCGCAAGAATTATATACATTTTTTTTTTTTTATTTCTTATACATATATATATATAATATATACACATATATATACAGGGGGGTGCAAAAGTAAGTATACAGTAAGTATCGCATCATTATTATAATGCTTAATTTCGCTCTCGATTAGAGGAGTGTGTGAATACCGACGGCAAGCAGTTTGAGTATCTGAGGGATTAAGGCTGTGCTTGTTATTACATGTATATGCAATATTCATTTGTTTGTATAGTAAATGCAATGAGTATTGTACGTGTTTCCTTTTTTCATAACTGTATACCTACTTTTGCACCCCCCGTATTTTATATATATATATATATATATATATATATATATATATATATATATATATATATATATACACACACACACACACATATGTAGGGACTGACCTGAACGAGATTTTCAGTAAAAAAAAGAAAAAGAAAGGAACTGACCTATGCGGGATTTTTAGTAACACACACATATATATATATATGTA
>CM060306.1:30829480-30874480 GCA_030674185.1 Monoplex corrugatus | reverse complement strand
CGTCTATATTTCTATCTATCTATCTATCTATCTATCTATCTATCTATCTATCTATCTATCTATCTATCATCATCTGTCTATCTTCTATCTGTCTCTCTTCTCTCACTCTCTCTCTCTCCTCTCCCTCCTCTTTCTCTATGTATGTATATACATACATGCATACATACATACATACATACATACATACATATCTATATATATATATGTATATACATATATATATTATATATATATATATTATATATATATATATATATATATATATATGTATGTATATACACATATATGCATGTATATACACGTGTGTGCATATGAGTGTGCGCACGCGCCCGTGTGTGCATGTAGGGTGTGTGCATGTAGGGTGTGTGCATGTAGGGTGTGTGCACGCGAGGGTGTGTGTATGCACGTGTGTGCGCACGTGCGTGTAGATAAATCTCACCTCAGTGAAGTCCAGATCAAATGGATTTTCAGTTCGATTACACACAATGGTTGTTGAGCCTGTTCTCTGCGTGATTTCATACAATGAGGCTTTGGCTGTACACATACAAATACATACCTTTAATAATTCGTTGTTATAAACACTGTATGCTAAATCCATGTGGCATTCCTATTGATAAAAAATTGCAAATACATGTGGGTGAATATACGCAAAACCTATGTGGCATGCTTTGAAAAATATTGCAAATACATGTGGCTGAACATGTCTATGGTTTCCTTTATTTGAGAAAATTGCATGAGTCTTAAGATACTCAAGCGTGTGTATTCCCTTTGATATTAACAATGATAATGTGTTATCTGAAAGCATTATTCACTGTTGATCTTTGTGCCAACTTATTTCAACCTGGTTGTGTCTCATATCCCTATTCTGGTTTCTTTTAACCATGAAATAAAACACACACACACACACACACCCCACACACACACACACACAACACACACACAACACACACACCACACACACACACAAAACGTGCAGGCACACGCACACACACGCTTTTTTTCATTTTTAGATCCATTTCTGTTGAAAATGATGGAAATCTGGCGCTCTGAAAATGTACCTTCGCACTATCTACTTCAGATCTGTCTCATACTTTTAAGCTCAGACATGGCTTGAAACCATTAACGGATTACATTTATCAAGTTTATGTATACACTCATATGCGCCTAGGTTACCATTATTAGCGGTGGAGATGGTAATCTGCACAGGCTTTTCCTGGGGGAAATTGCCCGCAACGTCAAGTCCTGATGAGCAGATTGCGTTTGTAGGCAGGTCAGGTACGAAGCATGCATTGAATGACATCCCAAGAAACTGTTTGTACACACCAACCTGGAATTGACAGAAAAGAATAGAGCTTCTATTGTAATTGACTGCCCATTAGAACCATACCTAACAAGATATCAAAAATACGACCACACAGTGCTTGAAACATTACGCATTACACAGACTGGGCAGTGCACATAACCTGCAACTTTTTATTGGAGTTATTTGCGCTCCACCCAAACCTGCCAGCTATTATCTGACAAATTTCCCGAGCCTGCACAAAACCCCATGCGCTGGCAAGGTCTTGAACCGGGGAAAAGGGGAGAAGTGACTTAGAAAACACTAAGCTGACACCACCAGAACGAAGTGCAACTTGAAAGAAGCGGATAGACGCTTGTCAGTGCACATGACCTGCATCTTGAAAGAAGCGGATACACACTGATCAGTGCACATGACCTGCAACTTGAAAGAAGCGGATACACTCTGATCAGTGCACATGACCTGCAACTTGAAAGAAGCGAATACTCACTGGTCAGTGCACATAACCTGCACTTGAAAGAAGCGGATACACACTGGTCAGAGCACATGACCTGCATCTTGAAAGAAGCGGATACACACTGGTCAGTGCACATGACCTGCATCTTGAAAGAAGCGGATACACACTGGTCAGTGCACATGACCTGCAACTTGAAAGAAGTGGATACTCACTGGTCAGTGCACATGACCTGCAACTTGAAAGAAGGAGATACACACTGGTCAGTGCACATGACCTGCATCTTGAAAGGAGATACACACTGGTCAGTGCACATGACCTGCAACTGGAAAGAAGCGGATACACACTGGTCAGTGTACGTGACCTGCAACTTGAAAGAAGCGGATACACACTGATCAGTGCACATAACCTGCAACTTGAAAGAAGCGGATACTCACAGGTCAGCGCACATGACCTGCAACTTGAAAGAAGGAGATACACACCGGTCAGTGCACATGACCTACAACTGGAAAGAAGTGGATACACACTGTCAGTGCACATGACCTGCATCTTGAAAGAAGCGGATACACACTGATCAGTGCACATGACCTGCAACTGGAAAGAAGCGGATACACACGGTCAGTGCACATGACCTGCAACTTGAAAGAAGCGGATACACACCATGTACCATAAGTGCACGTGACCTGCAACTGGAAAGAAGCGGATACACACCGATCAGTGCACATGACCTGCAACTTGAAAGAAGCGGACACACCTGCAGTCGAAGAATAGATAGATAATGTACAACTTATGGTGTGCTTAGGATAAACTTGATTTCCTAGACTGTTGTACGAGAATCTAAAAAAAAATGATTTAAACTGATGAAACAATCTTCAGAGGAAAATACATTATCTTATATAAAGTTTACAGAATGTGGCATGGTTGTAGATGGGTCAGTATAACGTTTATGTTAAACCGACGATAAACTGTTGATGAGTTGACAAAACAGCAAGAGCAAGAACAAGAACAAGAACAAGAAGAAAGGGGGAAAGTAGAAGAAGAAAGATAAGGGGAGGTAGAAGAAGAAGAAGAAGAAGAAAAAGAAAAGAAGAAGAAGAAGAAGAATGCGAAGAAGAAGAATGCGAAGAAGAATGCGAAGAAGAATATGAAGAAGAAGAAGAAGAAGAAGAAGAAGAAGAAGAAGAAGAAGAAGAAGAAGAAGAAGAAGAAGAAGAAGAAGATGCGAAAAATGCGAAGAAGAAGAATGCGAAGAAGAATGCAAAGAAGAAGAAGAATGCGAAGAAGAAGAAGAATGCAAATAAGAGGAGAAGAAGAAGAATGCGAAGAAAAAGAAAAAGAAGAAGAAGAAGAATGCGAAGAAGAATGTGAAGAAGAAGAAGAAGAAGAAGAAGAAGAAGAAGAAGAAGAAGAAGAAGAATGTGAAGAATAAGAAGAAGAAGAGGAAGAGAAGAAGAAGAAGAAGAAGAAGAAGAAGAATGCGAAGAAGAAGAAGAAGAAGAGAAGAATGCGAAGAATGCAAAGAAGAAGAAGAAGAATGCGAAGAAGAAAAATGCGAAGAAGAAGAATGCGAAGAAGAAGAATGCGAAGAAGAAGAATGCGAAGAAGAAGAAGAAGAATGCGAAGAAGAAGACGAATGCGAAGAAGAAGAAGATGAAGAATGCGAAGAAGAAGAATGCGAAAAGATTGTAAAGAAGAATGCGAAGAAAGAAGAATGCGAAGAAGAAGAATGCGAAGAAGAAGAATGCGAAGAAAAAGAAGAAGAATGCGAAGAAGAAGAATGCGAAGAAGAAATGCGAAGAATGCGAAAGAAGAATGCGAAAGAAGAATGAGAATGACGAAGAAGAAATGGAAGAAGAATGCGAAGAAGAAGAAGAAGAAGAAGAAGAAGAGAAGAAGAAGAAGAAGAAGAAGAAGAAGAAGAAGAAGAAGAAGAAGAAGAAGAGAAAAGAAGAAGAATGCGAAGAAGAATGGAAGAAGAAGAAGAAAAGAAGAATGCGAAAGAATGGAAGAAGAAGAAGAAAAAGAAGAATGCGAAAAAGAATGGAAGAAGAATGCGAAAAAGAATGCGAAAAGAAGAATGCGAAAAGAATGCGAAGAAGAAGAAGAAGAAGAATGCGAAGGAAAAAGGAAGAAAGAATGCGAAGGAAATGCGAAGGAGAAGAAGTGAAAGAAGAAGAAGAAGGAAGAAGAATGCGATGAAGAATGCGAAGAAGAATGCGAAAGAAGAAGAAGAATGCGAAGAAGAAGAAGAAGAAGCGAGAGAATGAGAAGAAGAAGAAGAAATGCGAAGAAGAAGAAGAAGAATGCGAAGAAGAAGAAGAAGAAGGAAGAAAGCGAAGAAGAAGAAGAATGCGAAGAAGAATGCGAAGAAGAAGAAGAAGAAGAAGAAGAAGAAGAAGAATGCGAAGAAGAATGAAGAAGAAGCGAAGAAGAAGAAGAATGCGAAGAAGAAGGAAGAGAAGATAGAAGCGAAGAAGAAGAAGAATGCGAAGAAGAAGAATGCGAAGAGAAGAAGAAGAAGAATGCAGAAGAAGAAGAAGAAGAAGAGAAGAATGCGAAGAAGAAGAAGAAGAAGAAGATGCGAAGAAGAAGAATGCGAAGAAGAAGAAGAAGAAGAAGAAGAAGAAGAAGAAGAATGCGAAGAAGAAGAATGCGAAGAAGAAATGCGAAGAAGGAAGAAGAAGAAGAAGAAGAAGAAGAAGAAGGAAGAAGAATGCGAAGAAGAATGCGAAGAAGAAAAGAGAAGAAAGAAGGAAGAAGAAGAAGCGAGAAGAATGCGAAAAGAAGAAGAATGCGAAAGAAGAAAGAATGGAAGAAGAAGAAGAAGAAGAAGAAGAATGCGAAGAAGAATGCGAAAGAAGAAGATGCGAGAAGAAGAAGAAGAAGAATGCGAAGAAGAGAAGAAGGAAGAAGAAGAAGAAGCGAAGAAGAATGCGAAGAAGAAGAAGAGATGCGAGAGAGAATGCAAGAAGAAGAAGAAGAGAGAAGAAGAAGAATGCGAAGAAGAAGAAGAGAAGAAGAAGAAGAAGAAAGAAGAATGAAGAAGAAGAAGAAGAAGAGAGAATGCGAAGAAGAAGAAGAAGAAGAAGAAGAAGAAGAAGAAGAAGAAGAAGAAGAAGAAGAATGAAAGAAGAAGAAGAAGAAGAAGAAGAATGCGAAGAAGAAGAAGCGAAGAAGAATGCGAAGAAGAAGGAAGAGAAGAATGCGAAGAAGAATGCAAGAAGAAGCGAAAGAGAGAAGAAGAAGAAGAAGAAGAAGAAAGAAGGAAGAAGAAGAAGAAGAAGAAAAGAAGAAGAAGAAGAAGAATGGAAGAAGAAGAAGAAGAAGAAGAAGGAAGAAGAAGAAGAAGAAGAATGGAAGAAGAAGAAGAGAGAAGAATGCGAAAGAAGAAGAAGGAAGAAGAAGAAGAATGCAAGAAGAAGGAAGAAGAAGAAGAAGAAGAAGAAGAAAGAAAGAATGAAGAAGAAGAGAAGAAGAAGAGAAGAAGAAGAAGAAGAATGCGAAGAAGAAGAAGAAGAATGCGAGAAGAAGGAAAGAGAAGAAAGAGAGAAGAAGAATGCGAAGAAGAATGCGAGAAGAAGAATGCGAAAAGAAGAAAATGCGAAGAGAAGAAAAGAAGAAGAGAATGAGAAAGAAGAAGAAGAAGAGAAAAGAGAAGAAAGAAGAAGAAGCGAAGAAGAAGAAGAAGAAGAGAAGAAGAAGAATGCGAAGAAGAAGACGAAGAAGAAGAGGAAAGAAGAAGAAGAAAGAAGGAAGAAGAAGAAGAAGAAGAAGGGGGAAGAAGAAAGGAAGAAGAAGAAGAAGAATGCGAAGAGAAGAAGAAAGCGAAGAAAGGAAGAAGAAGAAGAAGAAAAGAAGAAGAAGAAGAAGCAAGAAGAAGAGAGAAGAAGAAGAAGAAGAAGAAGAAGAAGCGAAGAAGAGAAGGAAAGAGAAGAAGAAGAGAGGGAAGAGAAGAAAGAAAGAGGGGAAGAGAGAGAAGGAAAGAGGAGAAAAGAGAAGAAAAAAGGAGAAGAAGAAGAAGAAGAAGAAAGAAGAAGAAGAAGAAGAAGAAGGAAGAAGAAAGAAGAAGAAGAAGAAGAAGAGAAGAAGAGAGAAGAAGAAGAAGAAGAAGAGAAGAAGAAGAGAAGAAGAAGAAGAAGAAGAAGAGAGAGAAGAAGAAGAAGAAGAAGAAGAAGAAGAGAAGAAAGAAGAAGAAGAGAAGAAGAGAAGAAGAAGAAGAAGAAGAAGGAAGAAGAAGAAGAAGAAGAAGAAGAAGAAAGGAAGAAGAGAGAAGAAGAATGAGAAGAAGGAAGAAGGAAGAAGAAGAAGAAGAAGAAGAAGAAGAGAAGAAGAAGAAGAAAAAGAAGAACAGAAGAAGAGAAGAGAAGGAAAGAAGATAGAAGAAGAAGAAGGGAAAAGAAGAAGAAGAAGAATGGAGAAGAAGAGAAGAAGATGAAGAGAGAATGAAGGATGAAGAGAAGAAATGCAAGAAGACGGAAAGAATGCGAAGAAGAAAGAGATGAAGAAGAATGAGAAATGCGGGACGAGGGGGAAGAAGGAGAAGAAGAATGCAAGAAGAAGAAGAAGAATCGAAGAAATCGAAGAGAAAAAAAAGAAGAAGAAAGAAGAAAGAAAAGTCTAAGAAGAGAGTTTGTACGCGGAGTTGCGGCATATGCGAGGGTAAATGGTTGCGTATTTTGTAGTGATTTGATCAGTTGAGACGTGTTCATTTAAATGTTTTACGACAGATTTGCAATCATGTATGAAGTAGATATGAGAAAGGTGTACGTGAAATGCAATCGCAGTATATGCATCTCTTCATTTTCAAATGTGGATTGATTTAAGGAACACTGAATTGAATTCAGCTGAATTACTACTCCCACTATTGCTGCTGCTACTCACAGACAGATTGAACATCACAGACGAGGCCTCATTGTGGACGATGACAGTGGTGGCAAGCAGCCCATCCTCCGTCGTGAAAGCATGCGAGACCGCTTTGTTGTCACCAGTCTTACTGATCTGTTTTAACAGATTCGATTCAATCAACACAATTGCGTGTTAAATCACTTCTAATTCTACAGTTCCAAATCTGTTGGACGATACAACCAAGGCTTGCAAATCAGGTCGATTTAGATATGGCACTCGGTCAAGATTATACAACATATCTGAACATGAATTAAAACTGAGGAACAGGATGGATGGTAGAGGGTGATGAAGACAGTGGAGAAGGAAGAGGGGGGGGTGAGAAAAAAGGGAGGAGAGGGAGAACGAGGGGGAGAGAGAAAGAGGTACAATGACCGAACGAGTGAATGTTATCTCAGAACGCGGGTACGCATCGCACACACGAACGTACAAACACACACACACACACACACACACACACACACACACACACACACACACACACACACACACACACACACACACAGACCGTCTAATATCACTTATAGTGAAAAGACGTTAAATCAAAGAACGAACACACACACACACACACACACACACACACACACACACACACACACACACACACACACACACACACACACACACGCACGCACGCACGCACGCACGCACGCATCTCATGATAATGCACAAGAAGTCTCGTGAAACAAACTAACAAAATCCAAGACGTTCCCATTAACGCAAATGTAAAAATGTCCATCTAATAGTCTGTCTGACAGATAGTAGAATATTTCTTTTATATTATCGTGTTGTTAAGCTATGCGAAAAAAAATGTTACGCTTCTTAAAAAATGGGGGAAATGACAAATAAAAGACATGTTGCAACACCAAAAGTAAAAAAAAGGGGGGGAAAAGATGACAGAAAAATGAAAGTTGTTACATGGACTACGTGCAACTGAAGTTCGAAAAAAGGCTTGTAAATCTACAAAACCTGAATACCAACGTCAACATACATTAAATCACACTTTTCCCAATAGGTGATAGTTTGTTGATAAAGTAGTTGGACGCAGATTATTATTCCGATGGTTCATTCATATACGCTATGGTCCCCAACAAAGGGATGCCAATTATGTTTTAATTATACCAAGTTTTAACCATATATTTGTTAAACATTCACAGACACTTTCTTAACAAGGCAATTCAAGCAATGTTGCCATAGACCACATAAGAAATCATCAAAAACGAAAAACTACACACGCACGTCTATGAATTATATTTGATGCTTTGAAGAGATCTGAGCAAGCATATTACGAATTACATTTGAAGAGATCTGAGCAAAACACATTATGAATTATATTTGATACTTTGAAGAGATCTGAGCAAGCATGATATAAATTATATTTGAGGAGATCTGAGCAAGCATGCTATGAATTATGTTAGATACTTTGAAAAGATCTGAGCAAGCATACTATGCAATATATTTGATACTTTGAAAAGATCTGAGCAGGCACACCACTTACTTTTTTCTTTGCTGGTACATTTTCTGCACCACTCACTTTTTCTTTGCTGGTACAATTTCTGCTGAAAGTAGTACAGTTACAATTTGCAGAGAATTTCCAATACTTTTTGTGGGATCACTTCTTACTCTCGACCAACAAGGACATGATTCATCAAAATAATACGCACTCTGTCCTCAGTAACGCAATTTGCAAATAAGAAGAGTTTTGTCAGTTCTTTTATATCTTCTTGGATGCACGACAATTTTCGACACCCTTCAATTTTCATTTTTCCTTGCTAGTCATCATCATGTGCCCTGCCGCATGGCGTTAGCAATCATGGCCCTCCATACGAATCTACCCTTTGTTGCTGCCAGTACATCTCCCACCCTCTCTGTCTTCATCCACTCTGCAAGTCCGTCCAATATTTTTTCCCTGGGTCTACCTGGTGGTCTTTTTCCCCTCCAGTTTTCCTGTTGTGAACAGGTGCTCATATATCTCTTGCCTCATGAAATGTCCTATAAATTTGCTCGTCTTTTCCTGATCTTCTTCATTAATGTTCTTTTTGTGTCTGACTCCTTAAAGACTGTCTTGTTTGCTTTCTTTGCTGTCCATGGAACTCGTAACATTCTTGCAAGTAAACCAATAAACAGAACAGTTTAAATCAAGCCTAAAACAGAACAATCAGGGACATTGATAGAGATATTGCATCTAAATGGCTTCACTGATAATCTATTATGCCAATGGTCACCAATGCACATGTGAAATACGATTCAGAACTACAAGAACATGTGCTCTGTGAAGCCCTGGGCCCTCTGCAGCATCATGTGCTCCAGGCGGCAGGGAGGTATAAACAGCGTTTAGCAAAGCAAGTTGCGAATCTCTCTATGTGCGTCTCTGGTCAAAAAAAAAAGAAAAAAAGAAAAGAAAAGAAAAGAAAGAAAAAGAAAAAAAACTCGATGAACTAGGCATTGTATCTATCAATGGTCTGTGCCAACACTACTGACCGAGAACGGAAGATCATTCGACGGCGATGACCCGTCACCCCAACTGAAGCTGACCTTTGGGTTGTCAGGAATGTTCGCCACGTTTCCGTTCCATGTTACCTTGAATTGTACAGTATCTGTACACACACACACACACAGGCACACACACACACACACACACACACACACGACACAGGCGCACATACACACAGGCCCGCACGCACAGAGACGCGTATACACACACACACACACACACACACACACACACACACACACACACACACACCACACACACACACACATACACACACACACACGACACAGGCGCACATACACACAGGCCCGCACGCACAGACGCGCGTACACACACACACACACACACACACACACACACACACACACACACGCACGCACGCACACGCACACACACACACACACATACACACTGGTTCATAAACCAAACTGTATGAACACCCTCTCTCTCTCTCTCTCTCTCTCTCTCCTCTCTCCTCTCTCTCGCCTCTCTCTCTCTCTCTCCATTGCTGTTTTAATGTCTAACACTACTTACTAGACGTCCGAAAGTCACATGTAAATGCTCGCTCTATGCACATGGACATGACGCAACATTCATGTCAGCTGCCAGCTGCCAGCTGCCTTCCTTCTTTTTTTCTACGTTTTTGAAAAATGTTGTATCAAGTATGCGATGCACGTGTTCCTGCTGTTTGGATTTCACTGTGCCAGCAGTATGTTGCCTTTACGCTGTCTCAATGCTCCATCCTCGGTTTCCGTGCTAAGTGACTATACACCACGCTGATTTCTGCACGCTCCGTCTCTGGTGGTTATTGAATGTAGGCCACCCTGATTTCTGTATGGTCTGTCTCTGGTGGTTAGTGAATGTAGGCCACTCTGATTTCTGTATGGTCTGTCTCTGGTGGTTAGTGAATGTAGGCCACCCTGATTTCTGTATGGTCTGTCTCTGGTGGTTATTGAATGTAGGTCACCCTGATTTCTGTATGGTCTGTCTCTGGTGGTTAGTGAATGTAGGCCACCCTCATTTCTGTATGGTCTGTCTCTGGTGGTTAGTGAATGTAGGCCACCCTGATTTCTCTCTGCTCTGTCTCTGGTGGTTAGTGAATGTAGGCCACCCTGATTTCTGTATGCTCTGTCTCTGGTGGTTAGTGAATGTAGGCCACCCTGATTTCTGTATGGTCTGTCTCTGGTGGCTAGTACATATAGGCCACCCTGATTTCGGTATGCTCTGTCTCTGGTGGTTAGTCTATGTATGGTCTGTCTCTGGTGGTTAGTGAATATAGGCCACTCTGATTTCTGTATGCTCTGTCTCTGGTGGTTAGTGAATGTAGTCCACCCTGATTTCTCTATGCTCTGTCTCTGGTGGTTAGTATATGTATGCTCTGTCTCTGGTGGTTAGTGAATGCAGGCCACACTGATTTCTGTATGGTCTGTCTCTGGTGGCTAGTACATGTAGGCCACCCTGATTTCGGTATGCTCTGTCTCTGGTGGTTAGTATATGTATGGTCTGTCTCTGGTGGTTAGTGAATATAGGCCACTCTGATTTCTGTATGCTCTGTCTCTGGTGGTTAGTGAATGTAGGCCACCCTGATTTCTGTATGCTCTATCTCTGGTGGTTACTATATGTAGGCCACACTGATTTCTGTATGGTCTGTCTCTGGTGGTTAGTATATGTATGCTCTGTCTCTGGTGGTTAGTGAATGCAGGCCACTCTGATTTCTGTATGCTCTGTCTTTGGTGGTTAGTGAATGTAGGCCACCCTGATTTCTGTATGGTCTGTCTCTGGTGGTTAGTGAATGTAGGCCACACTGATTTCTGTATGCTCTGTCTCTGGTGGTTAGTGAATGTAGGCCACTCTGATTTCTGTATGCTCTGTCTCTGGTGGTTAATATATGTAGGCCACCCTGAATTCTGTATGCTCTGTCTCTGGTGGTTAGTATATGTATGCTCTGTCTCTGGTGGTTAGTGAATGTAGGCCACTCTGATTTCTGCATGCTCTGTCTCTGGTGGTTAGTGAATGTAGGCCACTCTGATTTCTGTATGCTCCATATCTGGTGGTTAGTGAATGTAGGCCACCCTGATTTCTGTATGGTCTGTCTCTGGTGGTTAGTGAATGTAGGCCACCCTGATTTCTGTATGGTCTGACTCTGGTTGTTAGTGAATGTAGGCCACACTGATTTCTGTATGGTCTGACTCTGGTGTTAGTGATGTAGCCAATGATTCTGTATGCTCTGTCTTGGTGGTTAATGAATGTAGGCCACACTGATTTCTGTATGCTCTGTCCTTTGGTGGTTAGTATATGTAGGCCACACTGATTTCTGTATGCTCTGTCTTTGGTGAGTTAGTATATGTAGGCCACACTGATTTCTGTATGCTCTGTCTTTGATGGTTAGTATATGTAGGCCACACTGATTTCTGTATGCTCTGTCTTTGGTAGTTAGTATATGTAGGCCACACTGATTTCTGTATGCTCTGTCTTTGGTGTTAGTATATGTAGGCCACACTGATTTTGTATGCTCTGTCTTTGGTAGTTAGTATATGTAGGCCACACTGATGTCTGTACGCTCTGTCTGTGGTGGTTAGTGAATGTAGGCCACTCTGATTTCTGTATGCTCTGTCTTTGGTGGTTAGTAATGTAGGCCACACTGATTTCTGTATGCTCTGTCTCTGGTGGTTAGTGAATGTAGGCCACCCTGATTTCTGTATGCTCTGTCTTTGGTGGTTAGTGAATGTAGGCCACTCTGATTTCTGTATACTCTGTCTTTGGTGGTTAGTGAATGTAGGCCACCCTGATTTCTGTATGCTCTGTCTTTGGTGGTTAGTATATGTAGGCCACACTGATTTCTGTATGCTCCGTCTCTGGTGGTTAGTGAATGTAGGCTACTCTGATTTCTGTATGCTCTGTCTCTGGTGGTTAGTGAATGTAGGTCACCCACATTTCTGTATGCTCTGTCTCTGGTGGTTAGTATATGTAGGCCACCCTGATTTCTGTATGCTGTCTCTGGTGGTTAGTACGTGTATATGTAGGCCACCCTGATTTCTGTATGGTCTGTCTCTGGTGGTTAGTGAATGTAGGTCACCCTCATTTCTGTATGGTCTGTCTCTGGTGGTTAGTGAATGTAGGCCACCCTGATTTCTCTATGCTCTGTCTCTGGTGGTTAATGAATGTAGGCCACCCTGATTTCTGTATGCTCTGTCTCTGGTGGTTAGTGAATGTAGGCCACTGATTTCTGTATGCTCTGTCTCTGGTGGTTAGTACATGTAGGCCACACTGATTTCTGTATGCTCCGTCTCTGGTGGTTAGTGAATGTAGGCCACTCTGATTTCTGTATGTTCTGTTTCTGGTGGTTAGTGAATGTAGGCCACTGATTTCTGTATGCTCTGTCTCTGGTGGTTAGTGAATGTAGGCCACTGATTTCTGTATGCTGTCTCTGGTGGTTAGTGAATGTAGGCCACTGATTTCTGTATGCTCTGTTTCTGGTGGTTAGTGAATGTAGGCCACTGATTTCTGTATGCTTTGTCCTTGGTGGTTAGTGAATGTAGGCCACACTGATTTCTACATGCTCCATCTCCAGTGGTTAGTGAATGTAGGCCACACTGATTTCTACATGCTCCATCTCCAGTGGTTAGTGAATGTAGGCCACCCTGATTTCTGCATGCTCCATCTCTGACGGTTGGTATCCAGGAAGCTGGTGGATAAGATGAGTAAGCCAAAAGGGTTAAATTTTTGCTTTGCCATCATGGTTGACAAAGCACGATTCTGGTGGATAGGATGAAAGAGTCAAAGGGTTAAATGGGTAGAAACGAACACAAAAAGGCAACTTCGTGTAGATGAAGATTATAACTAGAGTGCTGTAAGGTTTGCTTGAAAAATCATGTACTGATGCATAAGCATGTGGGATTGCTCAGCTGCATTGCTGAGTTTGTTGGATGAGTCATCTAAGCCATGTCTCATGGACAGATAGCTAGATAGACAGATAGATAAACAGATAGATAGATAGATAGATAGAGATAGATAGATAGATAGGTAGGTAGGTAGGTAGGTAGATATAGATAGATAGATAGATAGAAGATAGATAGATAGATAGATAGATAGATAGATAGATAGATATCGCTTGATAACACGTGACATATACCTACTAGCTAATGTTCAGACACACACACATGCAGAGAGAGAGAGAGAGACAGAGACAGACAGACAGACAGACAGACAGACAGACAGACAGAGAATCTGCAAAAGTGGTGAGACAATATGTGGAGTTTATAACATGGCGGGTAAGTGGGTACTGGGAATGGAATAAATTATTGGATACTGGAAATGGAATAAGTTAGTACAATAAATAATGAGCAGCGTAATCTGCCCCTGCTTGTTCACCTGTGTTCTTGGGCCGCAACCCACATTTGCACTTACATAAACGACTGGATTTTACATGTACGAGTGTTTTTGTGTCTGTTTGTTTGTTTGTTTGTTTGTTTGTATGTTTGTTTGTTTGTTCGTTCGTTTGTTTGTTTGTTTGTTTGTTTCGGACCCAACCATAGTGGTAATTCTACATCGTCTTCAGGAATATGCATGGGCAATTCTACCATGTCGTCAGGGGTGTTCGTAGGTAATTCTACTCCGAATTCAGGGGATGTGCATTGGTAATTCTACTCTGTCCTACGGGTAGTGTACAGGTAAATCACCTCCGTCTTCAGAAATGTGCCTACAGGCCCAGAACCTTTTTTGTGTGTGTCTCCACCAGCCACAGAAGCACTGATATAATTCACAGGATTTATCAACATGCGTATTTGGCGTTTTGCGTGCGTATACATACAGAGGGGATCAGGTAATAGCTGGTCTGCACGTACTGGGAGACCAGCGAATTCTGCACCCTTTACCCACCAGGCGTTATCAGACAGGGTCAAACTCAGACCTTCCGACTGAAAGACTTACACCCTAACCATGTATCTCACCCGTCTACGTGTAGACAATTGGATGAAACAGAAAAAGACATGAAAAGAAAACGCACAGTACGTTCAAGCTGTAAAAACACGACAGTTCCCAAGTGTCAAACCACAGTCTTTCCATAAACTACGATAAAGGCGGCGGTGTAATGACTTAGCCACACAAGGTACTAATTATTCAATAACACACAACACGTAATACTGACTGCCGAAAGGCCAGGAAGTGGGCAAACTGTTCGGGTCAGGTTCCAATGTCAGGTCGGATCTGATGATAGGTTCCACAACGTCAATGTCGATTTCGTCTGATAGGGTTTGCAGAGGGGTGGCAGCCGTCACTTTTAGCTTGTGCGTTCCTACAGCCGTGTATCTGATTTGTACGGTGTCTTTTCCGTTCTCACCCGTTCCTGTGTGGCGTCCATGAGTGTGAAAATCAGTATGAAAAACATAATTTTAACAGCGTACAGCGTAACTTACAGGCATAATATTAAGACAGACATACAAGAACGTGGAATGGGAAACAGGCAGCCAGAGACAAAAAGAGTTAAGGCTGGCAAAAGAGAAAAGACTTTAATCACGTATACTCAGACAAGCAGACAAAGTCACGTACGCACGTATGCACGCCCCTACGCACGTATATTAAGGCTGGCAACAGAGAAAAGACTGGAATCGCATGTATGGACATATCCTCATAAAACAGACAAACTCACGTACGCACTTGTCCTCATACACACGCCCCTACGCACGTACATTTATAAACATGCTCACATACGTTTTAGGACCAACCTGATTACGCTGACAGTTTAAGCCTAAATGAAGGTGACTACCAACGCACAAAAAATAAAGAGCTAGAAACACACAAAAATGGAACACGAACGCCTATTTGATACCAGGACAACAAAGGAGCAAGTTTTCGGCTACAGGGTCTTTAAGACAAGAGTACACAAAAGACAACAGAACAAATACACATAACTTAAAGGAGGAAAACAACAAAAACTATTTAGCAGATTTCATATCAGCCATTTTCTCTTGTTCAACAAAGCGTCAGGGAAGTCTTGTCGTTTTTGTTTTTCGTTATACTGAATTTGGTTAAAAACAAACTTAAAATGTGACCTTCAAGCACGAAATGAGTCTTCAGTTTCTAGATGTTAAATTTCAACTCGCTGCTGTTTCTGAAAGCATTTTTTTTCCTTATTGTTATTTTTGTTTAAAGCCCGGCCGACTGCGTAGAGCCATATCAGGGCTAAAACCGTTTCAAAACGTACACACGTCAACAGATAAAAAAAAAAGGAAACGAAAACTAGTTTCAAAACATACACATCATCTCAACAGGAAAAATAAAGAACACGAAAACTAAGTACACACACAGCAATGCACTCACGCACACAATCCAAGGAAATGCCCCCAGCGTTGACCACTCCATCCAATCTATCGTACAGGGATAAAACATCAACAACAACAACACCTGAATACAAACCTAAAGATAACAAAGAATATCAAAACACGTAAAAACGACACAAAACTGCTTCCGCATATCTAAGTTCCCCAGAGCCAAAAATGCACATAATACATGTACCCAATTATCAATCCTAAGAGAAAGTATGTGCGACTTTATCGAACACATATAGTTGAATGGACCAGCAAGGCAAAAAAATGGTAGAATGAAATGATAGAAACCAAAGGAGGAAGAAAGAAACAAAGAGAGAGACAAAAAAGAAGACATTTCTTGCACAGAATATCCAGCAGGTTGGGATATTTATAGTCCGGCAGCCCCATGGTTTTTTTTTAACCTCTTCTACTCATGCTGCTAACCTTTTTATTTTAATCTGACATTTCATCAATGAGTTATAAGAAGATAAACACTGTCTCCCACCGAAATGAAGTGTTCAGAAAATCGACAGCAAGCATTATCGAAATTCAGTGCTGATGTTTCCTACACAACCGTATCATCATCATCATCATCATCCACCGTAATGAAAATTATAACTTACAGGTAACTGTGCACGTAAATTGTCATGGTCAAGCTGTTTGGTGCAAAACTTTGAATGTCTTTTTTGTTCAATTTTTGTTTTTGTTTGCCGGTGTGGTAGTTCGTGTTCAGCATAACCGAAGACTCTACTCACAAAACATGCAACAAATCAATGAACAAAACAATGCCACAATATTTCACTAGTATACATGTCCCTGTTTTCGCAACACTCAGTGATAATGAGTAAGTTGCAAAATACTAGAATTCTTTATGTAAAAATAATCGTTTTTAAATGATTGATGTGGTTTACATCTTTGTCTTTAGTAATAAAAGTAACAATGTCAATAACACAAACAACAGTAGGCACAGAAGCTAAATCCCAAACTGACCGTCCCGCAGAGTGGTCTGAATGGGAACGGTTGCGCTTTCAGTTTCCCAGGTGAGGTTGCAGTAAGGAGAGCTGGGCCCTCGGAACAGGCTGAAGGTCACGTCAAGGTCTTGGTTTCTGGGCGCTTTGCTGGAGGCAGTACTGATACTCGGGCGTTCCAGGATGTCAATGATCACTAGGAGTCGGCTGAAGAGCTGTGTATAACACAGTCAGCTGAGTCAAAAGTATTGAACGTTTTGCAAGGCATATTAGAAGAAGAGCTGAACTCTACACACACACACACACACACACACACACACACACACACACACACACACACACACACACACACACACACACAAGCAAGCGCACATACATGTACACACACACACACACACACACACACACACACACACACACACACACACAAGCAAGCAAGCGCGAACGCACACACACATGCACGTACACACACAGACACATACATACTCATGCACATACATACGCACACACACGCGCGCGCACACACACACACGTAGCTATTAAGGAAACATTATGGGAGGTCGTAGCTATTAAGAAGACATTGTTGGAGGCCGTAGGTAATACGGAAACCATCATTAGAGGCCACAGTTATTTATGAAACATTATTGGAGGCCGCAGTTATTAAGGAAACATTATTGGAGGCATAGCTAATACACCAGACGGCAGATGCACATCAGACATCGCCAGCAGAATCGGCCAAGCCAAAACAGCATTCAAGAAGATGAAAAGCGTTTTTACCAACAAATGCCTATCAATTAACATCAGGAAGAGAGTTCTTCAATGTTATATAGAACCAATAATGTTATACGGTTGTGAGGCTCGGACAGTCAACAAGCAAAGCCAGAACAGGATTGAGGCAGCTGAGATGTGGTTTCTAAGAAGAATGTTGAGAGTTCCATGGACAGCAAAGAAAACAAACGAGACAGTCTTGATGGAGGCAGACACAAGAAGATCATTCATAAGGAAGAATCGGAAAAGACAGGCAACATTTGTAGGCCATTTTATGAGGGGGAAATTGGAGCACCTGATCACGACGGGAAAGCTGGAGGGGAAGAGAGCACCAGGTAGACCCAGGGAGAAGATACTAGACGGACCTGCAGAGTGGCTGAGGACAAAGAGGGTGAAAGAGATGCTGGAGGCAACAAGAGATAGAGACAGATGGAAGTCCATGATCGCCAACGCCATGCGGCAAAGCACTTGATGATGATGATGATAGCTAATACAGAAACATTATACTTATTTATAGGAGGCCGCAGTTATTAAGGACACATTATTGGAGGCCATAGCTAATACAGAAACATTATAGGAGACAGCAGTTATTAAGGACACATTATTGGAGGCCATAGCTACTAAGGAAACATTTTTGGAGGCCATAGCCATTAAGAAGATATTATTTGAGGCCGTAGCTATTACGAAGACATCATTGAAGGCCTTAGCTATTAAAAAGACATTACAGGATGTCGTAGTTATTAAGAAAACATTCCTGGGGGAGGTTAGCTATTAAGGAGACATCATTGGAGGTCATAGGTTGTAAGAAGACAGCAACTCTACCAAAAGCTGTAACGATTAAGAAGACATTACTGGAGGCCGTGACTACTGAGAAGACACTACGGTTAGTGGGGGTCATAACTAGTAAGAAGACACTACAGTACAGCCGGCGGTAACTATTAAGAATAAATCACTGGATGCTGTAACTATTACGAAGATATTACATGAACTGAAGGCCGCGGCAAGTAGAAAGACATTACTGTACCGGTGGCCATAACTGTAAAAAAGACACTCTGTGTAGGCTTGTGACAGTGTTAAACAAAGTTAATGTCAATTAGTGAATTGAAGTGAAGTTACAATGACAGCCGTTTTCTACTAAGAAGTAGAAACTACAATTTAACAGATCATGAAAAGTTACTGTGAATTTGGTCATCTGCGTCAGTATCATTACAAAGAGTATTATGGGTAGGACGGGAACGGAGTCCTGAGAAATGGAATTACGTACACTTTATTAAGAACTACATGCAGACCATATGGATTTTCGGATACAGCTGTATGCAGAACAAAGTGAGTATGGCTGAGTGTGAAGATGTGAGAACGTCTGTGAGAAACTCTAAAGCAGAGGCAGATGAAGACATATGGGGTGGAAATGGAAGGGTGGAGAAAGGGAATGTGGCGGAAAGAAGAAATAAATAACACTTTAACAGCTATTTTGAAAACATTGTATAGCAGCTACTTTGAAAACAGTGTATACCATTTACTATGTTAGACTGCCGTATCCTGATTGTTATTAATGTTTACATACTCTCACATTGCCGATTTGAATATGACTCAATGATGATTACATTTGCTTTGTTGTCTGAGGAAAAGAACATTATCTGCAAAGTGGAAATATAGTCAGCTTAGAAAAGTTCAATAGGCAGGGACAAAAAGTCTCGATCAACACTTACCTTACTGTCGAGGGAATTACTGACAGTAGAAGTGATTTCATACTCTCCAATGTCATCGTACTGTTTCGAATAGTTCTTATTCAGCTCCAGGTCGCCGGTTACGATCGGATATTTCCAGTAGGCAAAGTCGAGATGCAGTTTGGGTTCTGTGGGTTTAGGCCTGGAGGGTGGCACTTCAAACCACACGTTTATGATAGTGGGTGGTGCGTAGAGTGCGTAGTCAGGACTGACCATGTATATATCACTGACGCCTTGAAGAACTATAACTTCTAGAGTTTTGCTGACCGATCTGCTGCGTTGCTGGCGGTGACCTGGCAAAATGCGGGAAATTTAAAACAGTATATAGCAATACAAAACATTACAAGACATTATTGTTTAAAACAATGCGATACAACACATTCTTTCATAAACAAAGTAAGGAAATTGCAGTGTTCGTACAATAGGTTCTCACCAGATATACAACACACTCTGAACTTTTGTTGCTGTTGCTGTTGCTGCTGCTAGACTATCCCGTTGATATGACTGATGAGTAGGCACGTTTAGTGGTCAGAGTATTAATGATTGTTGAGCCAGAAGGCTTTGGTCCATACAGTGTACGGAGACTATCATGAAATAACCTTATGTCATTGGCATCAGCCGCTGCCTCGAGTTCTGCAGCTTTCATCTCCACTCACGAAATTTTCATCTGCCGAAGATTTTTCAGACAAGCCGCTCAGTTTACTGGCGTTTTTGTGTCCTCTTCTCGCTTATCTCGTGGATGAAGTTTTCCTTGCAAACTGTACGAATCTCGTCTGTAAGTTTGTTTATCACCTCAGGTCATTTATCACACCAGTCTCTGTGTTTTACAGAACCTGTAGTGACATAGATCAATACCTTCAAACATTTCCACTTTGCTTCTGTATTTTGATTTTCTCCTCAAAGCTCTATGTTGGATAATATTTCCTGAAACTTCACTCGGACGGTCTCTTTGCTGTAACGCAAATGGGCCACATTCAACTTCCGTAGAAGTTTGTCCCGGCTGTCTTGGTTTTTCGAGCGAATAGGATATTCATTTTGTTTCAGAGAGTCGGTGATCAACCAGCAGTCCTCTCATGCAGCATGTACCTACGAGTACATGTCTCTTCCGTCTTTGTGTCACGTGACGACATAATCCACCATGCAGTACTGCTTGGGGGTGGATGTATTCACGTGTTCTTGAATTTGTCTTTTTCCTGGAATAGTGTCCTGGTGATGGTGATGTAATGCTGCGTGCACAATGATAGCAGCATCGGTCCACTAGAACTGCACTTGCCAGTGCTGTGGTGTCCAAGAATGTTTGGCTGAGTGAAGTGATCTACTCCAATACGAGAGCTGAAGTCTCCAAGAATAACGGCTTGTCGGCTGACTACAGCAAAAGACGGTTTTGTTCTTCACAGAAAGCTTTGGCAGCATATGGATTTGGGGCACAAGCACCGAGAACTGCGGCAAGGCAATCTTTTATGAGTCTAAGATGTAGGATTATCAAGTGATCATACACACCACTGTTTTCCAGAGTTCTCGCAAGCTTGGTGCGTGTGGCAGATCTGACACCACAGGTTCCAGGCGCATTTCCGTGCTTCATAATAGTTAATACAGTAAATGATGTAATCTCCTCTAGCTTCCTCGAATTGGGTTTTATCTGCATTGGTATCACTTAGAATAGCTATATCGGTCTTAAAAGTGATTCAGCATCCTGACGAACAAGGCCAAACGCCAATCTGGTCTATGACATATGTCCAAGCACCAAAGGTCAGAGCTGCTTTCTTTCTTTTTTTTTCTTGGTTTTTTTTTTTCGACCTCAGGGTTGAATTACCAGGCAGACCTGGCTATCTGTCTTGATTTATTTAGAGATCATTTCGCTTCCCGTTCCTATTTTGGGGACAGCAGTGCTGTTTCTGAAGAGGGCTGCTCTGTCGCCTAGATTGGATACGGACATCGCATCTACATCAGGTCTATGGTGGACGACCATCATCCCACAATCGCCTAGGTGCAGAGTCAAAGCTAAAGACTTTCGGCAACATTCTCGGTCTACGTCACCATGTCTGGGTATGTCACCACTTGCCAGTCGTCACAGAACTTCTGTTAGAGCTAGTGGTTGCTATAAAGCGCCTGTTCCCGCTTGAACGCATGCCTTGGGGAGAATAGTGGCAGATTGTTTCAGACGTTTGCCTGCTAATAATTAATCTCGAGGTTCCAGTGTTCGTTTCCCGTAGAGACCTCGAGTTTTCTCTTCAGCTTGACCGGAAAATCGAACTGAACATCTAGTCCTTCAAAAGGGGACGAAAACCCAGTCGGACCCGTGTGCCTTATGGCTGCTCACGCTAAAAATCCCACAGCAATTGAAAACCATGAAGAGCTGGGCATTGCCCGGCTGCTTTGGTATAAAACATTGGAGAGATAGGTTGATTTCCCAGGTCCCACCCCTTGAATACCGATTAGCCTTCTTGCCTTTCTGAAGTCTTGGTTAAAAATAATGTGAATATGAATATGAATCTGAATCGAGAGAGAGGGGATTGGCGCCGCCCTCGTGGTGCTGGTCCCGGGAAAAGTTGAGGTCTCTGCCACCTCACTCCCCTACGACCCCAGGGTCATGGGACTATCCAGGAAGGACCTCAGAACCTGGCCAGTTCGTGGGTTTATGTGCGGGCTTAAGGCTTGTGCCGTGATCATTCTGGATCTTCTCCATCACATGGCACCTGTGACGTTAGTGCATATGGAATTCATTTCCGAGCGCGGAGACATCTTGAGAAACTGAAACTGAAACATGCATGCCTGACCAACACAGGTGATTTGAAAATGCGTGCAGTTTCTGTCCGGTCTCTGGTCTTCTGACGCTCATAGTTCCTCAGGTGCAGTGACTCTGCCACATGTGAAATGGTCTCACAGCTGCCGGTTTGTTTGTTGCTTACTGTGTCCGTATCCTGGCCTGTGACTCAAAATCTTCTTCGAAGACACGAGAACAGTTACCCAGGGCTGTGACATAGATGCTGGATGCTCAGAGCGGGTCTTCGAAGTCTTCGCATATCAAAGTCATCCAGCAGACTTCAGCGTTTCGTGAGCACGTGATAAAAGTTTTTTTCTTTTCCTACATGAACAGCCTTGACATGGTTAACGAGATCCATCTACAAGGGCCACAGCTTCAGTCTTGTTAGCAGACTTTGACCAAATTTGGTAGCGTTTATCTCCATAGCTTCAATGTTGTTAGCAGACTTTGAGCAAAGTTGGTAGTGTTTATATCCACAGCTTCAGTCTTGTTTGCAGACTTTGAGCAAATTTGGTGGTGTATATCTCCATAGCTTCAGTCTTGTTTGCAGACGCTGAGCAAATTTGGTGGTGAATATCTCCATAACTTCAATCTTGTTAGCAGATTTTGAGCATATCCGGTGGTGTATATCTCCATAGCTGCAATCTTGTTAGCAGACTTTGAGCAAATTTGGTGGTGTATATCTCCATAGATTCAGTCTTGTTAGCAGACTTTGACCAAATTTGGTGGTGTATATCTCCATGGCTTCAGTCTTGTTAGCAGACTCTGAGCAAATGTGGTAGTGTATATCTCCACAGCTTCAGTCTTGTTAGCAGATTGAGCACATTTGGTGGTGTATATCTCCACAGTTTCAGTCTTGTTTGCAGACTTTGAGCAAATCTGATGGTATATATCTCCATAGCTTCAATCTTGTCAGCAAACATTAAGCAAATTTGGTGGTGTATATTTCCATAGCTTCAGTCTTGTTAGCCGACTTTGAGCAAATTCATTGGTGTACATCCCCATAGCTTCAATCTTGTCTGCAGACTTTGAGCAAATTTGGTGGTGTATATCTCTATAGCTTCGAGTTTTGTTTGCAGACGCTGAGTACATTTGGTGGTGTATGTCTCCATAGCTTCAATCTTGTTAGCAGACTTTGAGCAGCATATCCGGTGGTGTATATCTCCGTAGCTGCAATCTTGTTTGCAGACTTTGAGCAAATCTGGTGGTGTATATCTCCATAACTTCAGTCTTGTTAGCAGACTTTGAGTAATTTTGGTGGTGTATATCTCCATAGCTGCAATCTTATTTGCAGATTGAGCACATTTGGTGGTGTATATCTCCACAGCTTCAATCTTGTTTGCAGACTTTCAGCAAATTTGGTGGTATATATCTCCATAGCTTCAATCTTGTTTGCAGACTTTGCGCACATTTGGTGGTATATATCTCCATAGCTTCAATCCTGTTTGCGGACTTTCAGCAAATTTGGTGACGTATATCTCCATAGCTTCAATCTTGTTTGCAGACTTTCAGCAAATTGGGTGGAGTATATCTCCTCTTCCAAGTACTGTAAAATCTGCAGCCAGACCACAGCTGAGGCTCTCTTGGTCGAGGGATGAAGGGAAGGAAGGAGGAACGCGTGGAAATAGAAGAAACATTTTACCAGTCTGGTTTCTAACCTCTACGATTAGAACTTTTCGCTTCCCACGTCGGTTGCATTTTCCCCAACACGTTACATGCCCCACACTTTCTCAGTTACTGTTAAATTATAAAAGCAAATCTATCCGAAACACAGAAACATCCCAAACATTCCATGCAATTATGACCAAAACAGGTTTCTATTTGTTAAAGCCTCAATACATTTACATCATCACCAGGTATATGTCTTGTTAATTTATTTCTAAATGTATATTGTTTTCCTGTCCCACTAAAAACGGAAAATGTCATACCAGGGGAGGAGAGAGCGAATGAGAGACAGACAGACAGACAGACAGACAGACAAGCAAACAGACAGACACAGGCACAGAGAGAGACAGAGAGAAACAGAGAGACAGACAGACAGGCTGGCAGGCAGGCAGACAGACAGACAGACAGACAGACAGACAGACAGACAGACAGGCGTAAGGATTTTCCATACAACTTCGCATATTCATGTAGCGATACATAGTCTGATCTGGGTTAACGGTAAACACTAGACAATAACTGACCACGACAAGGAATCGCCCCCCATCGACAAATGTGTGGTCGAAGGTTTCCTGCTGGCTACTGGCCCATTCGCCCACGAAAAGCTGGCTGTGTTTTGTCCCATCTTTGTAGTCCAGCGAGACGTTGACGTTAGACCCTTTGCTCATAGATACGGTGTACTGCACTGTTGTACCTGTCGTGGTGTTACTGGTGCTGGCCGTGGCCGTAAAGTCTTTGATGGCCGAGGTCAGCTCGTAAGCCTGAGAGATGAACTGGCTGCTGATGTCGTTGCTGCCACTGATGTTGACGAGGTACACTCTCGCGCCCCATTGCCCACTCTTCTCTTGGGAGATCCAGCTGTGGCTGGCAGGGGTGGACTGGGCTGGGTCCACTAACAAAGTGACTGCGTCGATAAAGGCTGTCCAATGAATGTCCGAGCCCGATCTGGTGTTCCAGCGCACTTGCAGCGCGTCGTCTTTGTCTTGTCCGTTAGTGGACAGAGCGAGACCCATGATGCGTTCCTGAACTTTTTGCGTCATGGACTTCGTCTGGTTGCTGACGTCATTGGCACAGGTAACTCGGAAGGTCTTGTTTCCATGCTGACTGTAAGTATGGTCATAAGAGCTAGTACCTACAGGTGTTCTGTTCTCATCTGTCGTGGTGGTGGCACCGTCCCCAAAGGTCCAGGTACACGTGTAGTTCGAGCCCCCGGTCAGCGTGATCTGCCCGCAAGAAATTGTCTCAGTGAGCCGAGTATTATGTCCTCTCAGTCATGTCATTTATGTGGTCATAGATAATACCCAACGGCGGTCATGGCAGACATTACAAAAGGCAAGTTCGTAAAATAACCGTTTCAAACTTTCTTGTCAAATGCACATGCCCTTATGGCCTATGTTCTGATATTTGTTTGTTCATTTCTTGTGATATTTCTTTGCTTGTTCGTTTGTTCTGACATTATTTGTTCGTTTCTTGTGACATTGTTTGTTTGTTTCTTGTGACATTTGTTTATTTGTTCATTTCTTGTAAAACTATGCTTTGCCAGGTATGTACTGCCATACTTTCTAATTTTTGTTTGTTTGTTCGTTTAGTTTTGCTGATTTTGTTTTCGTTGTTGTTTGCTTGTTTGTTTGTTTTTTGGGGTTTTTTTTTTTGTTCTTTCTTTCTTCTCTTGTAGGTTATCTATTTATGTTGGTATTTGTAACAAAGTTGACTCTTATTCTGATTCTGAAGTTCTGATTTTACATGCAAGCATATTTGTCTGTCTGTCTGTGCGTATGTATGTATGTATGTATGTATGTATGTATGTATGTATGTATGTATGTATGTATGTATGTATGTATGTATGTATGTAGTATGTATCGTTCTATGATTTAACGTCTTTTCACTATGAGTGATATTAGGCGGATACATATGTGTGTATGTATGTATGCATGTGTGTTTGTGTGTATGCGTGTATGTATGCGTGTGTATGTATGTATGTATGTATGTATGTATGTATTATATGTATGTATGTATGTATGTATGTATGTATGTATGTATGCATGTATGTATGTAAGTATGTACGTGTGTATGTATGTATGTATGCATATATGTGTGTATGTGATGTATGTATGTATGTATGTATGTATGTATGTATGCATGCATGCATGTATGTATGTATGTATGTAGTGTGGGTGTCTGTATGATGTATGTATGTATGTTGTATGTATGTATGTCTGTATGTATGTTAGCCTGATATGGCTCTACGCAGTCTTTAAACAATAACAATAACAGTGTATGTATGCAAGTCTGTATGTATGTCTGTATATATGTATGTATGTATGTATGTATGTACGTAGTATGTCTGTATGTATCTAATGACGTATGTGTGTATGTATGTATGTAGTATGTATGATGTATGTATGTATGTATGTATGTATGTATGTATGTTATGTATGTATGTATGTATGCATACGTATGTATGTATGTATGTATGTAGTAGTATGTTGTATGTCTGATGTATGTATGTATGTATGTATGATGTATGTATGTATGGTATGATGTCGTGGTATGTATGTATGTATGTATGTATGTATGTATGTATGTATGTATGTATGTGCATGATGATGCATGCATGCTACTGTATGTATGTATGTATGTATGTACGTATGTATGTATGTATTTTTGTACGTAGGTATGTCTGTATGTCTGTCTGTCTGTATGTATGTATATGTATGTATGTATGTATGTATGTATGTATGTATGTATGTATGATGTATGTATGTATGTATGTATGTATGTATGTGTGTATGTATGTATGTATGTATGTATGCATGTCTGTCTGTCTGTCTGTCTGTATGTATGTATATGTATGTATGTATGTATGTTTGTATGCATGTATGTATGTATGTATGTATGTGTGTGTGTAAATATGTATGTATGTATGTATGTACGTACGTACTTTCTCTTAGGACTGATAATTATGTAATGTATTAAATGCATTTTTCGCTCTAGGAAAATGAGATATGCGGAAGCAATTTTAGGTAATTCAGACGTTTTTATATCTGTTTTAGTATGTTTTAGTGTCCTTTGTTATGTTTAAATTTGTATTCATGTGTTTTTTAAATCCCTTGTGTGATAAACTGGAGGGGCATCTCATTAATTATGTGCGCAAATGCATTGATATGTGTACTTAGTTTTCTTTTCCTTTTTATATTCCTGTTGAAGTACTGTGTACGTTTTGAAACGGTTTTAGTCCTGATATGGCTCTATGCAGTCGGTTGGGCTTTAAACAAAAATAACAGTAACAGTAACAGGCTTGTAAGAAATTATACCGTTATTATTGCTGTTGTTGTTGTTGATGGTGGTGGTGGTGGTGGTGGTGGTGGTGGTGGTGTTTGTTATTTTTGTCGCCATGTCTATCATTAGTCTGCTCTTATTATCAAATGAACTGGTTATTTTTCATCATCACTATTACCATCATCATTATATTATCATTCATTGTCATGAACATTATTTCAATTCTGCACTATGATCTCATCATCATCATCGTTATAATCATATATTGTTGTTATCCTTCTTGTTATTCTTATGATTATTGTTATTATTAGTAGCAGTGGTGGCAATAGTAGTAGTGATAGTATAGCAGTAGTACTAGTAGTAGTAGTAGTAGCAGTAGCAGTACTAGTAGTAGTAGTAGTTAGTAATAGTAGTAGTAGCAATAGTAGTAGTAGTAATAATAGTAGTTGTGGCAGTAATAGTAGTGGTAAGTAGTAGTAGTAGTAGTAGTAGTAGTAGTAGTAGTAGTAGTAGTAGTATATTGCCTTGTTTTGTCTTCTTATATCAAATTCGCGTTCTGATTTTTGCTTAGTTCTGGTTCCTGTTTGCATGGAGGCTGGCATGCACTCTGATTCAGATTTCTTTTCATTTTAATGACTCCATTCTATTTGTACTACTTTGTTTTGTTTTAGTATTACTTTGTACTTGTATTACATCGTTTTCATATTGCGTCGTTTTCATATGATGTCATGCTTTCTGTCAAGTTTTCATTTTCGTCTTGTGTCTGTATTTCAGCTCTGCTCAACGCAAACGTCGAGCAAGCTGAGTACAGCTTTTTCCATGACGTTTTGAGCGTTTACTCTTTGTTGCCTTTTGTTTACGCTTGACAAAGGCCGCTTGGCCGAAACTTTGCACCTGTCTTGTCTAGTCTTGTCTTGTCTGAACTTGTCTTGTCTGATTATATCAGGTACGCGTTCTAATTCTATTTCTGTGTAGTTCTGGTTCCAGTTTGTTTGCACTCTGGCTGTCACGCTGATTCAGATTATCATCATCATCATCATCATCATCATCATCATCATCAAACGTCGTCACTGTCATCATCATCGTCGTCGTCATCATCATCACCAACGTCATCACAATCATCATCGTCATCATCATCATCATCACCAACGTCGTCATCATCATCATCACCAACGTCATCATCATCATCGTCGTCATCATCATCACCACCAACGTCATCATGAATTATTCATCTGCCCACTAAACCCAGACCTACATTGAAGTAGTAGGGTTCGTTGCTCGCCGCGGTTGCCTGTGCAACGTCGAGGCCGGTGACCTCGTCCTGCACGACGATCATCGAAATGTTGGTCTTGCTGCTGACCGCATTGGCCACTGTGACAGTCAGGTTGTAGGTGCCCTTGCTGGTGTAGGTCAACGACTTGCTTTGGTCGCTCGTGTTGACCATCGGGGGGGACACTCCGTCTCCAGTCTGGTCCCAGGTGTACACAGCTCCGTTACCTAAGGAGAGAAAAAGCGACGGACGTTTCAGGTTTTCCTTTGTTTGGGGGTTTATCAACCTTCTCTGAATGGTCTTTGATAATCTCTATGAAATAAACACCCCACCAAAGCACGATCATTTTTCCACAACTTCTCAACTAACCTATACACACACACATACACAAACACACACACACACATACACACACACACACACACACACACTGCACGCACCACACCTACACAACCACACACACACACACACAACAACAAAATACACAAACAACATAAAAACAAAAACTACAACAGCCATGTCTGATTTCAGTACCTGTGTGTGGCTCCACAGTGAAGGTATAGGCTTCGTTCGTCTTGAGATAAACGGGGCCGTTGATGATGGTAAAGTTGACGCCTTCCAGCACGTCAATAGTCGTCGAGTTGCTTTTGTCAGTTGTGTAGATGTCATTGTTCCTGGCCGTGACGGACAGTGTGTACTGTTTCTCGGTGTTGAAGGTGTAGGGAAGAGAGACTCTGGAACCCTCTGACACTATCGCCCGTATAGCCATGCGTTTTGATCCTGCCACAAAGAAAACAACAGTCCACCCAGTGGTCGACACTCACGGATTGATGGAATTGATTTTTGTATAAAAGTCTGGTCACGTGTGAATTCTTCTATTCAAAGAAAAGCATCGCGCCACTTTTGTTTTTAAACAAGCGTTCACCCCATCTAACCAATCCATCTATCTATCCATCAATACATTTGTCCATACTCCAAAATCATTCAATAATCAATCAACAGCAAGAGCGTCCATCTAATCACAAAACACGACTGCACACAAAAACAACAAATCAACTAATAAACAAACTAACTTTGAACACACACACAACACACACCACACACACACATATAATTATATATATATATACATTGTATATAATATATATATATACATTATATATTTTATACCTATATACCTATACATATAGATATAGATACAGATATATATATATATATATATAGATAATATGTGTGTGTGTGTGTGTGTGTGTGTGTGTGTGTGTGTGTGTGTGTGTGTGTGTGTGTGTGTATGTATATGTATATATATAGAGAGAGAGACAGACAGACAGACAGACAGAGAGAAGTAAATAATGAATTTAGCAATCTTTGTGTGCAGACTGATACTCAATTAATCAACCGATTAGTCAACTGATTCATCCACCCGTTTACCCATCCATTAATCGAACAGATAATTAACTAACAAACAACCCGCCAGCCAACCGCCCATTTGATCAATCAATCAAACAATTGACCTATAAATCAGTCAATCAAGCACATGAACAGAGAAATGAATGTCTTTATGTGTTAACAAAGATGCATCATTGTGCTTGTAGTACTTGTGGTAGTGGTTGTAGCTGTGCAGAAGCAGTAGTAGATTAGAAATAGCAGCAGCAATAGTCGTAGTAGTAGTAGATCTCTTTTGGTCTCTGTAATCATTTTTTCTTTCAATTTCTTCAAAATTTGTTTTAAACAAAGTAATACAAGTACAAACAAAACTACCAAAGCGTAATGGCAATTGTATCACAAGAAAAGTTCGATTTAATACAAAATATTTATACGCTTAAATATATATGTGCACCTGTGTAAAAAAAAAAAAGGAAACATGGAAGATAACATAAAGTTGTAAGTACACATGGGAAGCTCGTTATTTGGTCAGATTCGCAATTATACATCATTGGTACATTGACGGTATGCGCATTGAAAATTAAATAGACCGTTTCAAGTTTCGGCTGCTATTTGTGGTAAATATGGCAACCATTATTTAGTTCTTCATATCCCTTTACATTTTACCTGGATTAAAGGTTGGAGGAAAATGATAAACAACATTCGATACGCAGATGACACCTTGCTAATTGCAGAAAATGAAAGGGACCTTCAAAACCTTGTGAATATACTAGAAATAGAAAGCAAAGGTAAGGGGTTAGAACTAAACAACAAGAAGACTGAAGTCATGGTGATCAGTAAAAAACATGAAATCCCCTCATGCAAAATAACAGCAAATGGCACAACCTTGAGACAGGTTGATAAGTTTAAATATCTGGGAACGACCATTTCACCAGACGGCAGATGCACATCAGAAATAGCCAGCAGAATCGGCCAATCCAAAACAGCATTCAAGAAGATCAAAAGCATTCTTACCTACAAATGCCTATCAATTAACACCAGGAAGAGAATTTGCGAATGTTATATAGAACCGATAAAGTTAAACGGTTGTGAGGCGTGGACAGTCAACAAGCAAAACCAGAACAAGATTGAGGCAGCCGAGATGTGGTTTCTAAGAAGAATGTTGAGAATTCCATGGACAGCAAAAACAACAAACAAACAAACAAACAAACAAACGAGACAGTCTTGATGGAAGCAGACACAAGAAGATCATTCATATGGAAGATTAGGAAAAGACAGGCAACATTTATAGGCCATTTTGTGAGGAAAAGGAATTGGAGCACCTGGTCACAACAGGAAAGCTGGAGGGAAAGAGAGCACCAGGTAGACCCAGGGAAAAAATATTGGACGGACTTGCAGAGTGGCTGAAGACAGAGAGGATGGAAGATGTGCTTGCGGCAACAAAGGATAGAAACAGACGGAAGGCCATGATCGCCAACGCCATGTGGCAAGGCACTTGATGATAATGTTACGACTAATATTTTGAATCTTTGATGGAACCAGTTTATAATCAGATGCAGCATGTATTTAATTAAAAAGAACGTTTTTTGCTTCCTAACCAGACTGCTTGTGTTTTGTCAGCATTCAAGAGAAGCCCTGAACATTTTCAAAAAAACTTAACAAGGTGAATAGATGTGTCAAATGATATTCTATCTCTTGTATTCATCAGCTGACTATCATCTATAAAGTGAGAGATTTCGTATTCTTCGCTCTTAATCTCAACGCCTTTTATAACTTTGTTTTCTCTGACCATAAGGACTAATATTTCTACACATGATAAAAATAGATAAAGAGAAAGTCGGTCGCCTTGTCTCCAGCATCTTTTTATATGAAATCAGTTCGACACCTGACCATTAATGATAACTGTTGCCTTAATTTTGCTGTTGAACGTTTCGATCTATTTACACAACTTTTTCCCAAACCCATACATGTACACTTTGAAAACTTTAAACAAAAATCGCCCATCTAACGAATCCAAAAGCTTTCTCAAAGTCATAAAAGTCCTGGTAGATTTTTCATATCCAAGTAACTGAGCCAGCTGTAGGTAAGCCTCATGTTGTCTCCAAGATATCTGTTTGCAACCAAGCCTGTCTGATCTTCACAAAAATGTGGAAGTATTGCCTTAATTCTAAAAGCAATGCAAGCAGATCCAATCTTATGTAATAAGTGGTTTTTGTAATCATCATCGTCACTGGCAGCATCATCATCATCATCACCATCATTACAGTTATAATCATTATCACCACCATATCACCACCACTACCCCCACCATCATCATTATCATCACGACCATCACCACCGTCATCATCAACCAACCCTCAAACCCATCACCCCAAAGTGCTGACCAGAGGATATGAATCCTGACGTGGCGATGGTGTCGCCTTCCGATACCGGCGATGCTACTTGTGTGAAGTCGGTAAGGTCACTGGTGCTGTCTACCCAGTAAGGTCTAGCCATTCCTGATGCCCCCAAGTCCAAGCCCAGAATGTCTCCAGGCTTCACGTCCAGTATAGTGGATTCCTTAATGTACTGGTAACCAGTGGTGCTCGCAACATCAACGATTGCCTTCACTGTGTATGTGGCGATCTGCAACACGTTTAGTTTCAGCTTCAGTTTCTCAAAGTAGCTTCTATGCGTTCAGAATAAAGTCTGTCTGCACTGACATAACTAATGCCGTGAGATGGAGATGATCCAAAACTATCACAGCATAAACCCATTCCTACACATAAGCTCTATGCGCTGGCAAGGTCCCAACTAGCGTGTAGGCTTTGTGTTTGTATCGATCTGTCGCTGGAAAATTCTTGTCTGCATTGTATTGAAATGTACATTTCCATCAGCGATATTAAAACACACACACGCAAGCACGCACGCACGCACGCACGCACGCACGCACGCACGCACACACACACACACACACACACACACAATTCACACAAAGGGCGGAAATATAGGAAAGCAACAACATTTAATGCATTTGTTGGATGTCTTTGTTTTACTGAACACAGCTATGAATATTATATATATATGTAACAGAGTGCTCTGCTCTTTTACGAACTGTTGCCCATTTACCCACAACATCGCTAAAAAGGTAACACAGTGTAGTGTCTTTGTCCAGATTTAAAACGTCTTGCGTTTTCTCAGCCAAGCTGTACTTTTATTTTACAGCCTCTGTCCGTCCATAGCCTATGCAGTGAGTGTTCAAAAAAACCTTGGTAATACATTGTGCCTATATTTAGGATTCTAATGTCATATCTGTTTAAACAATGAGCAGATCACACAAGTCACATATATTACATTGCAATCGAATAGAACTCAGAGCAGACTAGTTTCATTCCACAGCGCCTACAAAACGTGGGCAAACAGATACTGCATAATAGCCAGTATGCAGTGGCCGAGAACCTACCGAGTAATGACATGTACTCCAATATTGTGGGTACTGAAGGGCTTGCGCTAGTTACAATGATGATGTGAGACTACTCGGCCGTCCAATCAATAGGCGTTAGGCTAGATTTAAGGAACAACAACGACTGGAAAAAAATGGTGACAGCAGAGGGGTATCCAGGAGTCATGACCTGGCTGCGGCCCGGCCCCCATAGTGTCAGGAGTTAAGGGCCGAAACACTTGCTTGACGAGGGTTTCTCCTCTGAGAACCTTCTGCTGTCCTGCTCTCCCCAGATCAGAGTTTCTTACTACTACTAGTCGAGAATGTTCCAGTGCCAAATCACGTGTTCATTTGAATTAATTTATTATCTCATTTAATAGATGTTATGCCCAATAAAAGTATTATGCCTAATATCTAATAGATTGATGTGTACGGTGAAGGGCTATTATCAATTTTTTCTTTTTCTGTGAAATTTAACTTCCAACACATATCAAGTGTTGATCGTGTCTGTGAAAAGAGCCAATCAGATTCTATCGTTTGAAAACTGACCAGCCCTGCATGCACCGACCTAAGTAGTGCCAACAATACATACGCAAACACAGGCTCGCTCGATCTCTCTCTGCCCAGATGAAGGTCCCATGGTGTGACCAACGATAACAGAATTTGACTACCGCTTTCTACTTGTGGCACTGTCTTCTTCTTTTGAAGATGCACTGTCATCTTCTTGTTAGGAAGATCATGTACTGTCTTTTTCTTCTTCTATGAAGATTATCTTCTACTGTCTTTTCATGAAGATGTTCTTTGTCTTCGTCTGGTGAGAACTCGTCCTGGCTTTATGTGTGTTTGAGTGGAAGAGTCTTCCATCTGCCTCTGACCTTGCATACCTATATTCTCCCCTTAACCACTCTTACCTATCACACACACACACACGAACACACACACACACACACACACACACACACACATATATATATATATATATATATATATATATATATATATATATATACATATATACATGTATATATATATATATATATAGATATAGATAGATAGATAGATAGACAGATAGATATATAGATAGATAGATAGATAGATAGATAGATAGATAGATAGATATACATATACATATATATATATATACAAACATACATGCATACACATATATATGTATACATATATGTATACATATATGTATACACACACACACATATGTGTATAAGAGAAACAGAGACATAGGTTGTTGTAGTAGTAGTAGTTGTCGCCTCGCGATACCCCGACACTGTTTGTGTGAAATCAGTGAGAGCACTGTTACCATCCACCCCGTAAGTGAGAACCTGAAGTCCAAGCCCAGAATGTCTCCTAGTTTCAAGTTCCCAGGAAGATCACATCACTATAGTCAGCACTGGAGGATGGACAATCACCAGCTTCACTTTTTGCCATGTGCACTGATGGACTGTCAGGAAGCCAGGATGAATCAGCCAGCCTGATGAACCATCTTGGTAAAACATCAACCAGGTATGGAATAGACAACAGCGCACAGAAAACTAAGGTGATGAGAAACCACAATGAGCCAACCAGGGAAAACAAACTCGATGTCAATAGTGAAGAACAAGAGCCTGTTAAACAGTTTAAGTATCAGTCAATAGTCAAGAACAAGAGACTGACAAACACTTGAAGTCATCAGTCAAGAAGGATTAAAACCTTAAGCTTTTGCGAAGATTGCTCATAACAAAAAACAGTTCAAGCATCTGTCACCAGAAAGATTAAAACCTCAAGTTTTTGCAAATACTACTCAGACAGTTCAAATATCTGTCATCAGAAAGATTCAAAACCCCAAGCTGTTGCAAAGACCACCCAATCAATAGTTTGAGTATCTGTCATCAGAAAGACTAAAACCTCAAGCTTTTGCAAAGATTGCTCAAACAGAGAGTTCAAGTACCTGTCATCAGAATGATTAAAACCGCAAGCTTTTGCAAAGACTCTTCAAACAGCAGACACTTAAGTGTCTGTCATCAATCAAGAAAGATTAAAACCTCATGCTTTTGAAAAGACTGCTCAAACAACAGAGAGTTCAAGTACCTGCCATCAGAATGATTAAAACCGCAAGCTTTTGCAAAGACTCTTCAAACAGCACATAATCATCTGTCATCAGTCAAAAAAGATTAAAACCTCAAGCTTTTAAAAAGACTGCTAAAACGACAGACACTTTAAGTATCTGTCATCAGTCAAGAAATTTTTTTTAAAAACCTCAAGCTTTTGCAAAGACTGCTCAAACAACAGCAGAACTGTCAAAATTGAAATCAGTCTGAAAAGACAAAACTTCGCTTCTCTAGGATCCAAATCAAAGCTTTTGCAATCGTTCGTGCTTTCCAACTTCTTATATGCATGGGAACCACAAACCACTAAAACTGCAAAAGAATGTTCAGGCAGTGGTGATGGAATGCTTAAGAAGACTCCTCATCTCCACACTTCAAGAAATAACCAAATCTATGTTTATTCAGTTAAAGTCCCTGAGCCAGGAAAGACCTTTGGATGTATTCTTTACCTTTGTCGGAGCAGTAGCTGTGAATCGTGACGGAGGTGTGCAAGTGCCATCATCACACAGTCGTTTTCGAGGGCAAAAGTTCTGACCAGAACAGGTTGTGGCGTACACTTCTGCTGCGCCTGCGCATGAGCTTTTACACTGGTTGTCTAGGGGGCAATACACTTGACCTCCACATGATGGTGACAAAATCTGAAACAATCAAGAGGTTTCTTGTGTCATTTTTTTTAAAGGTTCCCATTTTTTCGCAGATGTGTGCAGGCACGTCGTTTCTGTCAACACTGCGTAGGCGGATTATTGCTGCACAGTGTGCATACTCATCTTCACTGGGCGTGTATTCTGGGTTATTTCATGCTTCCATAAGCTACCGGACGTTAACATGGTTTACGGGATCTTTTCAATGTATGCTTGATGTTTAGTGTGTGTACGTACATGAAAGAGGTTAAGGCACTAAACAGGTCTGGACACATTTTGACCTTTGTGATCGAAAACAATCTGCACTGTGAAAGAATCCCCACCTTTTACCCACCGGGTGGGAGGTACTCGGGGGTATAGAACCCTAGGCTTTCCAATCGGAAGTCTGACATCTTACCCACTGCCTGTCTCTTTGTCGATTCGTTTAATGAGAAATGATTAAAAAAATGCACATAAGGGTATCCCATGATGAATATTGCATAAGATCTTATCACTAGATTATTTCCATCAAAAGTGGAGTATTATGACATTTTTGAAGTCTGGAATAACCTCTTCCTTTTGACATAAAGACTGATACAGGGCCATCAGCTTCTCGAGGAGTGTCCTATTCCTATAGATATCTTCAGGAATACCATCGGCACTTGGTGCCTTAACAGGCGCAGTTTGCTTCAGGATATTTGGTAGTCTCGGCTCTGGAGGGTAGATGTGCCGGAGATTTCTTTACTGGCAATTGGTGGAATGTTGCAGTCGCGTCGCCTGATATTGACGATTCCTTGTTCAGCTGTTTGATAAAGTACTCAACCCAGCACGATAAGACGTCAGCTTTTTAACTGAGCTTTGTGTCTGCCGGTGTTATTGCATCCGTTTTTCTCACGTGTCCTGTTGCTGTGAAGTTCCTTGTGAGTAAAGTGGAGCTTGTCAGTGAGCTTGCTGATCTTTTTGTCATGTTTGTCAAACCAGTCTCCATGTTTACGTTTTAGAAAACCCAAGTATAAGCTACATTGCTTTAGATGGCTTCTTTGGATGACTTCTGTTTTACAATTAAATTATCTACCTGAAGCTCTATATCGGATTATTTTTGTTTGAGTTTGTATTGAAGATTGCTTGGCTGTTTTGCAGATGAACAATATTCAACATCTGCTTCTTCTTTCTCCCTAGCTGCCTTGGTTTTCCGAGTTAGCGGATATTTATCTTGTTGAGTAGTAGTTGGTGATCTTACCGACAATCATGCATATCTCTTCTTTCTTTATATCGAACGGTGACGTGGTCTGGCAAGTGCTGCTTCATAGCGTTTGGATGCATCCACAAGTTCTTGAACTTGTCCTTCTACTGGAAAAAGGTGTCAGTGGTGGCGAGATAATGCTGAGTAAACAGTGAAAATAACATCAGTCCACTGGAACAGCCCTTTCCACTACCGTGGTATTCAAAGACGTTCGGCCAAATGGAGTAGACCACTCCCACACGAACACCGAAGCCTGCAAGAATGACCTTGTCTTTGTGGTTGACTGTGGCAATAAGACCATTGAGCACTTTATAGACGGCCTATTTGAAATCATTCGGATCTGTTATCGTTGGAGCATAAGTACTAATGACCGAAGCACACACACACACGCACACACACACACACACACACACACGCGCGCGCGCACACATACACAAATACATATAGACAGATAGATATAGATAGATAGATATAGATAGATAGATAGATAGATAGATAGATTGACTGATTGATTGACTGATTGAATGACTGATTTATTGTCAGATAGATACATAGATACAGACAGATAGAATATATATATATATATATATATATATATATATATATATATATATATATATAATAATAGATAATATACATACATAGATAGATAGATAATATATACATATATATATACTATATATATATATATATATAAATGTGTGTGTACATATATATGTATGTATATGTATATATATATATATATATATAGATATATAGATATATATATATACATATATATATATGTGTGTGTGTCTGTGTGTGTATGTATATATATATATATATATGTCTGTGTGTGTGTGTGTGTGTGTGTGTGTGTGTGCAGAGAAAGAGAAAGATGGACAGCCAGACATAGAGGGAGAGAGACTGACACAGACAGACAGACAAATAAGCAGACAGACAAACACACAGACAGACAGACAGACTGACTCAGACAGAGAAGAACAGGTAGAAAAACACATATCAAGAGGTTGGCACTGACCAAGACTTTGAAAGTCCCAGCCACTTCCACGTTGAGTTCCCAGCCCACCACTCGCCCAGGGTACTCTACCAGGGAGGCTTGGGAAACCACAATGCCCGAAAACGCCTCGGTGTGCAGTTCAGAGGGTGAGTTTTTAGCGGGGATACCTGGCCCCACTTGGCTCAACACCGGATCTGCACACACAATTACATCTTAACCCTTTGATTCCCGCACCCTATCCACCGACCGCAAAAACTTAACACTTTGATTCCCCTCACCCTATCCACCAGCTTCTTACAGGACCCTTGATTCCTTCACCCTATCCACCATTATGTTTTTGCTGTTTGCTACTATGGTTGACAATGTAGGATGCTGGTGGAGAAGGTGACGAGTCAAAAGGTTAATCTAGTGACACATGGTAAAAAAAAAGTGAAAGGTAAAGGCTGTCCCAACAATTTAAACGACCGGTTGGCATCAAGGTAGAGAGCTATGGCCTGCCAATCTGAATGCCACAGGTTGCACGCTGGCTGCGGAAACTTTGTGCCAACAGCCTCCAGTCCTCCAACCTATTAGTGACTACCTGAGACTGTTTAAGAAAACCAGCTAGGGAGAGGATTGAGTCTTGGGCACGATTGCACTGCAGATCTTAAGGAACCCACAGCGTGTTTAACCAGTATGAAATATAGACTAGGTAAAACACAGGCTAGGTAGGGCCTCAGGACATGGCCAGCTCATGGGTTTATGTGCAGGCTTAAGGCTTGTGCCATGATCACCATACACATGGCACATGTGACGTCAGTGTATATGGAATTCGTTCCGAGGGCGGAAACGTCGTCTTGAGAAACTGAAACTGAATGTAAGTGTGCTTATCGGTAAATATCCTCTTAAACTGAGGAAATCACCAAACGTAGGCTTGCTTACCTTCCAAGTGTACACTCGCAAAGCTCGTCTTTTCTAGGCTTGCTTAGGGCACGAAGCAAACTTACCTAAGCTTACAGTCTAAGGTCGACTACGCAATTGTGCCCGTATCTCTGCCACCTCATTTCCTATGACCACACTTAGGGTTACGGTACAGCTTTGTCACGTTTTTAAAGATTGTCACACACTCCACAGCAGTCTCTGCACTGTGCAGCAGTCTCTTTAAAGAATCTCTTCATAGGTGTTCCTCCACATGCAATTTTCAAGTTCTTCAAAGAGAGCAATAGATTTTATTTTAAATGATCGTATCTATGGGAAAGATCTTTTTAAATGCATTTTAGACTTGAAAGTGTAATTGTACGATTGATTTTTAACTTTTTCCAACCTATCTTGGGGTTATTTTTAACATGATATTAGCCCTGATAAGGCTCTACTGGAAACAGGTGATAACTCGGCCAGTACATCGATCACACCTCAAATATGCAATAAACTTCAGATTAAGTAGTGACTCTGCAAGACTGCTTCCAGTCAAATAGTTTATGCTATACAGGTTACTATTGACGTAATTGGACTCGGCACCATCTCACCCCGTAACCTGTGTGTGTGTATGAGTGGGGGGGGGATAGAATGGAATGCAGTAGTAGACAGGGTCCTCCATCTCTGGAAGGCGGCAGGAAAACAAAGGACGTGTGCTGAAGTTGGTCTATTCTTTATAATTCACCACCATTTCTCTCCCTCTGTCGACAACAGCCTCTAAGTGTTCCAAGACGAATGGTCCCAGATAGCTAAATAATTTTTAGTCAAATGTTAATTGACGATGCATCAACAACCACAGTATAAAACAATTCCTATGTCAACAATGCAGTGTTTTGTACAGACAGACAGTGACCGTGACAGTAAAATGAACATAGCGAATAACTTCCAACGAAACATGTTATGCTGTGCAAAGATACGTCGCTATGATACGGTGAAACGTAAGACCTCTTACTGGTTATACGTAACGTGTCTGCAATCGGAAATGAATGTCATTTTATGACAGTTTTCAACGGGTGCGGTATTCAAGTGACTGAAAGTGGGAACTTCCAATCGGAAGGTCCTCGGTTCGATCCGCCTGGGCATCTCTACCGAATGGGTAAAGCATGAAGACTGTTCCATTTCTCCCAGGTCAACGTGTTTGCAGATCTGTCAGTATCTAAACCCCCTTCGAGTGTACACGAATGCAGAATAATAATTACGTACGTTACAGATCCTGTAAGTCGTATCAGTGGCCAGCTTATAGAAACACGAAATTACCAGCATGCACACCAACCAACGCTGCAGACTGTGCAACAACATAGTAGAGTGTGGTTAGTTTGCCTTACAGTTCGGTTCTCCGTGCTCCACTAAAAGAAGTCTGAATATGTATAATGTGCAGTGAGTCCAACTGAGTTTGGAAAACAGCGCTATACCAGAACGATTCATAATTATGACTTACAAAAAAACAAAAACAAAAAAAACCCACTAGAAACCAAAGAAAATGGGCTTTTATCACATTGTTTTCGTTCTACGCCGTTTTGTCAGCTCATGTCGCCGAAATAAATAAACTAATTTGATGACATTTATTACGTTCATCCTAAGTTAAAAATCATTTGATTTTTGTAATGGAGATTTACAACCTCAAACTAACTTCAGTTGGGAACAAAATTAATCTGACTATTGTTTATGATTAGTTTCATGCATTCATCTATCGTTATATTTAACTTTTCGTCTATCCATCTACCTGTCCATCCATCTACAAACATACCACAGGAAATCGAACACAAAAAAGTTGGTGAAACAAACTGACAATCGCTTCAAACATTTTACATAGGCCATATGCATCTCATCTGTTTAACCTTGTATACATGTATCCATACACTTTTCCATGGGCATACAAAAAAATAGTAGTAGAACGATGAGTGGCTGCAAGTGAATGTAATAAATAATGAACAGTTTTCAAACAGGATAAAGTGATCATCAAATATGAACAAGGAACAACAAACATCAACCAGCTTCGGTGGAAACGAGTCAATGTTTGCCCTGTTTTTGTATTTGTATTTTATCTTTTGTTTTTTTTGTGTTTGTTTGTTTGTTTTTTGTCATAGCATATAAGTGGTTGAATTTCGGGCTCCCCTACCAAGGGAGAGCTTGAACCTACAGAGCAGGGCCACATATGTGAAGTTTTTTTCATTCACTTTTTTCTATCAGCATATACTGTTGTCTGCCTTCGACTGTTTTTTTTTTTAACATATTTTTTGCCAGGACAATTTTTTATTTGCTTTTATCTATCTGCATATACTGTTGTCTGCCTTCGAGTTTTTTCCTTCAAATTTTTTTGCCAGGAAATTTTTTTACTTACTTTTTTCTATCTGCGTATACTGTTGTCTGCCTTCGAGTGTTTTTTTATTTTCAATATGGTTTTGCCAGGAAAACCTGCTATGTTGCAACGGGTTCTATTACTAACACATGCTGCGCACGGGGAACTAGGTTGAATATCTATTTGAAATATTAGGATACATCATCATCATCATCATCATCATCATCATCACCATGTGCCCTGCTGCATGGCGTTGGCGATCATGGCCCTCTATACGAATCAATTTTTTGTCGCTGCATGTAGATCTCCCACCCTCTCTGTCCTCAACCACCCTGCAAGTCCGTCCAGTATTTTCTCCCTGGGTCTACCTGGTGGTCTTTTTCTCTCCAGCTTTCCTGTTGTGAACAGATGCTCTAATTTCTCTTGCCTCATAAAATGTCTTACAAATGTTGCTTGTCTTTTCCTAATCTTCTTAATGTTCTTCTTGTATCTGCCTCCTTCAAGACTGTCTCGTTTGTTTTCTTTACCGTCCATGGAACTCTCAACATTCTCCTTAGAAACCACATTTCAGTTGCCTCAACCTTGTGTGACTTTGCGTGTTGACTGTCCACGCATTAGGATACAGACCACCTCTAAAGGATTTGCAAAAAGGAGAGAAAAAAGTCCCTGTCTAACCGGGTACTGGATCAGAGACTTTTGTATCCTACCCAGGCTCTCAACCACAAAGCTGCCACTCCTCCTTCTTTCATTATTGAATAATACCGAAACCTTTAAGTGTTTTTGATGATTTTTTTTTCAAATCTGATGAGTACAGTACCATTTTTGTCATGCAACAAGCATTATTCAAACAGAAGTAAGAAGACTGAACGGACCAGCAATGGCTGAAAAGGTTTCAGCGGACACAGAGTCGATTTGTGTAGTGAAGGCCATGTTTGTTCCCTCCCAAACCGTGGCCGTACAATGGCCTTCCTCGAAGGTGGCGAACACTGGATCACACACCAAGTCCACCTCCGACACCGGTGCCTGTACCGTCACTGTCGTTACCGCTTGCTGCACCTGTCAACACACAACACACAACACATTCACACTCGTGCCTATTTCCAACCTCTTTACCACAAAAATTATCAGCATGGAAAAAAAATGTTTCCACACTATACTACACCATACCACACCACACCACACCACACCACACCACACCATACCATACCATGCCATTCCAGACCATACCACACTATACCATACCATACCACATCATACCCCACCATACCACAATATACCACACCACGCCTAACCATACCACTCTATAATTATGAACTATTTTTTTATTTTGGAGAGATCAGACGAGAAAAGCCCTTGCTTGATTATCCTGAGAGAATCATAAACTCCTAAACGTTCTCTTTGCATTCATATTTTTGTTTCATTTACGCATATTTTCACCCTTAACTCAACAATCGCTAAGACAAATTAATGTCCTTGTTCACTTGCAAATGGACAATACATATACTTCATAGACTCAAATAGGATATTCTCTAAACGATGCACACAAACCAATGCATATTTGGTAAAAAAAAAAAATCACACTCATTATTCTAGTATAAGTAATCATGCTCTACATAAACCCTTGGTTTGATGGCATGTTCAGGAGCCTGAAGTAACACACACACACACACACACACACACACACACACACACAAACACATACACGCACGTGCGTGCACACTCACTCCTCCTCTCTCTCTCTCTCTCACACACACACACACACACACACACACACACGCACACTCAGAGGCAAGAGTTATCAAAGGCTATTTGTCTAACAACATGAAATCAACTCACAGCCAGGGTATTGTTGAAATCGTTGGCCTCCACAAGAACTCTGTAGGTACCAGGCACATTGTATGTACGGGTTTCGAACCCGGTGACGTTCTTGTCTAAAAGACCGGCTCCATCATCATAGTTCATCTGATAGTAGACATCGCTACCACTGGCCACGCTGCAAAAAAATAGCAAAATCATTTTGAATTCAGTTCATTTCAATTCAAAAATACTACATTATCTGTGAAAGAGAAATCAAATATTCATCATCATCATCATCAGGTGCCTTGCCGCATGGCGTTGGCGATTATGGACTTCCATCTGTCTCTATCTCTTGTTGCCTCAAGCATCTCTTCCACCCTCCTTGTCTTCAGCCACTCTGCAAGTCCGTCTAGTATCTTCTCCCTGGGTCTACCCGGTGCTCTCCTTCCCTCCAGCTTTCATGTTGTGACCAGGTGTTCCAATTGCCCTTTATTCATAAACTTGCCTATGAATGTTGCCTGCCTTTTCCTAATCTTCCTTATGACTGATCTACTTGTGTCTGCCTCCATCAAGACTGTCTTGTTTGTTTTCTTTGCTGTCCATGGAACTCTCAACATCCTTCTTAGAAACCACATCTCGGCTGCATCAATCTTGTTCTGACTTTGCTTGTTGACTGTCCACGCCTCACAACCGTACAACAGTACTGGTTCTATATAACATTCAAGAACTCTCTTCCTGATGTTAATTGATTGGCATTTGTTGGTAAGAATGCTTTCCATCTTCTTGAATGTTGTTTTGGCTTGGCCGATTTTGCTGGCTATTTCTGATGTGCATCTGCCGTCTGGTCAAATATTAGTGAACAAGAAACACCCGAGGGAGCTGGATGAGACCCAGAGCACCAACGCCTCACCACTGACCAGACAGTCACCTCCGAGCTCCCGACGCCACAGGGTAGCCATTTCCCAAAGCAAAGGGGTCTGTCCATACGCTGCGTGACCCATTATAATTAATAATAATAATAATAATTACAATATTTATATAGCGCAAAATCTTGATAAAATCAAATCTAAGCGCTGAAGCAGACACACACGCACGCACGCACGCACGCACGCACGCACGCACAGCACACACACGCACGCACACACACACACACACACACACACACACGCATGGCTATAAATGGGGAGAAAGAATAAAAGCAATAAAAGCAAGAATAAAAGCAATGGAAAATTATAGAGATCATAGCATATACAATTATATATTATAACCATGTGATTCCCCTCCGAGCGGAGACAGGCTGCAGAGGGGGGGGGGGGGGGACACAGTCATCAGTTACCTTGTTTTCAAGCCGATTGGCAAGGTGGGGAGATGACAAACCCTGGACATTGCCACACAACGCGCACCAACCAGGTCCAGCCCCAGCTACTGGACCAATACAGGATGATAGAGCTCTCTCTTGCCTTACTCTGGGCTGCCAGCTCCTCTTTCCTTACTATAGTCTCGACCACAACCACGGAGAGTGTGTGCATATAACCGCAATGTAACAGCTGCCACAGTGCCACCCGCAGAGGAATTTTTCTGCGTGAAATATGGGCCTGTCTTCTCGAGGAAAGCATGCCACCTGTGCACGAAGCCACTATTTTTCTTTCTTCCTTTCTTTCTTTTTTTTTCTTTCTTTTTTCCTATAGGGGTGTCACTTTTTTGCTTCTGACTATGGAATTTTCTACACAATATTGTCGAAGACAAATCGTTTTGCTATGGGATCTTTTATATGGATGCTTTACTTTGGTTTATCGTCTCATTCGAAGCATAATTTAAAACACACACACACACACACACACACACACACACACACACACACACACACACACACACAGACAAACTAAGCGATATCCGTGTTACCCGATAATGAATGAAACGTCAACGACGACAATGGATTCAAAAAGAACCAATCAAACAAACAAAGAAACAAACAAAAAACAAACAATCGAACAAAGCAAAATCCATTTCACACCTGAAAATAAACGTGGAGTTTGGAGTTTGTCCTTGAAGGATTTATCGAACTTCAACACATCCATATGCGCTCCGCCCAGATCCGCCCGTAATTATCTGGCAGACACTTTGAGCTTGCGCAAAATCCTCTGAGCCGTACAGGTCTTGAAATAGAGAATGGGGAGAGGCGCGTAGGGAGTAACGGGGTGGGTTGGGGTAACGTAAGACGGGACTTATGAAATACCACGCCGTATGGAATACTAAACAAACACCACCAGAATGACTAAACCGTTAAG
>CM060306.1:30804480-30819480 GCA_030674185.1 Monoplex corrugatus | reverse complement strand
AAAGAACATTAAATACACATACGAACGCACATAATATAAGGATATGCCCCTGGCGTTCACCACTCCATCCATCCGATACAGTGTTGTGCAACACAACATAATACGACATAATCAATTTTTCATGATCATCGCACTTGGGCGTTTTTATATGTGATTACGGTTTTTGTTTCTCTCCCTCCCCCCTCCCCCCCATTTTCTGCACCAACGTAATGGCCACTGAAGCTGTAACAATTTTTACGCTTTGATGATGATGACGATGTGGATGATAATTACGATGCTGTGGAATTCCATCTAGAACTGAGACTGCGTGACCGAGTTGTATTGTACGCTTACTAGCATAATACATCCTGGCATCAGAGGTGTCTGGTCACTAAAGACCTCCATCCTCAGTCTTGATACATGGGAGGAGAGAGCGCTGGTCTGATAAAAGTGGCGATCGGCTATTCACAAGAGCTCAAAAATCTACGCAGCCAACAGACTCAGTACAGTTGAGGAAAGTAAGACAGTCCAGGAAGAACAGAGCCAACAACCCACCATCTGTGGCCACCATTTCCTGTCTGCACTGCCAGAGACTTTCCCGGCCGCAGATCGGACTGACCAGCCACCTCCGTACCCACAACACCCGACCGCCCCAAATCCCGAATGACTACTAGATCGTATTCGTCGATCCGACGGGCAAACAACACAACGTGGCATCAACTAAGTCAGAGAGCTGCAGACACCTGAGATGTCGGTCAGGAGATTTGAGTAAAGCCCTCAATGATGCACCCGTAAAGTGGATGAGATTGGACTGTTGTGGTCTTAGTCTTTCCAATAAGCCCACAACACAATCGACTCAAGGAGCCGGTTGAGGCCACAGTCAGTAGTCCGTTACACTAAATGACTAATCAATGCTGGACGGCTACTGATAAAATATAAAATTTTCTATGTCTGAAATACAGATGTGAAGCGAGAACAATCAACATGCAGTCGGCAACAAGACTGAGGCAGCTGAACTGTGGTTTCTAGGAAGAATGTTAAGAGCTCCATGGACAGCAAGGAAAACACGCGAGCCAGTCTTAAAAGAGGCAAACACAAAAAGAACATTAATGAAGAAGACCAGGAAAAGACAAGCAACATTTACAGGACATTTTATGACGCAAGAGAAATTTGAGCACCTAATCACAAGACAGCTGGAGGGGAAAAGAGTACCAAGTAGACCCAGGAAGAAAATATTGGACAGTTTTGCGGAGTGGGCGAGTAGGACAGAAAACGCAAGAGATCTACTTGCAGCGACAAAGGCTAGATTCGTAAACAGGGCTGCCATGGCCAACGCCATGCGGCAAGGAATATGATGAAGATGTTTGAAGTATTGAGACAGGCACGAATGTCGAACTGTTCGAACGCTGGTGTTTCAAGGCCTTGGTTTGAATCTGCTAGGTCACTACCTGACGGATAAAAGGTGGAGATTTTTATTTTTGCGGGGGGGGGGGGGGGGGGGGGGGGGGTCGGTCTTCGAGGTCAACATATGTGTAGACCGGCAAATGCCTGTATCCGTTTTGTTGGCATAGGCACGCGGAACATCAAATTCACATCTTAAAGAGCTTGTAAGCCTCTCGTTATTTCGTCGCTTATTGAAACACTGAACACCCAGCATGCATTGCCAGAACGGTGTATGACTGTCTTAATGATGGGGTTAAAACACACACACACACACACACACACACACACACACACACACACACACACACACACACACACACACACACACACACAAAACCGGCAATATATGTAACAGCCTACTCGTGTACTCGAGGGAATTGCAGCCTACGAACAAATAAACAAATAAATAAATTAATCAATAAATAAATACGATTTAATTAAAATCAAAATTAAGTACGTTTATAAATGCAAATATCAAAAGACTGTACTAAACGTAACCACTCTTAAAAGTACCTTGCTATGAAATATCAGTTAGAAGAAGAATATAATGCAAAAATGAATTGGAATCTGCACACTTTTAAGACAAAATGGCTGCCAAATTTACCTTTAATAACTAGGTTGTTATTAAAGGTAAATTTGGCAGCCAGGTTGTCTTGATTCTGTCTATTTATATTGTAACACTGATGTTGTTAGTGTATGTGATGGAATGTGATAGCGAGTCTGATGTCGGAACATCATGCCCGTGTATGTTGTCAGACTTTCTTGTTGTTATTCCTGTTGTATTTTTCTTCTACTGGATATTCGGCATGAATTCAAATTCGATTTCGTGATCTTATTGCAATTGCGTTTGCTGGTTGTTTGCATTTGTTTACGGTACTTGATTATAATGAATAAAAAAAACTTTTTTCTAATCAAAATTAAAAACTTTCTGGCTAGAATGGAGTTAGACCTTGTAAATCCCGCAACTTGCCATTCCTCCCGCATTCCAGTATAAGCATCTCGTCTTTCAGACTCACTGTGCAAGTCTGCACCTGATTCAAGAAAAACTTTGGGTATGCAGCCTAAAGTCCACCCAGGTGTAAGTATCTGACTCTGTTTAGGGTTAGGGACGTTTTTACAGCAGCTTGATAGAAGCCGAGATGGGCGACACCCTCGTAATTCTTGTCTGAGAAATGTTAAGGGTTCCAGCACTTCCCTTCCTTTTCACGTTAGTGTTATGGAACAACGCACAATTTCTACCTCGATTTGACTTGGCAGACTCTTTTACAGTACAACCTACAAGTACAAGTCTATCTTGAATGAAATTCCTAGGCCGTCTGTTTAATAGTTTGTGTATATACTTAACGAGTAATTTTTTTTTTTAATGATCCATGTCGGCACAAAACTTTTTCTTAGATGTATCAGGAAAATAAAAAGTAGTGCATTACAGTGTGCTGTGAAACTATACTGTGTTGTGAGTTGTAGATCTACTGCACTTGACGAGCCGTTGAGCATCAGACACCCCTTGAATGCTGGGACATGTGCAATGTGAGACATAAGCACACAGCGGACTCCTTAAAGAACCTCTTCAGAGACGTCCCTCCTGGTGCAATTTGTCACCTTTTGTAAGAGTTCAATAGATTTCCCTTGATATGATTTTACGTCTGATACTTTTCTTTAATTGCAATTTACACTTGCAAGGTTAACGGTGAGCACGAGTTTCAACTGTTGTCTTTTATCTTAACCTGGTCGTCGTTTTTGACGTGGTGTTAGCCCTGATATGGCTCTAGTAATCGGCTGGGCTATAAGCAATATGAACCTGAACCTAAACCTGAACCTACTACACTTCATATTACTGGATTTGCACTGCATTGTTGTACCGTACCGCATTATTTGGCAATGCATACCATTTAACTATACAGCATTAATATTATTTCGACTACACATCTTTGTGTTCCGTGACAGTTGCAATCAAAGCAGACTTTAACAATCGGCGAGTTTTTTGCAACAGAGACTTTCTGACACCTCACCGACAAGAAAACAGAACCTGACTATTGAACACTAGCCTGCTGCTTTTAACTGTTATGGCGGATATGGCCGGGTTTTCTTGTCCAAACAATGCGGGCGAAAACAGTCCAAACAATGCGGGCGAAAACAGAGGAAACGGCAAATGGGGAAAATCGATTCTTCATCTTTCAGTGATCCATACAACAGGTTTCCCCCCCCCCTCCCTTCTCCTCCTATCCCCATCCCGCACTTTAATATGCCTGGAAGGTAAACGGAAAGTTGGAAGGAAGTGAGTGGAGAGGAGAGGATTGGAACGGAAGGTAAGAATGTATGGAAGATGAGAGGAGCGAGCGAAGGAAGACAGTATACAGACCTAGATAGGCAGTGGAGTAAGCATACAAAGTCTGCCATGCATAATAACAAAATGTGAGCCCTGGAATCCTGGAGAAAAAAATGAACATAACCAGCTTTAGTATAGACAGAACCCGGCTTCACGTAAGGGCAAACTAGAACAATATACCGTTGATCTATTTCGTCTTTCCCTTTAAAAAAAAACACGCTGGCATCAAATCTGGCACTCTAAACGCCATATGAACCTCGTCTTCTCTCTTGCTGCTTAACTTAAAGCTTAGTCGATAGGAGAGGCCAGCCTACAGCTAGCACCATTCCAGAAACAAAACAGACCAAAATATGTAATAAAATACCTAATGAAGATGTAAAACTGATCTGGGGGATGGAGTTTCTTCAAAAGGATTTAATCGTATCCATACTTTTTCATATACAACTAATTTGGCAGACTCACTGAGCCTGTGTAAAGAAGATATTCGACAGCAAGCGCATGACAGTTTCAGTTTCAGTTTCTAGAGCAGCGCTTGGAATGAATTCCATATGCACTAACGTCACAGGTGCCACGTGATGATGATCCTGGCACAAGCCTTAAGCCTGCACATAAATCTATCAGCTGGACGGGTCCTGAGGTTCTATCTAGCCTATGTCTGACCTAGTCTACATTTTTAATGATGTAAAAACTGAGCTCAATAACCACTGATATCTTCAGTCATATTAAATTTACACAAGGACAGGTCCCCGGCTGGAAGTATGTGACTTCGGCGTCTTGCCTTGAGGTGGGTGATTGTGCTACAAACTGTCTTTGTGTATTTGTATCTGTTTTTAAAAGAACCTGCATACCCAAATGTCTGACTATATATGAACGACTTCTTCATTTTTACGTGACTGCCTGTCCGTATGTGTAGTTGGGTCTGTTATCCTGTGACCTAAAATGTTCTGGGTAATTCACGAGCCCTCACGGAAAATGTTACGTCAAGTTTTCCTAACGGATAAATCCATCAGAATGTGCCACCAATTATCTAATGGACTGTTTTACCCTTCGCCACACTGTGCGCAAGGTAGTGAATCATGACAGTGGACTGAAATGTAGACCGTAAAGTATTACGAATAATAATAAAAGTAGAAGTAATGTGTGCCCATCAGCAACAGCGGGTTACCATTGCTGAGACACTGATATGGCCACTCAAGTTTATCCATCTATTGCCAGTATTGATATTATTTATTAATGTCTTTATTTAAACAAAGGGGGTAAAACGTACCCAATCTGCGTCTGTGGTGCGTAAATGGAAAACGCATTTACCCCCCCCCCTTCCCCCCCCCCTTTTTTTTTTTTTAACCAATGTAAGTGTGTGCATTCGTGCCTACGTCCCTGTGCTCATTTGTGTATGAGTATGTAACTGTGCGTGTGCGCTCATTTGTGTATGTATATGACTTTGTATGATTGTGCGTGTGCGCGCGTGTATTTTATTGCGTGCGTGCGTGCAAGCGTGTCTGTAAATGCTTATTTTTGACTTTTGTGTGTGCTTGCGTGCGTGTAGTCCCCCCCCCCCCCTCTCTCCCCGCCTCTGCGGCTTGATTGTTTTTCCTTCCCAAGATTTAATTATGTCCAACACGACTGGCCATGTTGTAGTTTCCTGCACTTGTGACAAGACAGAAACTGCAGCCATCTAATCCTAACATGCCTCCCTGCCCTAAGGGCACGTATTCGTCTCTTTGACGGGCCCGCTATCAGGCAGCTTGATCGGGCAGACGAAAAGTGGATCAAGCCATAGCCTATCTCCCTTTTATTCCTGGCTGGCATTAATGGTTAGGTGTGTCCCAGGCCATAACCTTTAGGTCAGAATCAGAATCAGAAATTTATTCAGTGCATAGATTCAGAGCATAGATTAAGATATAAAAGACGTGATAAAGAGGCAACGAAATGCGCGTAATGTAAACGTGTTATTGAAAATGAGTCACTTTATTCTATGTTGTCCAGCCCTTGAGGATCTGAGACGCCTGCTAATTCAGCCAAATACTACAATAAACTCTATGATTTCAGGTTAATAATGCTCATGGCTTCGAAAAAATGAGCTATAAATTTGGCGACATGCGGCTATAAAGCTTCTAAGAGAAGAGAAGAGAGTCTGCCTTATCATAAAGTTAAATTATTGTGATATGTCTTTTAAACCTATTTATATCTTCCTATTGTTAATTTAGTGAAGTTTGATTGTTGGTCCCATTTTGTAATTGTTTCAAAATATCTGAATTACGCATTATTCAAGAACGACTACGTATTATATTCTGTGTCTGTATGTTACATTTCAAAAAAGAGAATTTTAATGTGAAAGTGCGAATGCTGAGAAGAGAAGTGTGACGTCAAAATGTGTCAGTCGATTCAGCTACTGTTCGTTCTTGAAGATTGGTTTGTGATTCGCTCGATAATGAATCAAGAATATTTGTTTTGGTTTATGCTAACTCTGAAAATATATGTTTTAAGTTCTACTTCGTTGTATGGATACATATATATATATAGAATCCTTTGGAACAATCTAGAAATGACAAGAAAAACAAAGAAAACCTCAGATCTTTCTAGAATATTCCGGAAATCGTAAACAAATTTAATCCGTACAATGATTGGCTAGAACTACAGAATATTCCGGAAGGGGAAGGTTAGAGAATGCGTCTTTGATTGGCTGAAAATCTAGGGGAAAGCTGAGAATGTTCGGGAACTTTCCATGATGTTATAAATAAAGCGTGACTGTGGGTCGCCTTAGAGCGATAAAAGAATTGAAGTGTAAGTCTGCTGTCAGAGATAGAGAAGTTGCTGTCGATTCGTGGAGTTGCTGCGTGTAGATTTGAGGACTGAAGAAGAATAATTCTGCAAACTAGGAGTGGTGCATCGGATGTGTGAAGTATTTACCTAATTCCTGTTATGTTTTCTACGTTCTTCAAATAAAGGATTAGTTACGTTTAACGTGGACTGGTGTATTCTGTCTCTAAGAAGAGTGGTCAACTGCTAGATCTTCACGAACCTGCATAATTTGCAAGACACTGCCAGTCACCTAAATCTTTACAAGTGACATTGTATGATGTTTATAAATGTGTTCAAATGGGGCTTTGGCCTTACTGAATAAATTTCTGATTCTGATTCTTTCTGATTTATAACCTTAGGTCGTAACGGAGTAAGGAATTACTCGTACACTCCTTCCAATCTGCCAGTGATTATCAGGCAGACACCTCGAGCCTACCCATAACTCCATGTGCTGACACGGTCTTGCAACGGGGATGGAGGGAGGGAGGAAAGGAGAACGCGAGCTGTGAAACACTAAGCTGACACTACTAGAATGACTGGAGCATGGAGCTGGAGTTTCATTTTGATTGATTTGGTTCAGTTTTTTATGTCGACATCCACCTCAGATGATATGGCCGGCGGGGACAACCATCCCAGGGAAGTGGGGGAAGGAAGACTTATCTAATCCTATACTTTTACCACCAAAACAACTATAATGTTAAGATGGGACAGTGAGAAGGCCAGTTTTAATGTAGCGCACCCCGGGATTCGAACTCACAGCCATTAGCATGTGAATCCGTCGCTCAAACCAACTGAGCTACTGGGGCCCGCAGGAGCTGGAGATCAAAATAATGGGCCAGCTTTTATGTTGCAGGCTGGGACTGAACTCGAATAATCAAATCTCGAGTCCATGGTTCTATCAACAGAGCAAGTGAGTACGTAGAAAAATACTTCGACGAAATGACACACGAACTCAAAATAGACATGGCATTTGTGTGTGTGTGTGTATGTGTGTGTGTGTGTATGTGTGTGTGTGTGTGTGTGTGTGTGTGTGTGTGTGTGTGTGTGTGTGTGTGTGTGTGTGTGTGAGTGTGTGTGTGTGAGAGAGAGAGAGACGACAGAGACAGAGAGAAAAAGAGAGGGAGAGAGATAGGGAGGAAGGGAGAGACAGACAGACAGGCAGGTAGACAGATAGACACAGAGAGAGTGTGTGTGTGCATGCGTGTGTGTGACATGTCGACAGACAGACAGACAGATGACAGACAGAGACAGAGAGAAAAAGAGAGGGAGAGAGATAGGGGCGGAGGGCTGGAGGGAGAGACAGACAGACAGACAGGTAGACAGATAGACAGAGACAGAGAGAGAGTGTGTGTGTGTGCATGCGTGTGGTGTGTGTTTGTGTGTGTGTGTGTGTGTATGTGTGTGTGTGTGTGTGTGTGTGTATGTGTGTGTGTGTATGTGTGTGTGTGTGTGTGTGTGTGTGCGTGTGTGCGTGTGTGTTATTTATCCCATAGCTTTGATGTAGCTGCCGACTGAGTGGTCAAAACCTGAATTTAATACCGGACCAGCGTTACGAGAACAATACCCATCTCCACTCTGCCGTTATTTTATCTTCCCTAACCCTACACGGGCTCTGGGTATTTATTCACTGCTAACTAGAGTGGAGGTAGCACGCAGACAACTGTTATTGTTGTTGTTGTTGTTGTTGTTGTTGTTGTTGCTGCTGTTGCTGTTGCTGTTGCCAAAGTGCCGTTTCCAAAATAGTCAAAGAAAGGCTTCCTCCTGGTTATACACTATCTGCGTACGTAATATCTAGTGACCTTCAGAACAACTTGTTTTGTTGTTCTTGTTTATGTTGTGTTGTTGTCGTTGTGTTGTTGTTCTTGCTCACTATGTCATTCCTAATTAGCCAAACAAAGGCTTTCTCCTTTTGGTTATGCATTTTCTGCGTATGTAATATCTAGTGACCTTCACAACAACTTGTTGTTGTTGTTGCTGCTGTGTTGTTTGATGTTGTATTCTTGTGTTGTTGTTGTTGTTGCTTACATGTCATTCCAAATTAGCCAAACAAAGGCTTTCTCCTTCTGGTTATACACTATCCGCGTATGTAATATTTAGTGACCTTCAGAACAACTTGATCATCTGAAGTCTCTGAAACCTAAGCAGGTCAACTCCCTTCTTACATTCCACGTGTAAACAGAGCCTGGTTCATTAAACTGTTGATAAACCTCTCATAACGTGGGTCATCAATGACCATTCAAAAGTCTCGAAAACCCTTGGCTGTGACCAAAGCGATTTTACGAATGAACGCGATTAACTCAAACTTGTATTTCATTCTTTTGGTTGACTGGACCTGTAGTTCTACTCTGATAAAGCTTAGAAAATGTGGTTCACATATCTTATTTTTTGCGAGCACACATACACACACGCGCGCGCGCACGCATACACACACACAGACACAACACACACACACACACACACACACACACACACACACACACACACACACACACAGCGCGATGGTGTTTGATCTATATGAAACAAACTCATTTTTCAAAATAATATATATATATATATATATATATATATATATATATATATATATATATATATATATATATATATATATATACCTTTTTCTCGATATGTGTATTTTATGTACATATATGAATGTGTGTATGTGTGTGTGTGTGTGTGTGTGTGTGTGTGTGTGTGTGTGTGTGTGTGTGTGTGTGTGTGTGTGTGTGTGTGTGTGCTGTCGTGTGGTGTGGTGTGGTGTGGTGTGGTGTGGTGTGTGTGTGTGGTGTGTGTGTGTGTGGTGTGTGTGTGTGTGTGTGTGAGAGAGAGAGAGAGAGAGAGAGAGAGAGAGAGCGCACGTGCGCACGTATATGTAGAGTGTGTTTATTAGTCTGCCTGACTCTGTAGATTGATTTCCACAATCTGAAGGCGAACGCCGACCGACATGATTCAATCACACAAATCACACAAGAGGTAGTATAGCAGGGAGCCAGCCCTTCTGTTCAACACTTGTGAAACCTTCCCTTGGGACATTATTGACATGAGCATAGAAAATTAATTTGGTGGGGGGATAGATGGATAATGACAGATGCGTGAAGTGTATGTGTGTTTCATTGTGTTATGGTGTGTGCATGTATTTGTGTGTGTGTGTGGTGGTGGTCTTTGATTTAATGTCTATTCACTAAAGTGATTTTAGTGTGTGTTGTGTGTGTGTGTGTGTGTGTGTGTGTGTGTGTGTGTGTGTGTGTGTGTGTGTGTGTACACGTGCATGTGGATAGATAGATAATGGGGGATGCGTGAAGTGTATGTGTGTTGCATTGTGTTGTGGGGTGTGTGTGTGTGTGTGTGTGTGTGTGTGTGTGTGTGTGTGTGTGTGTGTGTGTGTGTGTGTGTGTGTGTGTGTGTGTGTGCATGTGTGTTTATGTATGTTTGTGTGAGGTGGTGGTCACTGGTTTAATGTCTATTTACTTAAGTGATTTTACACAATCAAATGGAAAAAAAAGAAGAAAAAAAAGAAAAAAAGGGGGGAGGTGGCGAGGGGGGAGGTGGAGAGAAAGTCAATTGGAGGAGGGGAGGGAAATTTCCACAAATGTGTGTGTTTGTATTTACGTGTGTGTGTGTGTGTGTGTGTGTGTGTGTGTGTGTGTGTGTGTGTGTGTGTGTGTGTGTGTGTGTGTATGTGTGTGTGTGTGTGTGTGTGTGTGTGTGTATGTGTGTGTGTATGTATGTGTGTGTGTATGAGTGTGTGTGTGTGTGTGTGTGTGTGTGTGTGTGTGTGTGTGTGTCTGTCTGTCTGTCTGTCTGTCTGTCTGTCTGTCTGTGTCCGTAGCCTTGTCCACCAACATCCCCCAACATTGTCAACAATGCTACTAAGCAAAAACCTAAATCTTTGACTTCCTTACCCTATCCACCAACTTCCTGCAGGAAGCTGGTGGATAGGGTAAGGGATTCAAAGAGTTCAGTTTTTGCAATTGGTGGTGCCGGAGTTAAAAGGTTAAGAGAAAATGCAGCTATTTTCTTCACTGTAGTTTTCCACGTTGTCTTTGCGTTTGTTCGCAGCATGACTGTTTTGTTAAAATATATAAAGTCTGCTGACAGAAAACATCTCTTTCTTCCGTGACTATTTTGTTAAAAGATCTATAGTCCGCTGTAAAAAAAGCATCTCTTTCTTCTACGTTTCTTGTGAAATCAAAAGCTCTTTATTTCCAGCTTTTGCGAATCCTGCGTTTCCTCTTCGAAGTGTTCTACTTTCAAGACATTAAGAAAAAAGCAGACAGAAAAAAACAAAAAATCGGACAAGCTTTTATCGGTTGGAAATGGGATATCGATTTATAGACATTACGAGGCACAATTTGCTGCAGGCTATAGTTCGATAAACAAAATGATTCCCCCGCCCCCCTCTCTCTATCTCTATCTCTTGCACACATTTACTCTCGCGTGCAAGCGTGCACACACATACGCACAAGCACACAAGCACACACACACACACTCACACACACACACACACACACGCATACACCCACATACACAAATAACGTTCATCAAAACGATTAAATGCGCAAAGAACACACACACACACAAACCATTGATAAATGCACTCAAGCGTGCGCGCAAATGAAACAAATCAAGAAGGCAAACAGAAGGCCAAAGGAAACGAATTAAAATCAATTTCAAAGACAAACAATGTAGCACGAGTATGTCTTTTAACACACATGCACACGCCCATGAACACACACACACACACACACACACACACACACACATACATACACTCTCTCTCTCTCTCCTTCTCTCTCTCTCTCTCTCCTCACACACACACACACACACACACGCATATGTACATACACATACACGAACACACACACACACACACACACACACACACACACACACACACACACACACACACACACACACACACACACACACAACACACACACCACAAACAATGTGCATTAATACGATTACGTGCGCATAGAAAGACAGAAAAAGCAAAGACAAGGAAAACGATCATGTGAAATTATCCAAATGCTTTCACAGACAATCGTCATGTGATCAGCATTTTATCATGCACAGAGACAACAGATAAACAACGCGAGGGCACCGGGCTTTTGAAAAGAAAGGAGGCCACGGCCAGCGAGTCGGGTTTACACATGTCTGCACGCACGTATTTGCGACGGCTATTTTTCATCAAGAAAATGAAAAGCGTTCTTATCAATAAATGCCCATCAATTTTGAATTAACATCAGGAAGACAGTTCTTCAGTGTTACGTAGAACCAATACTGCTGTACGGATGCGAAGCATGGACAGCCAACACGCAAAGTTAGAACAAGATTGAGGCAGCTGAGATTTGATTTCTAAAAAGAGTGTCAAGAGTTCCATGGACAGCAGAGGAAACAAACGAGACAGTCTTGAAAGAGGCAAACACACAAAAAAAGAATATCAATGGAGATCAGGAAAAGACAAGCACCATTTATAGGATATGTTATGAGGCGAGAGAAATTTGAGCATCTATTCTCAGCATGGAAGCTGAAGGAAAAAAGAGCATCAGGTAAACCCAGGGAGAAAATACTGGACGGATTTGCAGTGCGAGGACAGAAAGGGTGGGAGATGTACATGCAGCGACAAAAGATAGATTTGAATGGAGGGCCATAGTCGCCAACGCCATGTGGCAGAGCACATGATGATGATGATGATTTTAGATCTTCCACTGTTTGAGATGTTGTGCACCCCCAAATCACCCAAAGCAACTGAAACTAAAACTGCAGTGATGTCTCCCACGAACTGGATTAAATTCGTGTTTGGTTTCCCGCAGTAGTAGTACAGGCTGTCTATTAACTTTGAGGTCGAAGGGTAGTCAATTGTGGTATAGATCTCACTTTTTCTCATAGCCAATATTATGAAGATGGCACCCACCTCCCTTTCATCACTTCTTTACCTTCCCCAACTTTGATCATGGGTAAGTATCCACTCTCAAACTGTAATCGATCGTATGCAGTCAGACTTCATGCAGCAGACGAGGACGTAAACTTGTACCGATTCATTCATATTTACCTTTACTATTACGGACGTGGGCGTTATTCCTCTACTAACTGACTATCGAACATTCAACTAAGTGGTTTACTGACTGTTATAACCTTACATCAAGCATTTCCTGTTGGAGACAAAGGACGTCAAGTACGTAATTGACGATTAACATCTCTCTCTCTCTCTCTCTCTCTCTCTCTCTCTCTCTCTCTCTCTCTCTCTCTCTCTGTCTCTCTCTCTCTCTCTCTCTCTCTGCTGAGACAGCAGTGAAAATCTGTTATCTTGTTTTCAATGCCAGCCTCAAAGCACAAATACTGGTTTACCCACTGCTCTATATTCACGCTACCATTTGAATGTTTACTCGTGAGTATTATACACAGTATCTAAATCGACTCCTCCATCGGGTTCAAAATCTCGTCCGTGCATAGGATATTGTGCAAATCATTGTCAGCAAACTTGATTGAAATGCATGCAATACTCTCCCAATTAACGACACATCAATCTTGAACATTTTCTAAGTACTTTTTTTTTTTTTTTTTTTTTTTTGTCGGCCGTGTATGCACGACAATCAACGTTTGCTTAAATGGGAATCAAAGTCTACCTGACACAATGGCAGTGGTAATGCAGATCATCAACTCCTGAGAAATAATTATGTTAACCTTCAAGACGGATGACGGTGAGAGACTGAGAGAGAGACAGAGAGAGAGAGACAGACAGAGAGACAGACAGAGACAGACAGACAGACAGACAGACAGCCAGAGAAGGAGACAGAGACTGACAGAGAAAGACACAGACAGACAGGCAGGCAGGCAGGCAGGCAGGCAGGCAGACAGACACAAAACAGAGACAGACAGACAGACAGAGGCAGAGAGAGAGACACAGCGAGACAGAGACAGGCAGCGAGAAAAACAAGAAGTGGAGACACAGGATGAGAGAGAGAGAGAGAGAGAGAGAGAGAGAGAGAGAGAGAGAGAGAGAGAGAGAGAGAGAGAGAGAGAGTTGAGTAAACTTCATAATTTCAAAAGAGAAATATCTCTCCACGTTGAGTGTGTGCGAGTGAGTGAGTGAGTGAGAGAGAGAGAGAGAGAGAGTGTGTGTGTGTGTGTGTTGTGTGTGTGTGTGTGTGTGTGTGTGTGTGTGTGTGTGTGTGTGTGTGTGTGTGTGTGTGTGTGTGTGTGTGTAAACAGCCATACAAATCGACGACAATCGATCATATTCTTTGTCTACACCTGCAAACATGCCAAAACAGTCGACAGACCATTTAGCAAACCGACAAAAATAACAGCACCTCGAGTCTTTGTCTAATGATAATGATGATGATGATGATGATGATAACGATAACGGTGTTGATGACAATCATCAAATTACAGATTTGTTCCCAGAGGTCCGTTTGGCTTTATGATTTCCAGCTGAATCGATAAAAAAAAAACGTCAAGAAAGATTCCGTTATAGCGTGGTATGGGTAAACCTGTTTATGTAAGGCTTTCGGTGACTACCAGACCCAGGCAAGTAATGATCCCACACGGGTATCGAGTTATTTCGATGACTGATGTGGGCTATTTGTGTTTCATTATAAATTACGCAGGATTTTACCAGTCCTAGTTTGTTATGTTTCCCAGTTTGCGTATTACTTCATGTAAGCTAGTATTTGAACAATTCTTGTGTCACACAAAAACCCATATGCACATGCATACTTGCAGCGCACACACAACACTCAGAGAGAGAGAGAGAGGAGAGCGACTCAGAGTTTCAGTTTCCACGTTTATAGACGATTTTATTTTTACTCCAGCTGGGACACACCACGCACACACATGCGCGCGCGCACACACACACACACACACACACACACAGACCACAGACACACACACAGACACACACACACACACACACACACACACACCCTCGCACACACGCTCACACACACACACCGTCTAATTTCACTTGTAGTGAAAAGACGTTAAATCAAAGAACGAACGAACACGCCCTCGCACACGCACACACACACGCACGCACACACACACACACACACGCACGCACGCACACACACAAAGGCACACACACAAAGACACACACGCGCATACATATTCGCTAAACGTGCTCCATCACTGCGTCTGATGATATTCTGATGTTCCAATAATGGTTTTGTGAAATGATATTGGTATCGATTGGTTTGAGCAGCAGTCATCAGAACGAAATTTATCACATGCACAGATTAGTCAATTCTAGAGAATCATACCGTCTAATGTTCACTATAAAAGGGATCTTAGAAAGGAGGGGTGGGGGTGGGGTGGTAGACTTGCGATTAACCCTTTGACTTCCGCACCCTGTCCATCAGCATTGTGCATTGCCACCCATGCTACGAGCAAAGCAAAAACTTGACCCTTTGATTCCATTGCCCTATCCACCAGCTTCCTGCAGAAAGTTG
>CM060306.1:30786980-30799480 GCA_030674185.1 Monoplex corrugatus | reverse complement strand
TGCATTGAAAAGAATCGTAATTGGACAATTTTCCTGCTCTTGTTTTTCGTATAACATTTCTAGATCTAATTTTCTGATGTTCTTAAAACATAACGTCGTAGGGCTTACCTGTTGAATCTAGATCTATTAGGCTAGTCGCTTGTGTTTAATGTATGTGTGTGTGTGTGTGTGTGTGTGTGATGTGTGTGTGTGTGTGACCGAGGGAGGGTGACGGCTTGGGTAAGCAGTTATACGCCCCACTCCCCTCCTGTCTTCCCCCTCCCAGTTTGCGTGTGCTTTGTGCCCTGGAGTTTTGTTGTATTAGGTGATTGCTTTGGTGAACGACGAGAGTGCGCGCCTTGGTTTGATTCTTGAATCAAGATTTGCCGCCTTATAAATGTCGTTATTAATATTATCAAACGAAAGAAAAAGATACCTGGTACAGTTCGGCAATATTCCTAATGTCCACTTGGTCCTTTCGAAGCTGAAGATGTACAACTAACCACTTTTGTTTGACATTGTTATGATTGTTTTTCTGTTTCGCAACCACGGAAACTCGCAGACGACAATAACTGTGTAACTCTTGTTTGATTGCAGAGTTTGCTCCCTTCATCTCGAGATTCGCTAGGCTACCTTGACAAATTACGATGCGTGTCTGACGGAGGGGAAAAATTATTGAAACAAAAGTAATCCAGTCGGAGAATTTCCGGACAAATACTGTGCACTGATTTTCTCCATTCAGTAGACATTACAAGCCTCCGTGGCCAAATAATAAGCAAACAGATGAGGTCAAAGTATGTAGCTATGACTGTATGCAACCATCTTCTGTTGTGCATTTTCACGAAGTTGGGACCTGACAGACAGAGAGAGAGACAGACAGAGGGAGAGAGAGAGCGGATGCTTGGGGTTGGGGGGGCATAATTATGGAGTATCACAAGTGTCATAGATAAGGTAAATATACTATTCTAGAAAGTGACTCTTGAATTATGTGCGCTCGTGCGAGCAGATTCGTATCACCTCCAGCAACACTTTCTGCAGGCCATAACACAAACGCTAAGAAGCCCAACAATGGCAGCAGGGCATTAAAGGTGAGATTCAGTGGCTTGTCCCAACGGCCCAGGGGCGGAGATCAATAGGCACCTATTTACCGATACCTGAGATAAAGCAGCTTGTTGTTCAATAACCCCCACATCACGGCTAGGGATTATCCGAGACAGATCAATAGCCCAGGCATCAACCTAACCCACAGAACCGGTTTTACCTTCAGACCTAAAACCCTGCGAATGCTGTTCCCGTCACCTGAAGGAGCCGTTTTCTTCTTGTTGTTCTTCTCACAGAAGCAGCACGACTTCGCATTATGTGTCCTGCTTTGATGGAGACCTATTTGATCGATATGACGCTTGTGTTGCTTGACGTTACAATGCACGTACGTGTGTGCGTGTGACCGTGATCCTCCACGGACACACACTCTGTTATGTGTAACGCACGTTTAAAGATCTCAACCACCCCACCTCTCTCTGTCTCTCTCTGTCTCTCTCTGTCTGTCTCTCTCTCTCTCACCCTCTCTCTCTCTCTCCTCTCTCTCTCTCTCTCTCTCTCTCTCTCTCTCACTCTCACCCTCTCTCTCACAATCTTTCACTTTGAGCAAAGTTCTTCTTCTTTTGCATATTATGTCAATAATTATATTTCGTTTTTACAATCCTTTACATACACAGGAACCAGAAATACACAAAACAAAATTCGAATGCTTATTTGAAATATGCAAACAAGACAAGAGTAAAATTTCATCCAACTGTCCTTTCTCAAGCACATAAAAAGGACAACAAAGGATAAAGCAAACCTCTGTTGTTGTTTTTTCACTATCATAACTATGCGTATTCTTTGTTGTCCTTTGTATACGCTTGACAAAGGCAAACTCACGTACAGCACGTGAATGTTAACCCATACACCCATCCAGTTAACCCCCCCCCTCTCTCTCTCTCTCTCTCTCTCTCTCTCTCTCTCCGTGTGTGTCTCTCTGTCTCTCTGTTTCTCTCTCTGTCTCTCTCTGTCTCTGTCTCTCTCTGTCTCTGTCTCTCTCTCTCTCTCTCTCTCTCTCTTCCCCCCCCCCCCCCCCCCCCCCCCATCGTACAAGGGACTTCGTGTTTAACTCTGAGGCAGTATTTTCCACCACTCGATGATGCGTATGATGCGTGTATGTGTCTTTTGGGGTTGCTTTGTTTTATTTCGTTTTTTCTTAGTGATGTGTTTGCGTCTATCTATCCCTCTATCAGTCTATCTATCTATCTACCTACATGTATCTGTCTGTCAGTCTGTCTGTCTATCTGTCTATCTATCTATCTGTCTGTCTATCTATCTATATATCTGTGTGTGTGTGTGTGTGTGTGTGTGTGTGTGTGTGTGTGTGTGTGTGTGTGTGTGTGTGTGTGTGTGTATGTGTGTGTGTGTGTGTGTGCCTGGGCGTCTGTGAGCGTGCATCCATGCCTTCGTGAACATGTGTGCTTATGATTAATTTCTGTGTGCGTGCGTGCGTTCGTACATGTGTATGTCCGTGCGGGCACGCCAATGAACTACATAATACAGACTTGTCGATGGGACAGGTCACGGTGATTTTCAGATAATTCTTTGCAGGCCATAAAAACCGTCCTACAGTCTGTTTACACACACTCTCTCTCTCAGCAAAACATGAAGATTTATAACGTGAGCACTTAAAGAGCCAGGACAAATGGGGGGGCAGCTCTCGATTTCACTCGATGGATTTATATGATTAATTAAAGGAGAAAGCGTTTTGCAGATCTTCGTCTGTTTTGCCTGGTAACACAAATGAATAAACTAAAGTAATAATGAAAGTACACGTAATGCTAATAAATGATAAACAAAATAAATAATACTGATCAGAGTGATGTTGATAATCACAAGAACAACAATGATAGATGATGGTGATGATGATGATGATGATGATGATGATGATGATGATGATGATGATGAAGAAGATGACAACGTTGATGATGACGACGACGACGACAACAACAACAACAACAACAACAACAACACCAACAAGAGCAACAATGTTAAGAAACATTTGTTTTAATCTTTAACTAAAAAATGTCGTCTTCGCCCACAGTACATGATAAGGGATGTTTTCTGATATATGGCTTATTGTTTTCGACTCTCTCTCTCTCTTTCTCTCTCTCTCTCTCTCTCGCTGTGTGTGTCTGTGTGTGTCTGTGTGTGCCTGTGTGTGTTTGTGTCTATGTCTGTGTGTGTGGTGCTGGTGGTGGTGGCTGGGTTGATGTGAGTGGGTGTGGATGGGCCTCTTTCTGAGTGTGTATGTGTGTGTGTGTGTGTGTGTGCGTGTGTGTGTGTCTGTCTGTCTGTGTGTCTGTATAAAGATAGATAGATAGAGATATAGATAGATAGACAGATAGATGGACAGACAGATAGATATAGATATAGATAGATAGATAGATAGATTGATATCACTGACTGTCTCTTCATGTGTATGTGTGTGCGAGTGTGTGTGAACATGTGTATGTGACTGTTCAGGGTGCATGCATGGGCGCTTATGTTCGTACGTGTGCGGCTGTGATTGAGCGTATGCATTCGAAAGAAATACTCGAAACAAACACACAGGCAAACAAACAAGCAAACAAACAAACATGTAAGAATACCCCCCTGTGTATGAAATTGTGAGAAACATTGAACTGTGCATCATTTCACCACAGAACAGAAATATAACAAAATAAAATATAAACGTTTATTCTATAAATGAAACCAGATAAACAATAACTAAGTAAGATAACTCTTGAGAGTCACGGAGTTATCTCCCATGTAGAATTTCTCAAACCCAACACATCGGAGATAACTCCGTGACTCTCAAGAGTTATGTTACTTAGTTGATATTTAAAATTCTCCCTGCTTCCCTCTTATTTCCTTTGGTATTACAGATAAACATTACTCAGTTTTAGCTAAACACAGGTTGTCGCGTCATTTCTTTATACCTCGTTTGGCATGTATTTTACATCGTTTTTGTTAGACTTCGGATTAGGGTTAAGACTAACCGATGGCATAATCATTGAACTCGTCATCCCGTTTTAAAGCTGCTGTGGCCCAGTGGTAAAAACTGTTAACCCTTTGACTTTCGCTATCCACCAACCGTCAAAACTTAACCCTTTGACTCTCTCCCTTATCCACCAGCTTTCTGGATAGGGTGAGAGAGTCAAAGGGTTAAGATTTTGCTTTGCTAGTATGGCTGACAATGCAGGACACTGGTGGACAGGGTGCAGGAGTCAAAGGGTTAAGGCACCTGCCTGTCAAGAGTTCCAGTGTTCACCTTCCGGTCGAACGTCGACTGTTCTTGGCATGATGTTCTCCAAGAGAGCTTAACGACTGTGTACTTAAGTGTCTTTCGGGCGACACAATAGACTGATTGATGTGTTGTGCATGCACACAGAGTAGAACAGAAAGATACTGCAAAAAAACAAAAACAAAATTAAAAGAAAAAAGAAAAGAAAAGAAAAATGAAAAAAAGGTCCCAAGAGCATATCTGTCTCTGCACAATTCAGCCGTAGACACAAAAACAAAACAAAGCAACAAAAAAAACTTTGTGACTGTCATTTTTACGTTGTATGTTAGACTTTGTAAAAAGGACCGCCAATCCTTTCTGCTTTTAAGTCCTATTTAAAAACCCACCTCTTTTTCCAACAATCAGTTCTACAACTACTTCTTTTCCTCAGTTTGTGTACTTTTTTTTTTCAAAAATATTAAATCTTGTAAGGTAGTATTTGTCGACTGTATGCGTATGCCTGGTGCGTAAGTGCGCTTTGATTTGAATTGTCTAGACCTGGCATCGTATAAATACTGTGATGATGATGATGATGATGATGATGATGCCTTAACCCTTTGACGAGTTTGTATAAATACTGCAATGATGACGATGATGATTTCTTCTTCTTCTTTTTCTTCTTCTTCTTCTTCTTTTTCTCCTCCTCCTCCTCCTCCGCTTTCTTCTTCTTTTTTTTCTTCTTCTTCTTCTTCTTATTCTTCTTCTTCTTCTTCGCATTCTTCTTCTTCTTCTTCTTCTTCGCATTCTTCTTCTTCTTCTTCGCATTCTTCTTCTTCTTTTTCTCCTCCTCCTCCGCTTTCTTCTTCTTCTTCTTCTTCGTCGTCGTCGTCGTCTTCTTCTTCTTCTTCTTCTTCTTCTTATTATTATTATTATTATTATTATCATCATCAAATTGGAGCGAATAAAAGCTCACCTTTCACCCCACCTTGTTATCTCACTGGCAACACAATGTAATGTTTTATTTACATTTCTTTCACGCGACGAATTTCCATTTAGTTAAAGCGCGTGCTATCGTGTTAACCCCACCCCCATCCTCACCAACTCCCTGTCTGTTTATAACTGTCCCTACGGCCCGCCCCTCACCTTCACCTCCCACCCTACTCTCTCACGAGCCTGGCAATGCAATATTCACATTTCTTTTACACGACAGTTTCCAGTTAAAGTGCGTCCTGTCGTGTTAACTAATACACACACACACACACACACACACACACACACACACACACACACACACACACACACACACACACACACACACACAAACACACGCACACACACACATATACACATACACATACATACACACACACAGACACACACATGCACACACAGACACACATACACACACACACACACACACACACACACACACACACACACACAGAGACACACACACGCAGACACACACACACATACACACACACACACACACACACACACACACACACAAGCACATACACACACAAGCACATACACACACACACACATCTCCTCCCCCTGTCTGTCATTGTCCCTAACACTTCATTTCTAACCCTTTTGTCCTGAGAAAATGGATTTTGTTGTGATGTAAACAACTCGAAATTGGCTCCGATGATTGGGGGGAAAAGGTTCGTGCTCTCTCTACCTGTTCCTGCGTTACATTCCCCATGACGAAGACTGACTATGACTGAAAAGACTGACTTGAGATAACGTGCTTGTTTATTTGATGTCTTCTGGAAAATTTCCTATGTTTTGCCTTCAAAGTACTAAACAAACATCACATGTATACATAATCCATGCCATAGTGCGTGATCTTTATCGTCTGGTGACTTGTTCACAGTCTCACACATATTCACCAGTATCAGGTTTATTCCTGTGTCGTCCAGGTACATGGTAGTCGGCAGCTGTTGTCCGGGTGAGCGCACTGCCTCGCCTTCTGTTTACTATTCTCGCGATGAACTGGTTGCGATTCCTGCTGCTCCATTGACCTCTGACCTTGTCTCTCGGCTGCGTGAATTGGAGATTGGGTTCTGTTTGCCAAGGAAACGAACGCGCCGAGGAGGAAGAAGAAAACAGAGGCACATTCAAACTGTTACATCTGTGCGCCCTGCTAGTTTGAAAACTGACTCTTCTCCATCTGTTTCCAGCTTCAGATATGTGCTCCTTCTCTCACATCTTTCAAAACCGGTCTCAAGACCTACCTGTTCAAAAATGCTTTTGAGACAACACTCCATATTCACTCTTGATTCTATCATTCCTCCTTATCCCATTGTTGAAGAGGGTGCATGCTGTGTGTGTGTGTGTGTGTGTGTGTGTGTGTGTGTGTGTGTGTGTGTGTGTGTGTGTGTGTGGGTGTTTTGTTGTCATGCATAGTTCTGTTTTCCTTTCCATATTTGTGTGTAGTGATGTGGTATGAGATGTGTTATTATGTTATCATGTGGTATTATGCGGTATGATGTGTTTTGCAGTATGAAGTTTGACATATCTGTCCATATGTCTTATGTTATATGTGTACACTATTTGTGGCTGTTCTGTGCGTCCATTATGTGAAGCGCCTTGTGCTCCCTCCTTGTGAGGGAGGAAGGCGCTCAACAAATGTCCAATATTATTATTATTATTAGTCTATAGAGAAGGATGATGTCAAGTTGCCATGAGGCCATTCATCAGGAGAGACCTACACTGCTGCTGAGTCACACACACACACACACACACACACACACACACACACACACACACACACACACACACACACACACATATATATATATATATATATATATATATTTATGTATGTATACATATATATATATATACATATATATAAAAGTGTATATGTATATATATATATATATGTACATGTATATGTATATATATATATGTATATGATACATATCTATATGTATATATATATATTTACATGTATACATATTTCCATGTATGTACATGTACACTGACATGTATTTCTGAATTGCAGAGTGGATGAAGACAGAGGGGATGGGAGTTGTACTTGCAGAGACAAAAGTTAGATTCATATGGAGGGCCATGATCGCCAACGCCAAGCGGCAGGGCACATGATACATACACACACACACACACACACACATATATATATATATATATATATATATATATATATACATATATATATATGTATATATATATAATTATATATATGTATATTTGCATATATATAGAGAGAGAGGGAGACAGACAGACAGACAGACAGATAGATAGATAGATAGATAGATAGATAGATAGATAGATAGATAGACGGATATATAGATAGACAGACAGATAGATATACAGACAGACAGACAGATAGATAGATAGATAGATAGATAGATAGATAGATAGATAAATAGATAGATAGATGTGTGTGTGTGCGCGCGCGCACGTGTGTGTGTGTGTGCGCGCGTGTGTACAGGTTACTACATCCTAGACAGCAAAACAGCTACCGCAAAATGACACCGTTATGAAGGTTTATGTTTCATAAAACAGTTCACTACATTACCGTGAAACGAGAGCAATATTAAAGCAATCGCTGCAAAACAGAGCTTAATGAAGAAATGGATGGATGGTCAGATTCCAGTCCTGTCTTGATCTTGATACACTGCTGCAAACTGATTCAGATGTAGATAAAGACCTGTCCCTTTTTAGGGGTGGTGCAGATCAAGAATCGAGGGAGAAGAGATGGGTATCCCATCTACGATGCTGGCACAGAGAGAAGTGGAGGTCTTTTAACATCTTGTTTTTCAACTATCATCACTCCGCCTATAGGACAAGCTTCTTCGTGTAAAAGAATGCCCTGCAAACCTTCTGACGAAAAATGTTGCGTGTCTATAATGTCTCCGCTGGAGAGCTATTTTATGTACATGAAATGTAACCATCATCCTCAAGTGCCCTGCCACATGGCGTTGGCGATTATGGCCTTTCATATGCATCTATCCCTTGTTGCCGCAAGCACATCTTCCACCCTCTCTGTCCTCAGCCACTTTGCAAGTCCGTCCGATATTTTTTTTTCCATGGGTCTACCTGGTGCTCTCTTTCCCTCCAGCTTTCCCATTGTGACCAGGTGCTCTAATTCCCCTTTCCTCATAAAATGGCCTATAAATTTTGCCTGTCTTTTCCTAATCTTCCTTATGAATGATCTTCTTGTGTCTGCCTCCATCAAGACTGTCTCGTTTGTTTTCTTTGCTGTCCATGGAACTCTCAACATTCTTCTCAGAAACCACATCTCGGCTGCCTCAGTGGTGTTCTGGCTTTGCTTGTTGACTGTCCACGCCTCACAACCATATAACATTTTGGGTTCTATATAACATTGAAAAACTCTCTTCCTGATCTTAATTGTTAGGCATTTGTTAGCTAGGATGATATGAAATGTTATAAACCAGTTAAAAGGATTTGATGAATAGGATATGATAAATCGATATACAGAAAGGAACAAATGTGTGAGTACCGTGTGTGTGTGTGTGTGTGTGTGTGTGTGTGTGTGTGTGTGTGTGTGTGTGTGTGTGTGTGTGTGTGTGTGTGTGTGTGTGTGTGTGTTTGTTTGTTTGTTTGTTTGTTGTGTATGTGTGTGTTGCATGCGTTCGTGTGTGTGTATGTGTGTCGATATACACAAAGGAAAAAAAGTGCGAATATCGTACGTGTGTGTGTGTGTGTGTGTGTGTGTGTGTGTGTGTGTGTGTGTGTGTGTAGCATGTGGGTGTGTGTGTTTGTGCGTGCGTGTCTGTCTGTGTGTGCGTGCGTGGTGTGTGTGTGTGTGTGTGTGTGTGTGTGTGTGTGTGTGTGTGTGTGTGTGTGTGAGAGAGAGAGAGAGAGAGAGAGAGAGTGTGTGTGTGTATCCGTCTGTATGTGTCCGTGCGTGTGTGTGTATGTGTGCATGTGTGTGTGTGTGTGTGTGTGTGTGTGTGTGTGCCTGTATGTGTGTAAGTGCGCGCGTGTGTGTATGTACGTGTGTGCGCGTGTGTGTGTGAGAGAGAGAGCATGTATGTGTATGCCATCATGCAAGTGCGAGTTTACATGTATGAATGAAATACGAAACGACACAAATTCAATGTCTATTCATAATTCATCCACAGACACGAAACCCGTCATTACTGTCACTGTTAAAACAATAGAGAATGAAAACCCATTCAAAATAAAATAAAAAAAGAATCCCCCAATTCATCCCAACCCGTCAGCTCACGCGACAGGCAATGCAATATTCAACTTTCTTTTTACCCCCGTAGTTTCCAGTTAAAACGCTCTCTGTCAGGTCGTCTGCCACAGTCCGGAACACTTCATTTCATTCCCTTTTCCCTGAGAAAACGGACTTCTGTTGTGATGTAAACATCTTGTGTTGGGAAGTAAAAAAAAAAAAAAAAAAAAAAAGGAAGTTGGAGTTTTTCTCTGCCCGTTTTTACGAGTTATTTCCCATTATAAATGCTTGAATGAAGCTGGAAAGATTGAAAGGCCTGTGTGTTTATATTTCATTGGAAGTTTCGGGACGTTTTGCTTTCGAGCACTAACGAAATATTTATTAGATTTACCTGCTTTCTCTCTCGTCAGTTTTATAATGGTTGCATTCTCTGTGCCGGTAATAAACAAAGCTATAAATGTCGAGCTGCCATGAGACCACTCATTGGAGGAGCCTGGCACTGCTGCCAAGTTCCTTCAAGTTTGTTCAGACATATCTTCGTCTGAATCAGTGTACAAGGGAGACGCTCTTAAATAGCAGTAAGTAATGACATGTTAACATCTTTATGAAGCTTAGTTAAACAAGCAAAAAACACATACGATCAGTTAACAATAAAAAAAATAAAAAAAATATATTCTACCAGAAACAACAAAAATACACAAGCTTTTTGATGCTGGTCAGATAAATTGATCAACACACTCATAACAGTCATACATGGTCGACGACACTCGAATTCGTGGTCCACGTTCCACCGAACGAGCATGGTCTTTGACAGGAGCCCATATTGACAGAGACAAGATATGACTTGTTTTGGGGCTGATGGCGATTTGAACTCATCCTTTTTTTTCTGTTTTTTGTTGTTGTTGTTGTTGTTGTTGTTGTTGTTTGGATGGTGGTGGTGGTGGTGGTGATTTTGTTGTTTTGTTGTGTTGTGTTTTGTTTTCATTTTCATTTATTTATTTATTCGTTCATTTATTTTTTTGCTGACACTTTTAATGCTATGCCATGGTGACGGTACATCGCTTTTTGTGTTGTGTATCATGTCTACAAAGGGCGTGTAAGAAGCAGAATGGATAAAGCACTTGCCCTAGGAAGTGAGAAAGTCTCAATGAAGAGGTTTGAAACCCTACTGGTCGAGAAAACAAACGAACAAGCAGACAAAGCGAGTAAACAAACAAACAAGTAAACAAACAATTAAAAAAGAACAGAAAAATACCAGAGAAAACAACAACATCAACAAGAATTACAAAAGACTGGTTAGAGTCCTTTTCTAAAAAGTTTAGAAAAGATTGGTCGGATTTCTTTTCTATAAACACCCCCCCCCCCTCCGCCCCCTACCCCAACCCTCCATGGGTTCTGCCAGCTGTGGTTCGGGTGCAGATTTTATAGTACTGGAACAAGAGAGGCTCAGGTAAGTTTGTACTAAGCCTTTTGAAAGGATTTGAGCTCAGATCTGGGTTGGTGGAAGTCATTAATCCTATCATAGCAGTCCATCAAGGAGAGGAACATCTTTTATTTCAAACCCCATCCCTCCCCAAAACAAAAACAAAACAAAAAAACAAAAAACAAAAATGCCAGCGTGCCCTGGATAGTCTCGACATGCAAAAAACTGTGTTGTATGGACATGGCTCTGGGCACCCGGCAAGTATGCCTTATTCCATGGTCACTCCCACATGTTTCCCATGAGCGGTTCATGAGCCAGCGGCCAGATGACGGTCATTACACACACGTATAGGACTAAGCAAAGCCAGAACAAGATTGAGGCAGCCGAGATGTGGTTTCTAAGTAGAATGTTGAGAGTTCCATGGACAGCAAAGAAAACAAACGAGACAGTCTTGATGGAGGCAGACACAAGTAGATCATCATCACCATCACCATCATCATCATGGTGATCATTATCATCGTCTTCGTCATCATCTTGATCATCATTACCATCATGATCAGCAGCAGCAGCATTATTACCGACAGCCCTCATCATCATCATCACCATCATCATCACCACCATCATCATCATCACCATCATCACCATCATCATCATCATCATCATCGTCGTCGTCGTCGTCGTCGTCATCATCATCATCATCATCATCATCGTCGTCGTCGTCGTCGTCATCATCATCATCATCATCATCACCACCACCACCACCACCATCACCATCATCATCACCGTCACCACCATCGTCATCATTGTCATCACTGTTGTTGTCACACGCCTGATCCTGATGACCATGAAGGGAAAGAAGAGATTTTAATCAATACAACAGGCCAAGCCATAACAGTTTGGTCTGCGTACAGTAGGAATAACTACACAGATCATGCCAAACGCATGACAGGCTAATCCTGCACAGCCGTTTCACAGGACCCGCCAGTTTTCCAGACTTGCAGCCTTCAGCGGGTGTCAGCACCTACAGTTGCTATCGATACATGACATCTGTACCCGCCATCATTGTCTCAGTCGATCGATACGCCTCATCAATAAGTCATTGAAGTTAAAGGCCTCGTCACCAAGTGTCTCGTCACTACCGCTGGCATGTCTCCTGGACTTGTTTTTCCCCCCTTTCTTTGTTCTCTGTCTGTCTCTCCTTCTCTGTCTGTCTGTCTGTCTGTCTGTCTGTCTCTCTTTCTCTCTCTCTCTCTCTCCCTCCCTCTCTCTCTCTCTCTCTCTTTTTTTTTTTTTGGTCCGCTTTTGTTGCATTGATCCCACGGCGATCAGTCCGACCGGCTCCTCAACGCATCGCCAACCCCAAGGTCATTCAGTCGAGCTCTCAATGACAAAAATAAAACAAAGTAAAATGAAATAAAATAAAATAAAATAAAATAAAATAAAATAAAATAAATAAATAAATTAAATAAAATAAGATGATATTAAAATAAAATAAAGCAAAATAGAATAAAATGAAATGAAATAAAAGAAAAGAAAAGAAAAGAAAAGAAGATGAATTAAAATAAGATAAAATAAAATAAAACGAAATATAATAATGAATAAATAATAAATAAATAAATAAATAAATGATAAAT
>CM060306.1:30771980-30781980 GCA_030674185.1 Monoplex corrugatus | reverse complement strand
CAACTATGGACATTATAACAGAGACCACCCTACCAACCAATACGATGATTTCGTTCAGGAAATGGTCACGAACCGAAGGAAGAAGAGACAAAACACCAGGATCTCCCTTACTGACAACGAACACCAATACCAACGTCCCAGGGACGTGTCAGAGAGGAGAGGACATTCCCATACAAACCCTACCTATAACAGAGACATCGAAAGTCACAGAAGTTGGAAGAGCCCGTTTCGTTACGGTTCCAACCAGGATACCGCCACACCTGTTGTTCCTGGAGACTTTTCTTATAGTGAAGTGACACAGAAGGGATGTCAGCGAGAACCGGTCATTACAGGACACAGGAGAGTGGTGTTCCTTAAAGACAGTGACAACAGACGGCTCACTATTAATACAGGCAGACACCGACAAAATGATACCAACAGTTACCGCCAAGAAGGCACTGCCGTCACCCATGAAAATGTTTCACGACGAGCACGAGTCAATACCCAAATGACCCACGTTAAAGATGTTGGCAGAAAAATAACCAGAGAGGAGTGCGCACATGATCATACTGATAGAGACAGTGATGACAATAACGGTAGTGTTTCGTACACGGACGATAATCATGGCGAGAAAGACGATAATAAAATCGATGTGACTGATGATGACTTATCAGTTGTCACAGACGAGGTTCAGGGACAGAAGATAGTAGAAAAAGACAATACTGAAATTGAAGCACCAAATGGTATTACAGATGTAAGAGACGATGTTAGTGTCTCACAAAGTGATGAGCAAAATGATAGTGACCTTGATGATGTTAGTCGTGAAGACACTGACAAAACAATGACACAAGTCAGAACAGCACTTAGGGCTGACACAGACAGAGAGTCAGATGGACACATTGACGAGTCCACTAGGCACACGCAAGCAGCACTTGTAGAATCCCAGCAGGATTCTGCAGAGAAAGAACAGGACAGTGGTTCATGTTCACCGAAGCAGCAGCGGTCAAAACGTACTGCCCCTCCTAAAAAGAGAAGCAGACAGATGCGCAGTACAACAGACAGGTCAGGCAGTCAGACCAGTATTCTGAACTCTATGAAAAGAACAGCTGCTGATAGCTCAAAAGGCGTTAAAAGTATGCAATGTAAGTCCAAAGCTAGCTCTAGTGGTGCCTCGGGCACTGATAAATAGGACATCGGCCGGGCCACTACAGCAAGTAGTAAAAACAAAAGAATAAGTTCTTTACCAGGATCCCAAAATGTGGACGGATCCCAAATGAGATCGTGTCCATCAGTGGTGAATTTACATGTTCATAATGTTAATAATCCACAGATTAAATTTCTCACTTATAATGTGAATGGATTATTACCGAAACTGGATGATGAGGATTTCATTAATTTCATTTCGCAGCATGATTTCATTTGTCTCACTGAGACCTTTATAGCGAATGATTTTGATTCATCTTTGTTTCAAGAGTTTGTTGTATTTACACTAAAAGCAAAGAAACTATCTCATCAAGGAAGGTATTCCGGTGGAATAATAGTTATGGTAAGAAAGACTTTAAAATCGTTTGTTAAACGAATTGAGGTTGGAAATGAAAATGCTATTATTGTTGAAATCAACAAAGATTTGTTTTCAACAAATAAACCTATAATGTTTGTATGTACATATATTTCCCCTCATGACTCCACATACTGGAATAATCAGCATGATGGGTTTGGTATGGAAGTGTTGGAACAATGTTTGTTAGATTTACAAGTTTCGATCGATGACTTTTATGTTTTGCTGACTGGTGATTTAAATGCAAGAACAGCTGATGGTAACTACTGTTCATTTGGATATGACAGTGGCAGTGTTTTAACTGATCTTTCGGTATACAGTGATTTTTTGAGACAGTCTCATGACTGCCGCACGAATGTTTTTGGAAACCAACTGCTCGAGCTATGCAATATGTTTGACTGTATCATTTTAAATGGTCTGTGTAAACTGGACTTTGATGGTAGTTATACATACATTGGAGTTTCAGGGTCGAGTGTAGTTGACTATTTCATCGTATCATGTGATCTGTTTTCATCAGTTAAAATTGCTGCATTAGATGTTGACAGTCTCACAGAATCAGATCATTTACCGGTTATAATGAAAGTGGAGCGAAAGCTTGAAACAGGAATAAAAGCGGAGGGAAAAGTATCAAAAAATAACATCACACAAAAGTTCATATGGAAAGAAAATAAGAAAGACGATTATACAAACAAATTACAAAGTAATCACATTCAGAGAAGACTTACATTGGCTTCGGATACTCTAGACGTTAATGTAGATAAGGCTTTAACCATAGTTGTTGAATGTCTCAAAGAAGCTGGTATTTGTATGTACCGTAAAAAATGTACAGAGAAGAGAAAAAGATCTGATTGGTTTGATGGTGAATGTGAGAAAGCAAAAGCAGAAAGCAGAAAAACTCTCAAACACTACAGAAAAACAAAAGATGAGGATGATAGAGTTGTGTATTGTGAAGCACGGAAGAAGTATAAAAAATTATTAAAGAATAAAAAACAGCAGTATAATAAACAAAAAGCAGAATGCTTAGCCAGAAATATTTCAAATTCATCGCAGTTCTGGACCGAGTTAAGAAATACAGGGTATGGTACCAAAAACAAACTTACTAACAATATAAGTATTGATGAATGGTTCAGTCATTTTAAAAACGTATTTCAAGATAACAGATCAACAAATGATGAGCGCTGCATTATCGAAGTAGATTTAAATGAATCAACAGAACACCCATTAAATTCTAAGATAACTATAGAAGAAGTCAGAGAATCCATCAGAAAATTGAGGATAGGTAAAGCCAGTGGAACAGACGGTGTTACAGCCGAGATGTTAAAAAATGGTAACACAAATATCCATAATTTTCTTTTGAAGCTGTTTAACACTTTATTCGACCGAGGAATTTATCCTCAAGATTGGTCCAAAGCTATTATCATACCAATATTTAAGAAAGGAGATCCTGATAAAGTGGACAATTACAGGGGTGTGTCGTTATTAAGCATTGTTTCAAAATGTTACACATCAATACTGAATACTAGATTGTATGCTTGGTTAGAAAACAATAATTTAATATCAGAAAGTCAGGCAGGTTTTAGGAAAAAATATTCTACAGTGGATCAAATTTTCAATCTGAATGCTATGGTACAGAAAACTATGTGCAAGAAAGGTAGAAAACTATATGTTGCTTTTGTAGACTTTAAGAAAGCCTTTGATTCGGTTCAGCATGACAAACTCTTAAAGTGTATTCAAAATCAAGGAGTAAAAGGGAAGTTTTTGGTTTCGCTAAAAGCAATATATGAATCATTATGCTCATGTATTCGGGCAAACCGGGAATTATCTGAAATATTCGATAACCCCATAGGCGTGAGACAAGGATGTGTCTTAAGCCCTACTTTATTTTCGGTATTAATAAATCAATTAGCCAATTGTATGGATGAAAAGGGGCGACATGGCATCCAGTTGATGCCAGGTTCAATGGAAATATTCATTCTTCTTTTTGCAGATGATGTAGCCCTTCTGTCAACAACACCAAATGGTTTGCAGACATACTGTGCCAGCATAAAACTGGAAGTTAATCTTGAAAAAACTAAGGTTATGGTTTTCAGAAGAGGGGGCTTCTTAGGACGACATGAACAATGGTTTTACAAAGGGACAAAATTGGAAGTAGTTAGTAAATATTGTTATCTGCGGTTCAATTTCACGACAATGATTAGCACCAAGGCCGGCACAGAACATTTGGTGACAAAAGGTAAAAAAGCAACTTTGCTATTAAACAGGACTTTTAAAAAATATAAAGACATGAATATAGAAACTTTCTTCAAGTTGTTTGATGCAAAAATTCAACCTATTTTGTTGTATTCTTCTGAGATATGGGGACTTAACAGACTCGAGCATATAGAGAAAGTACATTTGGTATCGTGCAAAAGACTGTTGGGTGTTCCAGTCAGGACACCTAACAAGATGGTATATGGGGATTTGGGAAGATATCCTCTTTATGTCAACTCCTCAACTGCCTGTCTTAGATATTGGTTTGAATTACTGGAAATGAATCCAAATAGGTTACCTTATAAGGCTTACCAAATGTTAGTGGAACTTGACAGGGCTGGGAAAGAATGCTGGGCTTCAAAAATAAGGGAAATTTTTATGTGAAACGGGATTTAATATCGTGTGGCTGCAACAAGGTGTTGGTGATGTAAAAGCCTTTTTGCGTGTATTTAAACAGAGACTTGTAGACTTATATATTCAAGAATGGTCTGGGTCACTCAGAGACAGAGATAGGTATGAAAGCTACAGATCATTTAAGACTATCTTTGAAAAAGAGAAGTACATTGACTCTATTGATATATACTGTTTCAGAGTTGCCCTTTCACAAATAAGGTTGAACGTTTTACCACTAAACAATAATATAAATAGATACAGTGAATCTGATCAAGAAAAGGTGTGTCCATTTTGCAGGACAGAATCTGAAAACGAAGAACACTTATTATTTAGATGTTCCACTTACGCTGATCTCAGGGCGAAATTTTTAAAGGATTTAGTCAGCATGCCTATGTGCATACTGCTCCAATCAACAAATAGCCACCGAAGTCACAGCGTATCCAGATACGTTTTCCACGCCATGAATAGGAGAAAAAAATTGTTAAAAGGAGAAGAAAAGTAAATAGTTATGTAGATACTAGCACTAGAATTTCAGACAATAATTAATTTCAATTGTAAAGAAAAAAAATGTTTATTTGAATATGAAAGGGGTGCTCATATAGAGACACATGTGCATAGGTGCTTGTGTATTCACATTGACGTTGGTGTACTTATGTGCATATATAGGTGATAGTATCTACATTATGTATATGTGTGGATACATATGTATATATATCTATGTGTGTATATATGTATGAGTGATTATGTATGTGTGCGTGTATATAGATGTGTATGTGTGTATGTGCGTTTATACATAACCTTCAATTCAGTCTATGGCCTGAACCATTGCTGACCGCCGAAGATTGAGTTATCTCTGAACTAAAAGATACACGAAGTGCTAAATATGCGTTGAATGATCATTTGGTATTGTCTCAATGTCAGTTGTTTTGGTAAATGAGTGACTGATCTGCGATTAGTCTGATTAATGGATTGGCATTATGAATGTCTGTTTTTGCCAATTAACCGACTGTTTTGGGGTCGAATTGCTCTTATGTCATATATTTCTTGGTTCACTTCATTGTACATTAATTCCATTGATTGGTTTAGATTCACTGGTGAATAAATTGATAAACTGAATGCATGATTAGCTGACAACGGACTGATTATATAATTTGTTAATTGATGGCGATGGGTGGCTCACCGACTGATCGATTTATAGATTGATGGTTTTAGCTATTGATCGATCAGTGATTGAATTATGGAATGTATGGATGACTGATTCGCGTTATTTGAAGTAACGATTGCAAATTGATATATTAAACTCAGTTAAATTCTAGGTTATCTGGTCGATTAAGTCACTGGATGACTGATTAACTGGTTAAATGATTGATGGATTGATTGATTGAGAGAGGGAGTGATTAAGCGAAGTGATTGCTTTGATCCGTGAAAAACTTGATTCTGCTGTTGTTCCCCCTGTTCGTGTACCCGATGACAGAGTATATCGTGGTCCTAATTTGCATGTCTTTAAGCCAGTCACAGAAGAGTTTGTTAAGAAAATGTGTCTCAATTGTAATCCAAAGTCATGTGAATTTGACCCCGTGCCAACAGCTTGTCTCATTGACTGTCTTGATGTTTTGTTACCCCAGATAACTCACGTCATGAATACTTCTCTCTCCTCTGGTTGTTTTCCACCCATCTTTAAGTTAGCAATTGTTCGGCCACTTTTAAAGAAGGCATCATTAGATCGGAACTGTTTAAAGAATTATAGACCCGTTTCTAATCTGTCATTCCTTTCTAAAGTTCTTGAGAAAATCGTTCTTTCCCAACTGTTAGACCACCTCACTCACAACCACCTCCTGAATCCACACCAGTCAGCATACAGGCAGTCACACAGCACTGAAACAGCTCTCCTGAGGATAGTCAACGACATTCTTCTCGGTCTTGACAATGACCGAGTTTCCATTCTTGCTCTCTTAGATCTCTCCGCTGCCTTTGACACTATTGATCATTCTATCCTTCTGTCCAGACTTCAAACTTCTTTTGGCATCTGTGGTTTTGTTCTGAGTTGGTTCCAATCCTATCTAGTCGATCGCACTCAAACTGTCTGTGTGAAGGGTGTTTCTTCTGAACCATCTGTTCTGTCTTCCGGCGTCCCACAAGGGTCTGTTCTGGGACCCATGCTTTTTGTGCTGTATGCGTCACCTGTGTCCGATGTCATCAGTCGTCACGCCATGTCACATGAGAGCTTCGCTGATGATACTCAGGTTCATCAGTCGGCTTCCATTGATGAAATTGATGGGCTGATGGCTCGGACGCAGGGGTGCATTTCAGACCTGAAGGTATGGATGACACAAAATAAACTTCAGCTAAATGATGACAAAACGGAACTCCTCCTAGCTTGCCCCAAGAAATTTCTCAGCCAACCATCTTTGCCCACTTCTCTTGAAATGGGCAATATCACAGTTCCCTTTTCTTCCGCTGTTCGCAGTCTTGGGGTCACTCTTGACCAAACCCTCTCTTTTCAGCAACACATCTCAAATGTTTGTAGAAGTGCTTACTTTGAACTTCGGAAGATTAGCTCTGTCCGCCACCTCCTGTCTGCTGACGCTACTAAAACTCTAGTCTGTGCTTTCATCTTCTCTAAACTTGACTATTGCAACTCTCTTTTGGTTGGACTTCCTAAACATCTCTTACATAGACTTCAACGAATACAGAATAATGCCGCCCGTCTGGTTTGTAGGTCCTCTAAATTTGAACATGTCTCTCCTTTGCTTCACTCACTTCACTGGCTTCCCATCTCAGACAGGATAGATTACAAAATTTCTTCACTGACCTACCATGCTGTCTCTGGCACTGGCCCTGAATACCTCTCTGAACTTGTTCACATTTACACTCCTTCTCGCTCTCTCCGCTCTTCATCTGACACTAGACTTCTCCGCATTCCCTCTGTGAGGACAAAAACTTATGGCCAACGATCTTTCTCTTACCAGGCTCCCACTACGTGGAATACCCTACCAACTCCTCTCAGGCACGCAGAGTCTATTACCTCTTTCAAAACCTCACTCAAAACACATCTGTTCTCGTGCTGACTTCTCCTCTTCGTGGTGCTTCTTCTTTATGCTTATGATATTGACAACCTGCGATCGTGTGTGTGTGTGTGTTTTGTGTGTGTGTGTGCGTGCGCGCGCGTGCGTGTGTGTGTGTGTGTGTGTGTGTGTGTGTGTGTGTGTGTGTGTACTTGTAAAGCGCCAGAAGCAATTTTTTGGACTGTGCGCTATATAAATGCTCATTATTATTATTATTATTACGAAAGGTCTGTTGTTGTTTCATTGCGTAAGTCAGTGTTTGAACTTGAATATTCTGTGGTTTTTGATGTATCTTCTTACTTGTGTAGCTTTGATGGTGGTTGTTTTCTCATTGTATACGTAGTTGTGAACATTTTTTGTTTTGCGAAATGTAAAGCGCTGGTGAGCATGTTTGCATGGAATATGCGCTATATAAATAAACATTATTATTATTATTATTATTGTTACTGAAGTGATATCGATTGTACAGTGGGATGATGCATCTGACCCAGTCAATTGAAAGCTGATTTGTCAGTTGATTCACGGGCTGAATGGCGGATTATTTGATTGATCAACTGGTAAATCAGTTGATTGATTGGTTAATTGATTGGTTGACTGATTGATTGATTGGTTGGTTGGTTGATCGATTGATGGATTGAGTGTTTATGTCAAGTAGCTGTGGCTGAATATATTGATCAACTGTATGATCTCCGAAGGGTACAAGAAACGTCAGATCTGTGCACTAATTGAATGGTTTGTTTGTCTGATAGCCAGTTATTGAAAAATTGACAAATGGACGAATGATATAGATGCTGTTAATGACAAATATTCTTAGCTGGCCAGTTAAGGAATAAGGACTAGAATACAAATGAAAGGACTACTGTAAATGCAAAGATGAATGTATCCCAGTTTATGTGACGGTAAACGATAGAAGGGGAAATTGTGACAGAGTTCACTGCAGTTTGATAGTATAACTTGTATGAATGTATAAGAAAACCTGATCTCCTCCCCTCCCCTTTCCCATACATGTATTGTGGCCTAAGGCCGATGTACAATAAACATTTTCTGAGTTCTGAGTTCTGAGTTCTCTTACACACACACACACACACACACACACACACACACACACACAACACACACACACACACACACACTCCACACCACCACACCCCACACACACCACGCACACACACACAAACACACACACAATACACACACACCAGCACTCACACAAACACCAACACAACACAACACAACACAACACAACACACAAACACAACACAACACAACACAACACAACAACACAACACAACACAACACAAAGCCTCATATATCACATTATCAGTGAATGAATGGGATTAGTTGGACAATCGCTATAGAGATTTTCAGGATAGCGGAAGCTCCGCTGTGAAATCGATTCCTGTGTGGAACGTGAACAGCACCCCACACGGCACGTTGCTTGTACACAGGCAGTGACCTGTAAGCTTTGATTTTCTGTGGGGAAATGATGAGGAGTTTGTTGTCCTTTGTTATTTAATATGACGACCATGAACGCACAGATTGCCTTGTGGTGTAGTACATCGTATAGTGTTGTGTTGTGTTGTGTTGTGTTGTTATGTTTTATGTGACGACTATGAAGCATATCGTATTGTACTGTGTCGATATATTTTATATGACAATGATGAAAGCACTGATTGCATTGTGGTGTATTACATCGTATTGTGCTGTGTTGCGTTGTTATGTTTTATGTGACGATGATGAACGCACTGATCGCATTATGTTGTATTACATCGTATTGTGCTGTGTTGTTATATTTTATATGATAATGATGAACACATTGAACGCATTATGTTGTATAACATCGTATTGTAATGACGTTATATTTTACATGACAATGATGAACACATCGAATGCATTATGTTGTATTACATTGTACATGTATTGTGCTGTGTCGTTATATTTCATGTGACGACCATGAACTCACTGATTGGAATTTGTTGTAGAACATCGTATTGCGTTGTGTTGTTATATTTTATATGACGATGATGAACACACTGATTGCATTATGTTGTATTACATCCTATAGTGCAGTGTTGTGTTGTTACAGTTTTATATGACGATCATGAACACACTGATTGCATTGTGTTGTACTACATCGTATTGTGCTGTGTTGTGTTGTTATATTTCATATGACGATGATGAACACATCGAATGCATTATGTTGTATTACATTGTATTGTGCTGTGTCGTTATATTTTATATGACGATCATGAACACACTGATTGGATTGTGTTGTATTACATCGTATTTTGATGTTGTGTTGTTATATTTCATATGACGATCATGAACACACTGATTGGATTGTGTTGTATTACATTGTATTGTGTTGTGTTGTGTTGTTATATTTCATATGACGATCATGAACACACTGATTGCATTGTGTTGTATTACATTGTATTGTGTTGTGTTGTGTTGTGTTGTTATATTTCATATGACGATCATGAACACACTGATTGGATTGTGTTGTATTGCATTGTATTGTGTTGTGTTGTGTTGTTATATTTTATATGACGATCATGAACACACTGATTGCATTGTGTTGTACTACATCGTATTGTGCTGTGTTGTGTTGTTATATTTCATATGACGATGATGAACACATCGAATGCATTATGTTGTATTACATTGTATTGTGCTGTGTCGTTATATTTTATATGACGATCATGAACGCACTTATTGGATTGTGTTGTATTACATCGTATTTTGATGCTGTGTT
>CM060306.1:30751980-30754480 GCA_030674185.1 Monoplex corrugatus | reverse complement strand
GTGTCTTTTGACTGGTTGTGGGTGTATTTTGACTGGTTGCTGGTGTCTTTTGACTGGTTGTGGGTGTCTTTTGACTGGTTGTGGGTGTCTAAGAGGAAGGGGTAGTGAGAGATAGAGAGAGAGAGAGAGGAGAGGTGTGAGAAGGAGGCCAAAGCGGCTTAAGCAGTAAGAGATTGATGTCTAAGATGGGAAACGCTGGTTGGGTGAGGTGGTGATGATGGTGGTGATTTCGGTGGTGGTGCTGATAGTGACGATGGTGATAATGCCAGCGGGGGGTCGGTAGCGGATGTGGCATTGGACGTTGATGCTGACTGAGACCTATTGTTCTCTCTGTCACCTTAACTTTCCGACAGTCCGGTTCCAGATCAATAGTTAATGCAACAACAATACAGAGCGAAAAACACGCAACCCCAGGAAAACGGCCGCATGATTTGCAAAAGACTGATTAATTTATCAATTGACTGATCAATCGATCGATTGATCGATCGATTGACTGGTTGGTTTGTTGGTTGGTTGATTGGTTGGCTGGTTGGTGGAATGATTGATTGATTGATTGTTTGGGTGAGTGAATGAGTGAGTGGGTGAGTGAGTCAGTGAGTGGATGAATGAGTGAGAGAGTGAGTGAGTCAGTCAGTCAGTGATTAAATGGTTGATTGATTGGTTTGTTGATTGATTGAGTGAGTGATTTATTTATTGATTGTTTGTTTGGGCGAGTGAGTGAGTGAGTGAGTGAATGTGTGATTGATTGATTGATTGATTGATTGATTGAGAGAGTGAGTGAGTGAGTGAGTGAGTGAGTCAGTCAGTCAGTCAGTCGATCAGTCAATCAATCGATCGATCTTTCAGTGAGTCAGTGATTGATTGATTAAGTGGATCAATCAATCATTCAATCAATCAGTCACTTAATCAATCAATCACAGACTCACTGAAAGATCGATCGATTGATTGATGGATGGATGGATGGATGGATGGATGGATGGATGGATAGATAGATAGATGGTTAGAGGGATAACTAGACGGACAAGGTGGACGGGTAGATGAATATATTAATCGGTTATTTCATGGATGGATCGATTGACGGATAACAGAATGAAGGGACGGATAGGCGGATGGATGGATGGATGGAAGGAAGTATTGATGGGTGAGTGCGTGTGTGAATTGACGGATGAATGGATGAGTGAGTGGATGGATGAATGGATAGATTGATGGCTGGCTGGCTGGCTGGCTGGGTTGGGTCGATGGGTGAATGGATAGATTGGTAGGTGTACTGTTTGACTGGTTGCTTGGTGAATTCATTGATTGATTGATGAGTTGATGGATGAGTGAATATAGGTATTCAAAATAATGAGATGCTGATATTAGCATTAAGGTAGAAAGAAAAATTCAATTAATTGATCAATCGATTTTTTTAGGTGAGGAGAAGGGGAGGGGAAGGTAGAGCGATGTGAGAAGAGGAAAAGAGTAACGGGCTTGGGGACTGACGTTGATGATGTGATGATGGTGGCGGTGATGGTGGTGATGGTGGTGGTGGTGAAGGTGAAGGTGAGAGGTTGATGACGATAAGTCCTTTTGTCCTGTCTGTCATCAGAGCCTCCATCATGCTATTCTTGGTTCACCAGAAAATGCTGCAACAACATTACGTTGGTATTAGACTATGGCTCAGGAAATTGATCAATTGATGGGTTGATGGATAGATAGAGATAGATAGGCAATAAATAGGTAGGAAGATAGATAGATAGATAAATAAATAGATAGATAGATGGATGGATAGATAGATAATGGATAGATGTATAGATAGATAGATGGATAGACAGAGATAGATAGATAGATAGATAAATAGATAAATAGATAAATAGATAGATAGATAGAAAGAAAGAAAGAAAAAAAGATAGATAGATAGGTAGATAGATAGATAGATAGATAGATAGATAGATAGATAGACATATAGACAGATATATAGATAGACTCTGAGGGTGCTCGTGAATGCAGCGATAATGATATTTAAACTACAATGATAAATCTGATTGGCTACATTATTGATTGAACGATTTGCTAACTGACTCAATCGACTGGAGTTTTATTTTATACACTAGTTAATTAGCTGACTGATGAATGACGTACTGACTGACCAAATGAATGATTTGTTGACTAACACAGCTTAGTTCTGAATACTAGATCTCCGCTCGTATTTGTAAACACTGGTCCCTGGCTATTGCAAACAAACTACGAAGGAAAATATATGTAATCTCAAACTCGCCATCATGTGCTCTCCTCTGGTCTCAAGGGATTAGAATATGTACATGACAACGTCTTTTGTGATTCTTGTCGTTAAGTTACACAGTTGACGTTTTGAGCTTTGCTCTATATGAGAGTTTGGTTTGTAAATATATTCCAGTTTACTTTCCTATAAGCAGCCTGCAGACTTTGCAGAAAACAAGATGTGTAGCTCTGTTTCAATATAGCAGTATGCAGAATAGACAGAAAACAAGTAGCGTTGTTC
>CM060306.1:30736980-30739480 GCA_030674185.1 Monoplex corrugatus | reverse complement strand
TAATAGTGGCAAACTTTGCTGGGTCTCAGCAATTCAGAAACATTGAATGATATATGGATTCGCTTTTGTTTTGGTTGAGTCAAGGAGTGCGTGGCATGAACTGGGTTTTACGGGTTTACGAAGAGCATTAGCTGAGTGCTGGGTAAAAGGATGAGATAAAAGAAGTGAAGAAGTGAAGAACGAAGGTATTCTGTCTACAGAATATCTAAAACAGAGTTAAACTTGAACAGTCTTTTGATGGCATGAAACACAGAAAAATTCAATGATGATGAATATTTCCGAGATCAAAACACATAAAAATCTCGCTTTTCTACTGATCCTAGGGGGACAGAGAAAAAAGAGACAGAGTCAGAGATAGAGAGAGGAAAGAAGGAGAGAGAGAAAGAGAGAGAGATGAGTGTGTAACTATTATGCGATAAGTGCATGGTACCATGGTTTGTTAGAAGGCGCACGCTGGCCCAGTACCTCTGTCTTCAACCTTCTAGGTTTTCTGTAGGGGTTGCCCCGCCCTTAGCTCCTGGCCCGTACGTCCTGCCCTGGGAGCACAGGGGGGACTGTTTCTCCGGGGATCCCACCCCGTAGCTAGGGCTTATAGCGGCCCTTACCCGCTGATGAACCCGTCATAGGACACCTGGGGCATTTTTTAAGGATAGCAGCTCCACCTGCTACCCCACCCTGTCCTGATAGGAACACCACCAGTTTGGTCCGGGACTGCTTATTTGCTGGCAAGCTAGCTTATTCACAGCTACCCTCCATATCTGAAGGGCTTCACTCTCCGCCACCTGTGACCCGCCTGGGTAGGGGATGGTCGCCCTGCCGCTGAATTGGAGAGATGAAGCAGAGACATGGAGAGAGAAAAAGAGAAAGAGAAGGAGAAAAACAAAGAGAGAGGGGGGAGGGAGAGAGGGGGGAGGGATACAAAAACGTGACAGACAGAGATACAGAGAGGAGGGGAAAGAGACAGATAGAGATACAGAGAGGAGGGGAAAGAGACAGACAGAGATACAGAGAGGAGGGAAAGAGACAGACAGAGTACAGAGAGGAGGAAGAGACAGACAGAGATACAGAGAGGAGAGAAAAGAGACAGACAAGATACAGAGAGGAGAGAAAAGAGACAGACAGAGATACAGAGAGGAGGGGAAAAGAGACAGACAGAGATACAGAGAGGAGGGGAAAGAGACAGACAGAGATACAGAGAGGAGGGGAAAGAGACAGACAGAGATACAGAGAGGAGGAGGCAGAGGATAAGAGAGGACAGAGAGACAGAGATACAGAGAGGAGGGAAAAAAGAGACAGGATACAGAGGGAGGAAACAGACAGAGACAGAGTAGAGAGGAAGAAAGACAGACAGAGAGATACAGAGAGGAGGGAAAACAGACAGAGACAGAGATACGAGAGGAGGAAAAAGCAGAGACAGAGATACAGAGAGGAGGGAAAACAGACAGAGACAGAGATACAGAGAGGAGGAGAAACAGACAGAGACAGAGATACAGAGAGGAGAGAAAACAGACAGAGACAGAGATACAGAGAGGAGGGAAAACAGACAGAGACAGAGATACAGAGAGGAGGAGAAAACAGACAGAGACAGAGATACAGAGAGGAGGAGAGGAAAAACAGACAGAGACAGAGATACAGAGAGGAGAGAAAACAGACAGAAGACAGAGATACAGAGAGGAGGGAAAACAGACAGAGACAGATCAGGGAAGAAACAGACAGAGGTAAGAGAGGAGGAAAAAACAGACAGGGACAGACAGGATACAGAGAGGAGAGAAGAAACAGAGATACAGAGAGGAGGAAACAGACGAGGAGATACAGAGAGGGAGAAAAGCGAAGAACAGAGAGGAGGAACAGACAGAGTACAGATACAGAGAGAGAGGAAAACAGACAGACAGAGATACAGAGAGGAGGGAAAACAGACAGGACAGAGATACAGAGAGGAGGGAAGAACAGACAGAGATACAGAGAGGAGGAAAAGACAGACAGAGATACAGAGAGAGAAGAGAGAAACAGGAGACGCAGACAGAGAGGAAAAGACAGAGAGAGAGGAGGGAAAACAGACAGAGACAGAGATACAGAGAGGAGAGAAAAGAGACAAGATACAGAGAGGAGGAAAAACAGACAGAGATACAGAGAGGAGGGAGAAACAGACAGAGACAGAGATACAGAGAGGAGGGAAACAGACAGACAGAGATACAGAGAGGAGGGAAAAACAGCAGAGACAGAGATACAGAGAGAGAGAGGAGAAAAACAGACAGAGACAGAGATACAGAGAGAGAGAGGGAAAACAGACAGAGACAGAGATACAGAGAGGAGGGAAAACAGACAGACAGAGATACAGAGAGGAGGGAAAACAGACAGACAGAGATACAGAGAGGAGGAAAAGACAGAACAGAGATACAGAGAGGAGGGAAAACAGACAGACAGAGATACAGAGAGGAGGGAAACAGACAGAGACAGACGAGAGAATACAGAGACAGAGATAGGAGGAGGAAAACAGACA
>CM060306.1:30726980-30731980 GCA_030674185.1 Monoplex corrugatus | reverse complement strand
TCTTCTTCTTCTTTCGCATTCTTCTTCTTCTTCTTCTTCGCATTCTTCTTCTTCTTCTTCTTCGCATTTCTTCTTCTTCTTCTTCTTCGCATTCTTCTTCTTCTTCTTCTTCGCATTCTTCTTCTTCTTCGCTTCTTTTCTTTCTTCTTCTTCTTCTTCTCTTCTTCTTCTTCTTCTCTCTCTTCTTCATTCTTCTTCTTTCTTCTTTCCCTTCTTCTCTTCTTCTTCTTCTTCTTCTTCTTCTCTTCTTCTTCTTCTTCTTCTTCTTCTTTCTTCTTCTTCTTCTTCTCTTCTTCTTCTCTTCTTCGTTCTCTTCTTCTTCTTCTTCTTCTTCTTCTTCTTCTTCTTCTTCTTCTTCTTCTTCTTCTCTTCTTCTTTTCTTCTCTTCTTCTTCTTCTTCTTCTTCTTCTTGCATCTTCTTCTTCTTCTTCTTCTTCTTCCATTCTTCTTCTTCCTTCTTCTTCTTCTTCTTCTTCTTCTTCTTCCTCTTCTTCTTCTTCTTCTTCTTCTCTTCTTCTTCTTCTTCTTCTTCTTTCTTCTTCCTTCTCTTCTTCTTCTTCTTCTTCTTCTTCTTCTTCTTCTTCTTCTTCTTCTCTTCTTCTTGCTCTTCTCTTCTTTCTCTTCTTCTTCTTCTTCTTCGCATTCTTCTTCCTTCTTCTTCTTCTCTTCTTCTTCTTCTTCTTTCGCTTCTTCTTCTTCTTCTCTTCTTCGCTTCTTCTTTTCTTCTTCTTCTTCTTCTTTTCTTCTTCTCTTCTTCTTCTTCTTCTTCTTCTTCTTCTTCTTCTTCGCATTCTTCTTCGCATTCTTCTTCGCATTCTTCTTCGCATTCTTCTTCGCATTCTTCTTCGCATTCTTCTTCGCATTCTTCTTCGCATTCTTCTTCGCATTTTTTCTTCTTCTTCTTCTTCTTCTTCTTCTTCTTCTTCTTCTTCTTCTTCTTCCCTTCTTCTTCTTCTTCTTTTTTCTTCTTCTTCTTCTTCTTCTTCTTCTTCTTCTTCTTCTTCTTCTTCTTCTTCTTCTTCTTCTTCTTCTTCTTCTTCTTCTTCTTCTTCTTTTCTTCTTCTTCTTCTTCTTCTTTTTCTTCTTCTTCTTTCTTCTTCTTCTTCTTCTCTTCTTCTTCCTTCTTCTTCTTCTTCTTCTTCTTCTTCTTCTTCTTCTTCTTCGCATTCTTCTTCTTCGCATTCCTTCTTCCTTCGCATTCTTCTTCTTCGCATTCTTCTTCTTCGCATTCTTCTTCTTCGCATTCTTCTTCTTCGCATTTTTTCCTTTTCTTCTTCGCATTCTTTCTTCTTTCGCATTCTTCTTCTTCGATTCTTCTTCTTCGCATTCTTCTTCTTCGCATTTTTCTTCTTCTTCGCATTCTTCTTCTTCATTCTTCTTCTTCGCATTCTTCTTCTTCGCATTCTTCTTCTTCGCATTCTTCTTCTTGCATTCTTCTTCTTCGATTCTTCTTCTTCATTCTTCTTCTTCGCATTTTCTTCTTCGCATTCTTCTTCTTCGCTTCTTCTTCTTCGCATTCTTCTTCTTCGCATTCTTCTTCTTCGCATTCTTCTTCTTCGCCCTTCTTCTTCTTCGCATTCTTCTTTCTTCGCATTCTTCTTCTTGCATTCTTCTTCTTCTTCTTCTTCTTTCTTCTTCTTCTTCATTCTTCTTCTTCTTCTTTTCTTCTTCTTCTTCTTCTTCTTCTTCTTCTTCTTCTTCTTCTTCTTCTCTTCTTCTTTTCTTCTTCTTCTTCTTCTTCTTCTTCTTCTTCTTCTTCTTCTTCTCTTCTTCTTCTTCTTCTTCTTCTTCTTCTTCTTCTTCTTCTTCTTCTTCTTCTTCTTCTTCTTCTTCTTCTTCTTCTTCTTCTTCTTTCTTCTTCTTCTTCTTCTTCTTTCTTCTTCTTCTTCTTCTTCTTCTTCTTCTTCTTCTTCTTCTTCTTCTTCTTCTTCTTCTTCTTCTTCTTCTTCTTTTCTTCTTCTTCTTCTTCTTCTTCTTCTTCTTCTTCTTCTTTTCTTCTTCTTCTTCTTCTTCTTCTTCTTCTTCTTCTTCTTCTTCTTCTTCTTCTTCTTCTTCTCTTCTCTTCTTCTTCTTCTTCTTCTTCTTCTTCTTCTTCTTCTTTCTTCTTCTTCCCTTCTTCTTCTTCTTCTTCTTCTTCTTCTTCTTCTTTTCTTCTTCTTCTTTGCATTCTTCTTCTTCTTCTTCTTCTTCTTCTTGCATTCTTCGCATTTCTTCTTCTTCTTCTTCTTTCTTCTTCTTCGCATTCTTCTTCTTCTTCTTCTTCTTCTTCTTCGCATTCTTCTTTTCTTCTTCTTCTTCTTCTTCTCTCTTCATTCTTCTTCTTCTTCGCTTCTTCTTCTTCTTCTTCTTCTGCTTCTTCTTCTTCTTTCTTCTTCTTCTTCTTCATTTTCTTCTTCTTTTCTTCGCTTCTTCTTCTTCTTCTTCGCATTCTTCTTCTTCTTCTTCTTCTTCTTCTCTCTTGCATTCTTCTTCTTCTTCTTCTTCTTCTTTCGCATTCTTCTTCTTCTTTTCGCATTTTCTTCGCTTCTTCGTTCTTCTTCCTTCTTCTTCTTTCTTCTTCTTCTTCTTCTTCTTCTTCTTCGTTCTTCCATTCTTGCTTCTTCTTCTTCTTCTTCTTCTTCGCATTCTTCTTCGCATTCTCTTCTTCTTCTTCGATTCTTCCTTCTTCTTCATTCTTCTTCTTCTTCGCTTCTTCTTCGCATTCTTCTTCTTCTTCTTCTTCTTCGCATTCTTTCTTCTTCGCATTCTTCTTCTTCTTCTTCGCATTCTTCTTCTTCTTCTTCGCATTCTTCTTCTTCTTCGATTCTTCTTCTTCTTCTTCCATTCTTCTTCTTTCATTCTTCTTCTTCTTGCTTCTTCTTCTTCTTCTTCTTCTTCTTCTTCTTCTTCTTCTTCTTCTTCCTTTTCTTCTTCCTTCTTCCTTCTTCTTCCTTCTTCTTCTTCATTCTTCTTCTCTTCATTCTTCTTCTTCTTCTTCTTCTTCCTTCTTCTTTCTTCTTTCTTCGCATTCTTCTTTTCTTCTTCTTCATTCTTCTTCTTCTTATTTTCTTCTTCTATTCTTCTCGCATTCTTCTTCTTCTTCTTCTTCGCTTTTCTTCTTCTCCTTCTTCTTCGCATCTCCTTCTTCTTCTTCCTTCTTCTTCTTCTTCTTCTTCTTTCTTCTTCTTCTTCTTTCATTCTTCTTCTTCGCATTTCTTCTTCGCATTCTTCTTCTTCTTGCATTCTTCTTCTTCATTCTTCTTCATCTTCTTCTTCTTCTTCTTCTTCCCCCCCCCCCCCCCCCCCCCCCCCCCCCCCCCCCCCCCCCCCCCCCCCCCCCCCCCCCCCCCCCCCCCCCCCCCCCCCCCCCCCCCCCCCCCTTCTTCTTCCTCTTCTTCTTCTTCTTCTTCTTCTTGCTTCTTCTTCTTCTCTTCCTTCCCCCCCCCCCCCCCCCCCCCCCCCCCCCCCCCCCCCCCCCCCCCCCCCCCCCCCCCCCCCCCCCCCCCCCCCCCCCCCCCCCCCCCTTCTTCTTTTTTCTTTTCCTTCTTTTCTTCTTCTTCCTTTTCTTCTTTTCTTTCTTTATTCTCTCTTCTTTTCATTCTTCTTCTTCTTTCTATTCTTTCTTCTTCATCTCTTCTCCTTCTTCTCATCTTCTTCTTCTTCTACTTCTCTCTCTCTTCTTCTTTCTTCTGCTTCTCTTCTTCTTTTCTTTCTTCTTCTTCTTTCTTCTTCTTCCTTCTTTCTTCTTCTTTTTCTTCTCTTCTTCTTCTTTCTTCCTTCTTTCTTCTTCTTCTTCTTTCTTCTTCCTTCTCTTCTTGTTTTTCTTCTTTTTCCTTCTTCTTCCCTTCTTCTTTCTTTTTTTCCTTCTTCTTCCCCTTCTTCTTTTTCTTTTTTTCTTTAAATTTTTTCCCTTTTTTTTCCTTCTTCCTTCTTCTTTCCTTCTTCTTCTTCCTTTTTTTCTCTTCTCCTTCTTCTTTTCTTCTTCTCTTCTTTTCCCTTTTCTTTTTCTTTTTCCCCCTTCTTCTTCTTCTTCTTCTTCCCCTTCCCCTTTTTCTTCTTTTTTTTCCTTTTTCCCTTTTTCTTCTTTTTCTTCGCTTTTTTTCTTTTTTTCCTTCTTTTCCTTTTTCTTCTTCTTTGCATTTTCTTTTCCATTTTCGCTTCTTCTTTTTTTTCTTCGATTTTCTTCCTTCTTCTTCGATTTTTTTCTTCCTTTTCTTCTTTTCCCTTCTTCTTGCATTTTTTTCCTTCTTTTTTCTTCGCATTCTTTTTCTTCGCATTTTCTTCCCTTCTTTGCATTCTTCCATTCTTCTTCCCTTTTTGTTTTTCTTCTTCTTTGCTTTTCTTTTCTTCTTCTTTTTCTCTTCTTTTTTCTTCTCTTCTTCCTTTTTTTTTTTTTCTCTTCCCTTTTCTTTTCTTCTTCCTTCTTCTTCTTTTATTCTTCTTCCTTTTTTTTCCTCTTCTTTTCTTCTTTTTCCTTCTTTTCTTCTTCTTCTTCTTTTTTTTCTTTTTCTTCTTTCCTTCTTCTTCTTCTTCTTCTTTTCTTTTTCTTTCCTTTTCGTTCTTTTCTTTTTCTTTTTCTTCTTCTTTCTTCTTCTTCTTTTCTTCTTCTTCTTTTTTCTTCTTCTTCTTCTTTTCTTCTTCCTTCTTTTCTTTTTCTTCTTCTTTTTTCCTTTTCTTTTTTCATCTTCCTTTTTCTTCTTCTTTTCTTCTTCTTTCCTTTCTTCTTTTTTTTCTTCTCTTCTTTTCCCCTTCCTTCGCATTTTCTTTTTTCTTTTCCTTTTCTTCTTTTTTCTTTTTTCTTCTTTTCTTTTTTCTTCTTCCATTCTTCTTCTTTTCCTTCTTCCTTTTTCTTCTTCTTTTCCCTTCTTTTCTTCTTTCTTTTCTTTTTCTTTTTCTTCCTTTTCCTTTTCTTTTCTTCCCCCTTTTTTCTTTTCTTCTTTTTCTTCCCTTTTCCCCCTTCATTTTTTCCCCTTTTTTCCCCCCCCCTTTTGCCCCCCCCCCTTTTTTTTTTTTTCCCCCCT
>CM060306.1:30724254-30726880 GCA_030674185.1 Monoplex corrugatus | reverse complement strand
TTTGCAAACTGTTTCTGGTATCTCGAGTTCAATTCCAGCCCGCAACTTTCAAAACTGGCCTTTTCGCTGCCCATTCTCTCTTGGTCTGGAGGCTGGGCTGGACCTGGTTGGTACGCGTTGTGTGGCTATGTCTCGGGGTTTGTCATATCCCTACCTTCACCTTGCCATTCGGTTTATACAGAAGGTAACAGATGACTGATAATCAGCCAAGCCAAAACAGCATTCGAGAAGATGAAAAGCATTCTTACCAATAAATACCTATCAATAAACATCAGGAAGAGAGTTCTAGGATGTTATGTAGAACCAATACTGTTGTACGGTTGTGAGGCGTGGACAGTCAACACTCAAAGCCAGAACAAGATTGAGGCAGCCAAGATGTGGTTTCGAAGAAGAATGTTGAGAGTTCCATGGACAGCAAAGAAAACAAACGAATCAGTCTTGATGGAGGCAGACACAAGAAGATCATTAATAAAGAAGATTAGGAAAAGACAGTCAACATTTATAGACCATTTTAAGAGGAAAGGAGAATTAGAGCACCTGGTCACAACATGAAAGCTGGAGGGAAATAGAGCACCAGGTAGACCCAGGGAAAAAATATTGGACGGACTTGCAGGGTGGCTGAGGACAGAGAAGGCGGAAGATGTGCTTGCGGCAGCAAGGGATAGATACATATGGAGGGCCATGATCGCCAACGCCATGCGGCAGGGCACATGATGATGATGATAAACAGATGACTGAGTCTCGGAATGGGTCATGCAATTCATGAACTCCACCCCACCCCCCATTCCCCGTTTGCTTGGTGAAGTGACTATCGAGTGGCGTAGGGAGCTTGGGAGGTGACTGTCCGGATGGTGGCGAAGCAGTGATGCTACGGGTCCCATCGGCACCCTCGTGGTCTTTCTTGTTAACTTGTTCACTTCTGACCATGTCACCTTAGTGTTTCATAGGGTCATCTTCTCCTGCCTTCCCACTTCAAGACTTTGCCAGGGCATGGGGCTTTGCAGAGGCTCAAGGAGTCTGGCACATAATTGCCGGCAATAGAATTGTCTGAGTGCGTTAAATCCCTCTTAAACAAACTTCAAATTCCAGACTGTGTCAAAACTAGGAGTTTGTTTGTTTGTTTGTTTCTTTCTTTCTTTCTTTCTTTCTTTCTTTCTTTCTTTCTTTCTTTCTTTCTTTCTTTCGTTCTTCCCTTCTTCTTTTTCTTTCTTTCTTTCTTTCTTTTCTCTTTGTTTCTTTGTTTTTTTTGTTTCTATGTTTATAATCACTTTCTTTTACGAATTGCCAGTCGATGCTTTTTTGTATTTTGTTAACGAGATGGTCTTGACTCTTGACTTTCGTCACCACCACAACCATCGTCCCCCTCCACCCGCACGTAAGTTCCCAGGGTATATCGAACAACAACGGCCAGTGAGCCTAATCGATACAGAAACGCACCACACACACACACACACACACACACACACACACACACACACACACCACACAACAAATACACGTGCGCACACACACACACACTCATACAAACATGCAATAGCACGCATGCATGCACACTCACACATGCACACACACAGGCACACACACATGTACACACAACACACACACACTCAAACTCACAAACACACGCGTGTGCACACACACGCACACGCACAAATGCATGCGCGCGCACACACACTCATACAAACACACTCACACACACACACAACACACACACACACACACACACACACACACACACAACACACAAACACACAACACACACACACACACACACACAACGCACAAAACCGCTCGCATAGTGACATCTACATGCAGTATATACCTGCACAATGTTTTATTAATAAATCCTTTAATAAACCTACACACACACACACACACACAACACACACACACACACACACACACACACACACACACACTACCACAACATATATATATCATACATATATACATATATCTGTATACTATATACAGGGGGGGTGCAAAAGTAGGTATACAGTAGTATCACATCATTATTATAATGCTTAATTCATTATTAGTTGCCCCTATTTTCGATATTTTCAGTGTCCTTTATTGTATTTTATCGCAACTAATAATATGCATGTACCTTTATCCTAACTTTTAGGGTTTTTTATTTTTTGTAGGTAAAGCGGCAATTTAATTTACATCAAAAGTGGCAATTTAATTTGACCATGGCTGATAATTTGACAGACGAGGAGCGCAAATGGATATTAAAACAATACTGGAAGACAGATGGACTTCTTTTTGGGGGGATATGTAAAGGAAAGGGTTTTCGCACGCAAGCCGCGCACTGTTAATGACATGATTCAGTTCATCTTGCAGGCTTGTCAAGAAATTGATGCTGATAAAGATCTTTGTGTTAGAGTGTGCATGAGTGTCCGCTCTCGATTAGAGGAGTGTGTGAATACCGACGGCAAGCAGTTTGAGTGTCTGAGGGATTAAGGCTGTGCTTGTCATTACATGTGTATGCAATATTCATTTGTTTGTATGACAAATGCAGTGAGTATTGTACGTGTTTTCTTTTTTCATAACTGTATACCTACTTTTGCACCCCCCTGTATGTATATACCATGAGACAGAACAAAATGTACAACAGTCCAACAGG
>CM060306.1:30714254-30716754 GCA_030674185.1 Monoplex corrugatus | reverse complement strand
AAAAGAAGAAGAAAGAAGAAGAAGAAGAAAGAAGAAGAAGAAGAAGAAGAAGAAAGAAAGAGGAAGAAGAAGAAAGAAAAAAGAAGAAAGAAGAGAAGAAGAAGAAGAAAAGAGAAGAAAGAAGAAGAAGAAGAAGAAGAAGACGAAAAGAAGAAGAAAGGAAAGAAAAGAAAGAAGAGAAAGGAAGAAGAAGAAGAAAAGAAAGAAAGAAGAAGAGAGAAGAAGAAGAAGAAGAAGAAGAAGAAGAGAAGAAGCGAAAAGAAGAATGCGAAGAGAGAAGAAGAAGAAGAAGAAGAAGGAAAGAAGAAGAAGAAGAGAAGAAGCGAAGAAGAAGAAGAAGAGAAGAAGAAGAAGAAGAAGAAGAGAAGAAGAAGAGGAAGAAGAGAAGAAGAAAGAAGAAGAAGAAGAGGAAGAAGAAGAGAAAGAAGAAAGAAGAAGAAGAAGAAGAGAAGAAGAAGGAAGAGAAGAAGAAGAAAGAAGAGAAGAAGAAGAATGCGAAGAAGAAAAGGGAAGAAGAAGAAGAGAGAAAAAGAAGAAGAAGAAGAAAGAAGAAAAAGAAGGAAGAGAAGAAGAAGAGAAAAGGAAGAAGAAGAAGAGAAGAAGAGAAGAGAAGAAGAAGAAAAGGGAAGAAGAAGAGGAAAGAAGAAGAAGAAGAGAAGAGAAAAAGAAAGAAGAAAGAAGAAGAAGAAGAAGAAAAGAAAAAAAAAAAAAAAGAAAAGAAGAGAAGAGAAAGAAGAAGAAGAAAAGAAGAGAGAGAAGAAGAGAAGGAAGAAAAGAAAGAAGAAGAAGAAAAAAAGAAAGAAGAAGAAGAAGAAGAGAGAGGAAAAAAGAGAAAGAAGAGAAGAGAAGAAGAAGAAAAAAAAGAAGAAGAAGAGAGAGAAAAGAAAGAGAAGAGAAGAGAAAAAAAAAAGAAAAGAAAGAGAAAAAGAGAGAAGAAGAAGAAAGAAGAAGAGAAGAGAGAAGAAGAAAGGAAAGAAGAAGAAGAAGAAGAAGAAAAAAGAAGAGAAAGAAAGAAAGAAAAAGAAAAAGAAGAAGAAAGAAGAAAAAGAAGAGAGAGAGAAGAAGAAGAAGAGGAAGAGAAGAAGAAGAAGAGAAAAGAAGAAGAAGAAGAAGAATGAAGAAGAAGAAAAGAAGAAAAGAAGAAGAAGAGAGAAGAAGATAAGAAGAAGAAATGCGAAAAAGAAGAAAGCAAGAAAGAAGAAGAAGAAGAGAGAAGAAGAAAAAAAGAAGAAAAGAAGAAGAAGGAAAAGAAAGAAGAAAGAAGAAGGAAAAAAAGAAGAAAAAGAAAGAAAAAAAGAAGAGAAGAAGAAGAAGAAGAAGAAGAAAGCGAGAAAAGAAAAGGAAAAGATGAAGAAGAAGAAAGAAAAGAGAAAAGAAAAAATGCAAGAGAAGAAGAAAAAGAATAAAAGAGAGAAGAAGAAGAAGAAGAAAGAAGAAGAAGAAGAAGAAAAAGAAAAGAAAGAAGAAGAAGAAGAAGAAAAGAAGAAGAAGAAGAAGAAGAATGCGAAAGAAGAAGAAGAAGAAGAGAGAAGAAGAAGAAGAAGAAGAAGAAAGAAGAAGAAGAAAGAAGAAGAAGAAGAAGAAGGAAGAAAAGAAGAAGAAGGAAAGAAAGAAGAAAAGAAGAAGAAGAAGAAGAAGAAAAAGAAGAAGAAATGAGAAGAAGAAGAAAGAAGAAGGAAGAAAAGAAGAAGAAGAGAAGAAGAAGAAGAAAGAAGAAGAGAAGAAGAAGAAGAAGAAGAAGAAGAAGAAGAAGAAGAAGAAGGGAAAAAGAAGAAGAAAAGAAAGAAGAAGAAGAAGAATGGAAAGAAAGAAGAAGAAGAAGAGAAGAAGAAGAAGAAGAAGAAGAAAGAAGAAGAATGGAAGAAAGAAAAGAAAGAAGAAGAAGAAGAATGAGATAGGAAAGAAGAAGAAGAAGAAGAAGAAGAAGAAGGAGAAAAAGAAGAAGAAGAAGAGAAGAAGAAGAGAAGAAGAAGAAAAGGAAGAAGAAGAAGAAAGAAGAAGAAGAAAGAAGAAGGAAGAAAAGAAAGAAGAAGAAGAAGAGAAGAAAAGAAAGAAAAGAAGAAGAAGCGAAGAAGAAGAAGAAAAGAAGAAGAAGAAGAAGAGAAGAAGAAGAGAAGAGAAGAAGAAGGAAGAAGAAAGAGAAGAAGAAGAAGGAAGAAGAAGAAGAGAAAATGCGAAGAAAAAGAAGAAGAAAGAAAGAAGAAGAAGGAAGAAGAAGAAGAAGAAGAAGAAAAGAAGAATAGAGAAAGAAAGAAAGAATGCGAAAAGAAGGAAGAAGAAGAGTCGAAGAAGAAGAAGAAGAAGGAAAAAAGAAGAAGAAGAATGCGAAGAAGAAGAATAAGAAGAAGAAGAAAGAAGAAGAAAAAGAAGAAGAAGAAAAGAAGAGAAGAAAAAGAAGAAAAGAAGAAGAAGAAAGAGAAGAAGAAAAGGGAAAAAGAAGAAGAAAAGAAGAAGAAGAAGAGAAGAAAATAGAAGAAGAAGAAGAAGAAAGAAGAAGAAG
>CM060306.1:30705982-30708482 GCA_030674185.1 Monoplex corrugatus | reverse complement strand
AGACAGACACACAGACGGACAGGTAGAGAGAGAGAGAGACAGACAGACAGACATACAGACAGAGAGACAGAGAGGCAGACAGAGAGACAGACAGACAGACAGACAGACAGACAGACAAACAGACGGAGCGAAGTTTCTTTGGGCAAACACCATGATGAGAGGTAGCAATCTTTCCTCCCTCACTGCACTGCATTACTCTCCCTGACCCTGGTACCCATTCACAAAAGAATGGATAAATAGAACGAAGACTACAACGGTCAGTGAGATTGATTGGATTTGTCATGTCTGTGAAGTGTACGTGCGTCAAACACTACCGTACTTGTTTTCTCACAGTACCAAGCATCACTGGACTAACAGAGTCCACTCTGTGCAACATGACTTTATCATCACCCTGCAGGAAACCATTATAACGGTTCGATACCAACAGCTCAAAGCCCCAATCCCTGTTGTGCTCATCTTGTGTGTTGCCCTGACTATGAAAGTACAAGGCAGAAAGTGGACTTACAGCAGAAATATACAGGCTGGCTGAACTTGGAGCAGCTCTGAATACTACTTTAACATTATCCGCCCCGTGAACAAAAATCACGAAATTTTTTTCATCAGTTTCCTGGTTTTTTATGCACACACGTGGTAGACTACTGCAAGAAAGTTATTGTTCTGTTAAGAACAACAACCAATGTCAACTAAAAAAATCAATTCCTAGCAGTTCTATCTGAGCTGTTGTTTGATTTTCCTTGATCCTGTTTAGTGAAACCAATCTTTTTTGTTTGCCTTTTTTCTTTGTCCATTAGACATATTTTTCTCGTATTTCTGACTTTGAATGTAAAGTAAGTGGCGTTTCCAGTCCAGTTATGTTGAATGGCTAATTGATGAATGCTTGACTTGATATACATCGATTGCCTGTTTGGTTGTGTTGCCTCCTTTATGAACATGACAGTTTCATTTTGATCACGGTTTTTAATTATTTTAATTTTTTGTTTATTTATTCATTATTATTTATTTGTTTGTTTGTTTATTTATTATCTATTTACTTATATGTTTATTTATTTATTTGTTTGTTTGTTTGTTTTTTGCGTAAAATCAGTGCTGAAATAGTGTTTGTGGTCTGCTGGGCTGCAAATCGCACAACTGAGTGGGTGATTGACGTAGCTGTTGTTATCGTTTTTTTTTTTTATTGATTGACTGGGTGGATTCAAATTTAATGTAGTATTGATGAAACAGATTATTCGCATGTGAGAAAAATCCAATGTTTTGAAAAAGTACATTAATTTTCATCCTGGGTCGCGAGGTTTCTGCATGTTGCCTCCTGTTTATTTAGGTGTAGAGAAAGATTTGAGGGGAGAGAGAGAGAGAGAGAGAGAGAGAGAGAGAGAGAGAGAAAGAGAGAGAGAGAGAGAGAGACAGACAGACAGACAGACAGACAGACAGATAGAGACAGATAGAGACAGAGACTGGGACACAGAGACAGAGACAGAGACAGAGAGACAGAGAGAGATGGAGCGAGAGAAAGAAATAGGGCAAAGTTTCTTTGGGCAGGCAAGCATCATGATCAGGTAGCAAATCTTTCCTCCGTCACTGCACTACATTACCCTCCTTGACCCTGGTACCCATTCACAAAACAATGGGTAAATAGAACGAGGACAACAACGGTCAGTGAGATTGATTGGATTTGTCACGTCTGCGAAGAGTACGTACGTCAAACACTACCGTACTTGTTTTCTCACAGTACCAAGCATCACCGGACTAACAGAGTCCACTCTGTGCAACATGACTTTGTCATCACCCTGCAGGAAACCATTATAACGGTTCGATACCAACAGCTCAAAGCCCCAGTCCCTGTTGTGCTCATCTTGTGTGTTGCCCTGGCTATGAAAGTACAAGGCAGAAAGTGGACTTACAGCAGAAATATACAGGATGGCTGAACTTTGGAGCAGCTCTGAACACCGCATTAACATTATCCGCCCCATGACAACAACAACAACAACAACAAAAGAAAAAATCTTTTTCATCAGTATCCTGGGTTTTATGCATACACGTGGTAGAGTTATAAGCAAGAAATTGATAATGTTCAGTTAAAAAAAAAAGAACCACTGGTAACTGAAAACAAACCAGTTAATAGCAGTTTTATTTAAGCTCTTATTTGATTTTCATATATCTTGTTTCTTTAGTGAAACCAAATTTTGTGCCTTTTTCTTTTGTTCATTAGACATACTTTTTCGTATTTTTTTTAATTTGAATGTAGAATAATTGTCGCTTCTGGCGCAGCCTGTGGTTTATCTTCATTAAAAGGTTGTGTTGAATATCTGATTGATGAATGCTTGATTTGATATACACTGATTGCCTGTTTTGGATCCGTTGCCTCATTTATGAACTAAGAAAGTTTGGTTTTGATCAAGCTTTTTATTTATTTATTATTGATTTATTGGTTTATTGATTAATTTATTTAATTATCTATTTATTTATCTATTTATTATTATTCATTTATTTATTTTTGGGTGCA
>CM060306.1:30698482-30703482 GCA_030674185.1 Monoplex corrugatus | reverse complement strand
AATTTGAATACGGTTAATTTAATCAGTCTTTTTTTTATTTTTTATAGTTTAATGCAGTATAACTGCATGATGTCGAGCTACTGAATCAGCCGATCAATTCTGTGGTTTATATAATCCTGGCTCAGGAGATCGTCAGCATTATTTCACAGCTAAAAGCACGTTGAAATTGAAACTGATTATACAATCCAAGCATCAAATCAATGAAAAAATAAAAAGGCAACACAGTCAGGAAGCATGCAAACTATGTGTACGAAGTAATTTATCCCGTCTATGAAATTTTGAAGAAGAATATTAAATTCTTGACGAAGATAAATGCAGCCACTCTGGAGATGTCAACTATTCTACTTTATTTATTACTCCTAGGTGAAGAAAAGAAAGGCTGTGAGAATAAATGCAATATATGAGATAATTTCATAGTGATGATGATGATGATGATGATGATGATGATGATGATGATGATGATGATGATGATGATGGATCATCATACAAGATACAAGATACTTTATTGCCAAGTTCAGATAAAAAGGAATTTTGCTTGCTGACATCATGCTCACTCCATTTACACTCACAGTGATGATGATGATGATGATGATGAATACGATGACGACGACGACAACGAGAACGACGACGACGATGTTGATGTTGATGATGATGCTAACAACACTGTTAATGATGATGATAATCATGATAATGATAATACCATCATCATCATCATTATGACATGATGGTAATAATGATAATGATGACGTTACTGATAATGGTGATAACAATTAATACAATATCCATGATTATAACATGACAATAATCGTATTGACGTTTAGAAAATAATTCGAAACAATCAAAACTCCAAACATTAACACTGAACATAAAACTAGTTTCAATACAGCAGAAATGGAGAAACAAGAAATAAAGTGACACTGCTAAAGCCAAAGTGACACTGCTAAAGCCAAAGTGACACTGAGCTAAAGCCAAAGTGACACTGCTAAGCCAAAGTGACACTGCTAAAGCCAAAGTGACACTGCTAAAGCCAAAGTGACACTGCTAAAGCCAAAGTGACACTGCTAAAGCCAAAGTGACACTGCTAAAGCCACACTTTCAAATTGACGTCGTGTCTTTTTTAATTGATCAGTTCACAATGGACGCTGTTCAATTCTTGCACACTGTCGTCGCTTAAATGTAAATTTGAACAACAATAAATTTCTCACGTTAGCCTACCACGGGTGTATACAAACGCCAGGAGATCGATAAAAACAATTTCCTTTTCACACGGGGAGAGCTACGTTAAAGCAGTAGCCAAAGCTGTTCCAAGTTCCACCATTCTCTGCTTACGTCCCCTTTTGGCCTTCTGCTTTCACAGCCAGGTGGAACGCACAAGACGAACACAGGAGCTATTGCTTATTCTTATTGTTGCTTAAAACCCAGCCGACTGCGTAGAGCCATATCATTGCTATAACCGTGTCAATACACACACATACAGAGTTCTTCAACGGGAAAAAAAAGGAACAGAAAATTAAGTACACATCAATGCATTCGTGCGAATAATCTAACGACAGGCGCCTGGCGTTGACCACGCCGTCCAGTATACCACACAGGGGATCTTAAAAACATATCTGAATACAAATTTGAACATAATTAAGACACTAAAACGTGTATAAAAACAGGCCCAAATTATTTAAATTGCTTCCGCATATCTCATTTCCTTATAGCAAAAAATGAACTTGATACATGTACCCAGCTATCAACCCTAAGAAAAAGTATGTAAGACTATTGAAAACGTACAGACCAATGGACAAGCAAGGGAGAAAATAATAGGAAGAAATGACAGAAAGCAAAGTAACAAAGCAGAAACAAAGAGAGAGAGAGACAGAAAAGAGGGAATTTCTAGCACAGCATTTCCAGAAGATGGGGATACTATTCATACTGAACACCAGGGGGTGGGGGGGGGCTGTTACTGTTGACATGGAACCTTGATCATGGTTTCCTACTGGTGATGCCAAAGTGGTGTCCGTAGTGAATATTGCTAGTCTCGTGCTGCATGGTACTGAGAGAAACAGATCTTATCCTTGGACGTACACTTATATAGACATATATAGACACAGACATAAGAAATCCAGTCAGGCAAATGTAGAAAGACGAAGACAGCCCCAAGAAAGAGAAAGACGGGTTGTTTCACATGCGAAAGTAAGCATTTACAACATCACAGGGACAAAATGGACCTTTTATCTGACAGAACAAAACGCAAAAAGAAACAAAACTAAAACCTTCGAGAAAGATAAAAAAGAAGGAAAGAAAGAAAGAAACAGAAAAAAGACTGTTAATGGCCGGTAGCAGTTGACTAAGTCTGAATGGGTTCCAGAAGACCCTTGCTGTGTGCTCAGTCAGTATTTAGTTCCCTCAATGGGAAAGTCCTATTCTTTCCAAAGCACGTGACACGATCACATTTGAATTACTTTTTGGTCCTTTACAATCTTTTCCTTTTGTTAAAAAATAACAAACAAAAGGAATCCAGTCAACCTCACTGACCTATATAATCTTTCTATTAACAGATCCTATGGACCTAAATGTGACAATAAATCCCCAAGTTCTAGAAATATTTCAGCTGTCTAAAAGTCACACCAAACCTAGATAAACCTCGTTTCGTTTATGGTACATTGCTTATAGTCATGTGGCGGCTTGTTCGGCATAGAGATACACATCCTACTTATCCAGTCTGACTGTACATTTCCAGTCTTGTTCGGTCCCTTATCCACTCAGCAGTGAATGGGTAGTAGCGGCAGGGAAGGCAAAACGACGAGCGAGAAAAGATTGGCGCTCCATCATAATGCTGTTCCTGAGACAACTTGATGTCTCGTCTGTGCCTTCACATTTTCCCACCACATCAGGCTTATGGAGACAATGCTGTACGTTTATCTTTTACCTGATGTAAAACTCATTACAAACTGGCCTGATTTTTACTGCAGGCTTCACTGGTCTGGGCGATGTTCAGTAAGGAGAAGGGTACATTATGTTCATCATTCTTATAGTTTCATGTTTCTAAGATCAATGTTATCACTCATGGCTCTGAAAGGGAACCTCCGGACCTGGCCAGCTCATGGGTTTACATGCATGCTTAAGGCATGTGCCACGGTCACCATACACGTGGCAGCAGTGACGTTAGTACATACGGAATTCGTTCCGAGCGCGGAGACATCTTAAGAAACTGAAACTGAAACTGAAACTGAAAATGAAAGGGACTTTGCTCATGTATACTACACGTCATTATTGAAGGGCCAGGAACGTTTTTGAGTCAATTTTTGAAAGGAGAAATAACCTATTTTCTCTTACTCTTTTCTCCAATTCGTTGCCGTAACTGAATGGATAAGAGCTCAGACAACATTGCAGTTTCCTTTTGGCACGTGTTTGGGGATTTGCCGATTTGCAATGGGCGGCCCAAGGAAGACAATTTCCACACGAAATTGTCGAATCTTCAGCAGGGTCTCTCTGACGACGCAGGCAAGGTAGCGACAAAATTCGCTTTGCACGTGCAAGGCAAGCCCTTTTTGAACACTACTCCAGCCAAAGTTGCCCGCAGACGAGGATAAAAAGGACCCGTTCTTGGTTCGTTTTAACCATGCTTTCAAGACGACGGATGACGGATGAGCAGCGGGGGAGAGCCCTCGCTCTGCTTGATGAAGGCCTAGCGCAGCGGGAAGTTGCTAGACGACTTGAAGTGTCGCATTCCACAATCCAGAGACTGCTGGAGCGCTTCAATGAGACTGGAAAGGCGTCACACGGGTCGACCCAGAGTAACGACAAGACAGCAAGACCGCTACCTTGCCCTCTCCGTCCTGAGGGAAAGGGCATCCACTGCGGTGACCTTGAGGGGTCAGCTGAGGGACGCAACAGGTGCTAACATCAGCTGCAGCACGGTGAGAAGACGGCTACATGAGGCAAACTTGAGGTCACGGAGACCGGCCGTCCGACCCGTGCTGTCACCGGTCAACAGAGTGCGCCGCATGACCTGGGCCAGGGAGCACGTGACCTGGACAAGGCAACAGTGGGCCCGGGTCTTGTTTTCGGATGAGTCCAGGTTCACCCTGACCTTTAACGATGGCCGGGCTCGGGTGTGGCGACGTCAAGGGGAGAGGTTCGCTGACGCCACTGTCCAAGAGCATAACCGGTACGGCGGCGGGTCGGTGATGGTGTGGGGTGGCATGAGCCGTGGTACCCGGACCCCCCTGCTCCCCATTGACGGCATCCTGAACGGGGTCCGGTACCGGGACGAGGTTCTGGCGGCCGTGGCACTGCCTGCGCTTGTGGACCTTGGTCAAGGCGCCATCTTCCAGGACGACAATGCACCTGCGCATCGAGCACGCCTTGTGACCGACTTCCTGGAGCAGCATGAAGTCGTCCGTATGGCCTGGCCAGCGTGCTCACCTGACCTGAACCCAATTGAACACATCTGGGATGTGCTCGGGAGGCGCATCAGGGACAACCACCCCCCACCGGGCACCCTGGCCAGGCTGGTCGACATCCTGCAGATCGAGTGGGTGGCCATCCCTCAGGACACACTCCGTACCCTTGTGGGGTCGATGCATCGGCGCTGTGAAGCATGCATCCAGGCTCGGGGCGGACACACGCGATATTGAAAACAGATTGGCCAAATCTGACACTTTCTGTTTTTTGAAAAGGGGGGGATGTTCCTTTAAATGCATGTGCTGTTCACTAATGGGTCATTGTGCTAATTTCTTTTTACAAAACAGGTGTGGAAATGATGAAATAAAACATAGAATCAATTCTAAACATTGTCAATTATTTCAACTTAAAATTAGAGAGGAAGGAAGAAGTGGCCCTTAAATTATGATTAGGAGTATATGTAAAGCGAATCAGAATGCACTTGGAAGAGATTACGGTCGATGATTTTAACGTGTTTTAAACGAATACTTCTCTTATGGAAGGGAATCAAAACACAAAATGGTCAGTTCGCCAGATGAAGAGGAGGAAAGACAGAACAGAACGAT
>CM060306.1:30620982-30693482 GCA_030674185.1 Monoplex corrugatus | reverse complement strand
ACACACGTCGAAACAGTCGATCAACTGTTTGCTTTAGATCCCAGCTAACTGCAGAGACAATTTCAGGGCTAAATGCACTCTAAAATTGAAATTGATCAAAACCCATCCTCTGGTTAACTACTTTCTGTTTCCTATCTTAGCTAAAATGTTTTGTGAGCAATGAAACTTCTAAGAATAAACAAAACAAGAACAAAAAAACAACAACAACAAACAAACAAACAAAAACTAAAAAAGCAAATCTTTAATAAAAATTCAAACGAATAAAGCATCTCCAATTATACAAGGAGGGAAAATGGCGAACAATTGTTGATATGAAACAACTGAAAATCGATTTTTTTTCATAAACGTAGATATTGAGTTGAACACGCACGAAGTAGATGATTTCAATTCTTATATTCATACATCACTCTCGTTCGGCTGTGAACTTGAACAAAGATGAATTCTTTGCTTTATTTACTCTGTGTGACTATAAAGCGAGGGATCGATGAAATCAATTTCCTTCTTTTTATTAGGCGAGAAATGTTGAAGCGGTAGCCAGAGCTGCTTTAGAGTCTACCAGTCAGTGTATTTCTGCTCAAAGTCTCTTCATGTCGTTTGCTTTCATAGCCAGGACAACACATAAGACGAGCACAGACCAGTCACCGTGGTGTAGTGGTTATTGCAACGGACTACCGACTGGACGGTTGTGGGTTCGAATCCCCACAGTCCATTCAAAAATCATTGTGGGCTTTAATTTTTTGGCTCTAACCGGCTCCTACCCAAAGCTGGGCGTGCTATGGGCTCATTGGGCAGACTGGGACCACACAATCGAGTCTTATCCACTTCACGGATGCGTCTTTGAGGGTGTTGCTCGAATCTTCTGGCCAGCACCGCAGGTGTCTGTATCTCTCGGGTCTGGTTAACGCCAGGATATAATCATTATGATAGTAAGCGTAGAGTACAGTCCTATCACACAGTTTCAATGCTAGATGAAACTCCACAGCTTTATGGTTTTCATCGTCATAGTCTTCATCATCATCATTGCATTGTAAAAAACTGTCGAAGCTTCTGTGGCTATTAAGGTGGCGGTAGAAAATGGGACAAAAAAAGGTGATTACAAAGGTAACCTCCCTGAGTGCAATGATCCTAAAAATAAAAGAAGAATAAAAACGAACAAACAAACAAACAAACGAAAAGGGGGGGTAAGAAAATTACGTACATATATCAATGCATTCGCGCGCATAATCTAAGGAAATGCTCCTGGCGCTGACCACTCCGTCCAGTTTATTGCACAGGGGGTTAAAAAACCATCATCTGTGATTATGCTATCATGATGATGGTGATGAGGGATCTGGGTGAGGACAATCATGTAGACAGCGTCAACTTGCAGAAGGGTGTAATGATAATGTAGGATGGGTGATTGTGTTCACTGCAATAATTCAAATCATGCAGTTGAGTAAGTCTGAAAGGGGTGATTAATCGCATAATGCAGACGATTCCATGCGTGATATAACTTCGTTGGGGGGGGGGGGGGGGGGGGGGGGCGATCCTGCAATTTTACGTTATGTTTTTTGTCCAGTTTTTATTTTATGGGTGTCATTAGTTACATGTATGTTTATATTTGTACACAGGTTTGTTGTTGTTGTAGTGGTTATTGCTGTTGTTGTTGTTGTTGTTGTGTTCGATCCGCTGGTGATAAATTGAGCGGATTGGTTAACGCCAGGGGCATATCCTTAGATTATGAAAAAAAGGAACAATGTGTGTTTGTATGTGTGTGTTTGTGTTGTGTGTTTGTGTGTGCGTGTGCGTGTGCGTGTGCGTGTGTGTGTGTGTGTGTGTGTGAACGTGCCTGTGTAGGAGGTAGGGGACAATTTTACGTGTACAGTGGTAGAAAGGGGATGTGTTTGTAATTTGGGGACGTGTTTGTAATTTGGAGACGTCCCCATAATACACAAAATTAAAATTGGCTCAAAATAAAAAAAATAATCTGAAAATAATATACCGTTGCGTATAAAATATAAATTACGTAATTTTGAAAAAAAATGTCCCCTAATTGCTACATGTTTTGTTTGTAGTAATTTGGGGACGTCCCTTAATTACTACATCCCACTGACCCTGTTCTCACACAGATTTTCATTCTTAGTCGGTTTAAAAGCGTATGTCTTTGGCTTCTTTACTGTCTGAGATTGATCTAGTGTTTTCTTTATGGTTTTCTGTCTATTGTTATTGCTGTGTAAGTGCTGATGGTGTTATTGTTGTTATTTTACCATTTTACCTCCCTCCGTTCTCCCCCTAACTGGAGTTCCCTCCCTCTGTTCACCCCTCCCAGAGTTCCCTCCGTCCGTTTCCCCCTACCAGGAGTTCCCTTCCACTGTTCACCCCACCCAGAGTTCCCTCCCTCTGTTCTCCACACACATACCCATCCGGAGTTCCCTCCCTGTTTCCCACTGACCCAGAGTTTCCTTCCACTGTTTCCCCCTTCCAGAGTTCCCTTCCTCTGTTCTCTACCGCCATCTGGAGTTCCCTCCCTGTGTTCTTCACTCTTCCCTCCCATCCAGAGTTCCCTCCCTCTGTTCCCCCCAACCTGTAGTTCCCTCCGTCTGTTCCCCTTGAGTACCCTACCTCTCTTCCCCCCAAGTTCCCTCCCTCTGTTCCCCCCACTAGTTCCTCCCTCTGTTCCCTGCACCCCAGCCCCCGAGTTCACTCACTTTGTTCCCAGGCCCCCCTTCTGAGTTTCCTCCCTCTGTTCTTCCCCGCTCCGGAGTTCCCTCCCTCTGTTCTACCGCCCTCTGGAGATCCCTAACTCTTTATTCTACTCCCCCCCCCCCCACTTGGACTTCAGGCTCTCTGTTCTACCCCCTGGAGTTCTCTCCCTTTCTTCTAACCCCATGGAGATCCCTCCCTCTTTTCACCTCCCCCCTGGAATTCTTTCCCTCTGTTCCCCACCCATCTGGAGTTCCCTCCCTCTCTTCTACCCCCACCCGCAGTTCCTTCCCTCAGTTCTCCCCCCACCCTGAGTTCCCTCCCTCTGTTTATCTTACCCAGAGTTCCCTCCCTCTGTTTCCCACCCACCCAGAGTTTCCTTCCATTGTTTCCCCCATCCAGAGTTCCCTTCCTCTGTTCTTCACCCCCCCCCCCCATCTGGAGTTCCCTCCCTCTGTGCTTCACCCCTCCCCCCCCCATCCAGAGTTCCCTCCATCTGTTCTCCACTCCCCACCCATTTGAAGTTCCCTCCCTCTGTTTTTCAACTTCCCCCCGCATTCTGAGTTCCCCCCCCCTCTGTTACCACCCTGGAGTCCCCTCCCTGTGTTCCCCCACCCAGAGTACCCTCCCGTTGTTCCCCCACCTGGAGTTCCCGCCCTCTGTTTCTTCCCCACCCAGAGTTGGCTCCATCTGTTAGTGCCCCAGAGTTCCCTCCACCTGTTACCCCCCAACTGGAGTGCCCTCCCTCTGTTTCTTCCGCACCCAGGGTTCCCTCCCTCTATCCCCCCACCGAGTTCTCTCCCTCTGTTCCCCCCTCCAGAGTTTCCTCCCTCTGTTCTCCCCCCCCCCCCCGAGTTCCTTTTCACTTTCCCCTCCCTCTGTTCTTTCCGAGTCCGGAATTCCCTCCCTCTGTTCTACGCCCTGCAGTTCCCTCTCTCTGTTCTACCCCCATGGAGTTCCCTCTCTCTGTTCTACTACCCCATGGAGTTCCCTCTCTCTGTTCTACCCCCATGGAGTTCCCTCTCTCTGTTCTACCCCCATGGAGTTCCCTCTCTCTGTTCTACCCCCATGGAGTTCCCTCTCTCTGTTCTACCCCCATGGAGTTCCTTCCCTCTGTTCTACCCCCATCTAGAGTTCCCCCCCCCCTCCATTCTGCCCCACACGCAGTTCCTTCCCTTATTCTCCCCCACCCAGGGTTCCCTCTCTCTGTAGTCTCCGATCCGATTGGACGCAATTCCCTCCATTCCTTTGTTTTCCCCCCTCCGGAGTTCCCTCCCTCTGTTCTCTCTCACTCAACTCCGGAGTTCCCTCCCTCTGTTCTACCCCCTGGAGTTCCCTCCATCTGTCCCCACCCTCTCAGAGTTCCTCCCTCCTGTTCTCCCCCTCCATCCAGAGTTCCCTCCCTCTGTTCTCGTCCCTATCTGGAGTTCCCTCCATCCGTTCCCCTCCCCCAATCCCGAGTCCACCCCCTTCCTTTCCCCCTTTCCAACCCAGAGTGCCTTCCCTCCATTCTTCTCCTCCCTGATTTCTTCCCTCTGTTTCCCCCACCCCCCCCCCCCCCCCCCCCCCCCCGCCCCCCCCAACTGAAGTTCCTTCTCTCATTTCTCCCCTTCCAGAGTTCCCTCCCTTTGTTCTTCCCCCCGCATTGTTCCCCTATCCCCTCTGTTCTCCCTCCCCCCATCTTGGTCCCCCCTGTCTTCCCTCCTTCCTCCCTCTTTCCTCCTTCCCCCCCCCCCTCCGTCTTAGTTCCCTCCTGTTCTGTTCCCCTCCCCCCATCTGGTGTTCCTCCTCCCTTATTTTTTCCCCCCCCCGTTTCCTGCTCCCTCCCTCATGTTATCTCCCCCCCTTCAGAAATCCCTCCCTCCGCTTCCCCACCCAGCAGTTCCCCCCCCCCCATCTGTTCTCCCCCCCCCCCCCATCCAGAATTTTCTTCATTTTTCCCCTCTCCAGAGTTCGCTCCCTTCGTTTTTTTACCCAGTTTCCTCCGACTGTTCTCCCCCCATCTGGAGATCCCTCCCTCTGTTTTCCTCTCTTCACGAGTTCCTTCCCTTTGTTCCCCTCTTAGGACATCCCTCCCTCTGGTCCTCCTACCATTCGGAGTTCACTCCCTCTTTTCACCCTACCCTGGAGTTCCCTCCCTCCATTTCCCCTAACCTACCAGGATTATCTCCGCTTCTCCCACCCGACCAGATTGCCAATTCTCCTACCCGCATTTCTCGCTTTAATTCAAAGTTCCCTCACTCATTTCTTCCACCACCCCTCCAAGTCCGGTTTCCCTCCCTCTCTTCTCCTTCCGCCCACCACCTCCACCCCCCCCCCCCCACGTCCCTCCCTCCTATCCAGAGTTCCTCTGTTCAATCCTACGGAGTTTCCTCCCTCGGTTCTCCCCCCTAACTGGAGTTTCCTCCCTGCTTTCTGCCCCCATCCAGAGTTCCCTCAAACATTCCCAGAAAAACCGCAATTCCCTCTCTCCCACCATCCAGAGTTTCCTCGTTCTGTTCCCCACCCCCTGGAGTTCTCTCGCTCTGGTCTCCACCCCTGGAGTTCTCTCGCTCTGTTCCCCACCCCCTGAAGTTCTCTCGCTCTGTTCCCTACCCCCTGGAGTTCTCTCGCTCTGTTCCCTCACCCCCTGAAGTTCTCTCGCTCTGTTCCCTACCCCCTGGAGTTCTCTCGCTCTGTTCCCCACCCCCTGAAGTTCTCTCGCTCTGTTCCCCACCCCCTGAGTTCTCTCGCTCTGTTCCCTACCCCCTGGAGTTCTCTCGCTCTGTTCCCCTACCCCCTGAGTTCTCTCGCTCTGTTCCCCACCCCCTGGAGTTCTCTCGCTTGTTCCCTACCCCCTGGAGTTCTCTCGCTCTTGTTCCCCACCCCCTGGAAGTTCTCTCGCTCTGTTCCCCACCCCCTGGAGTTCCCTCGCTTGTTCCCTACCCCCTGGAGTTCTCTCGCTTTGTTCCCTACCCCCTGGAGTTCTCTCGCTTTGTTCCCTACCCCCTGGAGTTCTCTCGCTTTGTTCCCTACCCCCTGGAGTTCTCTCGCTTTGTTCCCTACCCCCTGGAGTTCTCTCGCTTGTTCCCTACCCCCTGGAGTTCTCTCGCTTGTTCCCTACCCCCTGGAGTTCTCCTCGCTTGTTTCCCTACCCCCTGGAGTTCCTCCTTTTTCCCTCCCCCAGAGTTCCCTCGCTTGTTCCCCACTATCCGAGTTCCCTCTCTCTGCTTGTTCCCTCCCCACCCCCTGGAGTTCCTTCCCTCCTTTGTTCCCTACCCCCTGGAGTTCTCTCGCTCTGTTCCCACCCTCTGGAGGTCCCTCGCTCTGTTTCCCTCCCAAACCTGGAGTTCCCTTCCTCCCCCTCCCCAGAGTTCCCTCCCGCCGTTTCCCCCAGCTATCCAGAATTCCCCTCTCTCTGCTCCGCCCCCCCCCCTCCCATCTGGAGTTCCTTTCCCTCCGTTCTCTCCCACCCAACCTGGATCCCTCCCTCTGTTTCCCCATATCCAGAGTTCCTCCCTCTGTCCCTCTCTCCCCCCACCCCCGAGTTCCCTCTCTCTTCCATGCACTGAGTTCCCTCCCTCTTCCCACACCCGTACGTTCCCTCCCTGTTTCCCCCACCCCACCCCATCCCGAGTTCCCTTCCTCTGTTCTCTCCCGTCCCTCCAAAGTTCCCGCCTTCTGTTCTCACTCCCCCCCCCCCCCCCCCATCTACAGTTCCCTCACTGTTCTCTCCCCCCCCCCCCCCATTCGGAGTTGTCTTCCCTCTGTTCTACCCCCATCCGGAATTCCTCTGTTCTTCCCCTCAAGAGTTGCCTCCCTCTGTTCTTCCCCTGTCTGGAGTTCCCTCCCTCTGTTACTCACAAGATCTGAACAAAAGCAATACCTTGGACAGGAAAACGGCGTTCGCTGAAGGCAATTGGCTTTTCGTCTCGTTGGTTTCTCGGTTTTTCGTCTCGTTGGTTTCTTGCTGGTTTCTCGTCCCGCTGGCTTCTCGTTCTTCTTCGCGTTGTCGTCGATGTTGTTGTTCTCGTTGTCGTAGTTGTTTCTTCACGTTGTCGTCGTTGTTCTTCTCGTTGTCATCGCTGTTGTTCTTTCCCGTTGTCGTCCTTGTTGTTATTCTCGTTGCCGTCCTTGTTATTCTCGTTTGTCCGTTCTCGTTGTCGTTGTTGTCTTCCGTTTGTCTTTCTTCTCGTTGTCGTCCTTGTTGTTCTTGTTGTCGTCCTTGTTGTTGTCGTTGTTGTTCTCGTTGTCGTCGTTGTTGTTCTCGTTGTCATTGTCGTTGTTCTTGTTGATGTTATTCTCGTCGTTGTTCTTCTCGTTGTCGTCCTTGTTGTTCTTGTTGATGTTATTCTTGTTTGTTGTTCTCGTTGTCGTCCTTGTTGTTCTTGTTGTCGTCCTTGTTGTCGTCCTTGTTGTTGTCGTTGTTGTTCTCGTTGTCGTCGTTGTTGTTCTCGTTGTCATTGTCGTTGTTCTTGTTGATGTTATTCTCGTCGTTGTTCTTCTCGTTGTCGTCCTTGTTGTTCTTGTTGATGTTATTCTTGTCGTTGTTGTTCTCGTTGTCGTCCTTGTTGTTCTTGTTGTCGTCCTTGTTGTTGTCGTTGTTGTCGTTGTTGTTCTCGTTGTCGTCGTTGTTGTTCTCGTTGTCATTGTCGTTGTTCTTGTTGATGTTATTCTCGTCGTTGTTCTTCTCGTTGTCGTCGTCGATGATGTTTTCGTTGTCATCGCTGTTATTCTTCTCGTTGTCATCGTTGTTGTTCTTCTCGTTGTCATCGCTGTTATTCTTCTCGTTGTCGTCGTTGGTTGTTCTTCTCGTTGTCGTCGTTGTTCTTCTCGTTGTCGTCGTTGTTGTTCTTCTCGTTGTCGTCGTTGTTGTTCTTCTCGTTGTCGTCGTTGTTGTTGTTCTCCTTGTCGTTGTTCAGGTTGTCGTCGTTGTTCTTCTCGCTGTCGTCGTTGGTCTTCTCGTTGTCGTCGTTGTTGTTCCGCAGGTTGTCGTCGTTGTTCTTCTCGTTGTTGTTCTCGTTCTCATCGTTGTTCTTCTCGTAGTAGTCGTCGTCGTCGTTCTCGTTGTTCTCGTCGTTGTCCTTGTTGTCGTTGTTGTTCTTCGCGTTGTCGTTGTTGTTCTTCTCGTTGTAGTTATCATCGTTGTTCTTCTCGTTGTCGTAGTTGTTGTCGTTGTTGTTCTTCTCGTTGTCATCGTTGTTCTTCTCGTTGTCGTAGTTGTTCTTCGCGTTGTCGAGTTGTTCTTCTCGTTGTAATTGTTGTTGTTCATCGCGTTGTCGTTGGAGTTGTTCTTCTCGTTGTCGTAGTTGACATTGTTGTTGTTCTTCTCGTTGTAGTTGTCGTCGTTGTTGTAATCTCGTTGTTATCATTGTTGTTCTTCTCGTTGAAATCGTTGTTGTTCTCGTTGTTGTTGTTCTCGTTGTTGTTATTCTCGTTGTTGTTGTTCTCGATGTTGTTATTCTCGTCGTTGTTGTTCTCGTCGTTGTTTTCGTTATTTTTCTTTTCGTTGTTCTTGTTGTTCTCGTTGTCGTTGTTGTTCTCGTCCTTGTTGTTCTTATCGTTGTCGTTGTTCTCGTTGTCGTCTTTGTTGTTCTTCGGTTGTTGTCGTTGTTCTTCTCGTGGTCGTCGTTGTTCTTCCCGTTGTCATCGTTGTTCTTCTCATTGACGTAGTTCTCGTTGTCGTCGTCGTTCTTCTCGTTGTAGTTGTCGTCGTTGTTGTTCTTCTCATTGTCGTAGTTGTCGTTCTTCTCGTTGTCGTAGTTTTCATCGTTGTTGTTCTCGTTGTCGTCGTCGTTGTTCTCGTTGTCGTCGTCGTTGTTCTTCTAGTTGTCGTCGTTGTTGTTCTTCTCGTTGTCATCGTTCTTCTCGTTGTCATCGTTGCTGTTCTAGTTCTCGTTGTCATAGTTGTTGTTGTTCTTGTTGTCGTATTTGTCATCGTTGTTCTTCTCGTTATCGTCGTTATTCTTCTCGTTGTTCTTCTCGTTATCGTAGTAGTTGTTCTCGTTGTCGTTGTTCTTCTTGTTGTCGTAGTTGTTCTCGTTGTCGTAGCTGTTGCTCTTCTCGTTGTCGTAGTTGTTCTCATTGTCCTAGTTGTTGTTGTTCTTCTCGTTGTAGTTGTCGTCGTTCTTCTCGTTGTCGTAGCTGTCGTCGTTTTTCGCGTTGTCGTCGGTGTTGCTCTTCTCGTTGTCGTAGTTTTCATTCTCGTTGTCATCGTTATTTTTCTCGTTGTCGTCGTTATTGTTGTTCTCGTTGTCGTCCTTGTTGTCGTTGTCGTCCTTGTTGTTCTTCTCGTTGTTGTTCTTCTCGTTGTTCTCGTTGTCGTCCTTGTTCTTTTTGTCGTCCTTGTTCTCGTTGTTGTCCTTGTTGTTCTCGTTGTCGTCCTTGTTTTTGTCGTCCTTGTTGTTCTTCTTGTCGTCGTCGTCGTCGTCGTTGTTCTCGTTGTCGTCGTTGTTCTCGTTGTCGTCGTTGTTGTTCTCGTAGTCGTTGTGGTTCTTCTCGTTATCGTAGATGTTGTTCTCGCGCTGTCGTCTGTGTTGTTCTTCTCGTTGTAGTTATCATCGCTGCTGTTCTCCTCGTTGTCCTAGTTGTTGTTCTTCTCGTTGTCCTAGTTGTTGTCGTTGTCATTCCTCTCGTTGTCGTCGTCGTTGTTCTTCTCGTTGTCATCCTTGTTGTTCTCGTTGTTGTCCTTGGTTTTTCTTGTTGTCGTCCTTGTTGTTCTCGTTGTCGTCCTTGTTGTTCTTGTTGTCTTTGTTGTTCTCGTTGTTGCCGTTGTTGTTCTTCTCGTTGTCGTCCTTGTTGTTGTTCTTCTCGTTGTTCTCATCGTTGTTGTTGTTCTCATCGTTGTTATCGTTGTTCTCATCGTTGTTGTTCTTGTTGCTCTCGTTGTTGTTGTTGTTCTCTCGTTGTTGTTCTCGTCGTTGTTTTCGTCGTTGTTCTTCTAGTTGTTCTCGTTGTTGTACTTCTCGTTGTCGTCGTTGTTCTTCTAGTTGTCGTCGTTGTTCTCGTTGTCGTCGTTCTTCGTGTTTTCATCTTTGTTATTTTTATCGTTGTCGTTCTCGTTGTTGTTCTTCTCGTCGTCGTCGTTGTTCTTCTCGTTGTCGTCCCTGTTGTTCTTGTCGTTGTTCTTCTCGTAATCGTCCTTATTGTTCTTGTCGTTGTCGTCGTTGTTCTTCTCGTTGTCGTCCTTGTTGTTCTCTCGTTGTCGTCCTTGTTCTTGTTGTCGTCCTTGTTCTTCTCAATTTCGTTGTTCTCGTTGTTGTCATTCTCGATGTTTTCGTTCTTGTTCTCGTTGTTCTCGTTCTTGTTTTCGTTGTTGGTTATTTTCGTTGTTATTGTTCTCATTGTTGTTGTTGTTGTAGTTGTTGTTGTCGTTATCGTTGTTCTTGTTGCTGTTGTTCTCGTTGTTGTTCTCCATGTTCTAGTTGTTTTCGTTGTTCTGGTTGTTCTCGTTATTGTTCTCGTTGTTATTGTTCTTGTTGTTGTTGTTCTCGTTGTTGTTCTCGTTGTTATTGGTGTTCTCATTGTTGTTGTTCTTGTTGTTGTTGTTCTCGTTGTTGTTGTTCTCGTTGTTGTTCTCCTTGTTGTTCTCCTTGTTGTTCTCGTTGTTATTGGTGTTCTCATTGCTGGTGCTCTCGTTGTTGGTATTCTCGTTGGTGTTGTTCTCGTTGTTCTCATTTTTGTTGTTCTCGTTATTGTTTTCGCTGTTGTTCTCGTTGTTCTTCTCGTTATTGTTCTTGTTCTTTTTCTCGTTGTCGTCGTCGTTGTTCTCGTTGTCATCGTTGCTGTTCTCGTTTCATGTTCTCGTTGTCGTCGTTGTTCTTCTCGTGTATGTTCTCGTTGCTCTCGTTTTTCTCGTTGTTGTCGTTCTCGTTGTCGTTGTTCTTCTCGTTGTTTTTGTTCTGTCGTTGGTTTTTTCGTTGTTGTCGCTGTTGTAGTTCTCGTTGTTGTTCTCGTTGTTGGTGTTCTCGTTGCTCTATTTGTTGGTGTTCTCGTTGTTCTATTTGTTGTTGTTCTCGTTGTTGGTGTTTTCGTTGGTGTTTTCGTTGTTGTTCTCGTTGTTTTTGCTTTTCTCGATGTTGATTTTGTTGTTCTGGTTGTTTCTTGTTGTTTGTTCTCGTTGTTATCATTCTTCTCGTTGTTGTTTTTCTCGTTGTCGTCGTTTTGTTTTTTTCGTTGTGTTCTTGTTGTGTCCTTGTTTCGTTGTGTCGTCCGTTTTGTTCTCGTTGTCGTCGTTCTTCTGTTGTCATTTTCTTCCGTTGTCGTGCGTTGTTCGTTCCGTTGTCGTGTTGCTCTTCTCGTTGTCGTCCTTGATGTTCTTCTCGCTGTCGTCGTTGTTCATTTCGTTGTTCTCATTGTCGTTGTCGTCATTGTTTGCTCTTTCGTTGTCGTCGTGTGTTCGTGTTGTTTTCTCGTTGTCGTCGTTGTTGTTCTTTTTGAATCCTTGTTGTTCTTCTCGTTGTCGTTGTTCTCTCGTGTTGCCTTGTTTTCTTTTTTGTTGTCGTTCGTGTTTCTTCTTCGTTGTCGTCGTTGTTCTCTTGTTGTGGTCATTTTCTCGTTGCTTCTTGCTTGTTGTGTTCTCGTTGTTTTTCTTGTTGTTGTTTTCTCTCTTATTTTCTCGTTGTTGTTGTTCTCGTTGTTGTTCTCTTTGTTTTGTTTTCGTTGTTGTTCTCTTTGTTGTTGTTCTCGTTGTTGTTCTCTTGTGTTTGTTCTCGTTGTTGTTCTCTTTGTTGTTGTTCTTTGTTGTTTTCTCTGTTGTTTTCTCGTGTTGTTGTTCTTTGTTGTCGTTGTTGTTCTCGTTGTTGTTTCTTCTCATTGACATCGTTGTTTTCTCGTTGTCGTTGTTTCCTCGTGTTGCCTTGTTTTTCTTCTTGTTGTCGTCGTCGTTTTTCTTCTCGTTGTCGTCGTTTTCCTTCGATGTTGGTTCATTGTTGTCCTTTCGTTGTCTCGTTGTTGTTTGTTCTCGTTGTTATTTCTCGTTGTTGTTGTTCTCGTTTTTTCGTTGTTTTTTCTGTTGTTGTCGTTCTCGTTTTTGTTGTTCTCGTTATTTTCTCGTTTGTGTTTTCTCATGTTGTTTTTTTCGTTGTTGTTGCTGTTGTTGTTCTCGTTGTTTCCGTTGTTGTTTTTTCTTGTTGTTGGTGTTCTCGTTGTTCTTTTTTGTTAGTTTTTTGTTGTTTGTGTTTTCGTTGTTGTTTTGTTGTTTCGTTGCTGTTTTTTGTGTTCTGGTTGTTGTTTGTTGCTTTCGTTGTTGTTTCATTTTCTCTTTGTTGTTCTTGTTCTTGTTGTTCTCGTTCTTCTCGTTGTTCTTCCGTTGTCGTGTTTTCTTCGTGTCGTCGTTGTTCTTCTCGTTGTCGTTCGTTGTTCTTCTCGTTGTCATCCTTGTTGCTCTTCTCGTTGTCGTCCTTGTTGTCAACTCGTTGTCGTTGTTCTTCTGTTGTCCTAGTTGTTCTTGTTGTCGTCGTTATTCTTTCGTTGTCGTCTTTGTTTGTTCTTCTCGTTGTCGTTCGTTGTTCTTCTCGTTGTCATCTTGTTGCTCTTCACGTTGTCGTCCTTGTTCTTCTCGTTGTCCTTGTTCTTTCGTTGTCGTCCTTGTTGTGCTTCTCGTTCTGTTTTTCTTCTTGTTGTCTCCGTTGTTTTTTCTTCTCGTTGTCGTTTGTTGTTCCTCTCGTTGTCGTCTTTGTTGTTCTCGTTGTTGTTGTTCTAGTTGTTGTTTCTTGTTGTTCTCGTTGTTGTTGTTCTCGTTGTTTTCTCGTTGTTGTTGTTCTCGTTGTTGTTATTCTCGTTGTTCTCGTTGTTGTTGTTCTCGTCGTTGTTCTCGTTATTCTCGTTGTTTTTCTCGTTGGTGTTATTCTCGTTGTTGTTTTCTCGTTGTTGTTGTTCTCGTTGCCGTGTTCTCGTTGTTGTTCTCGGTGTTTTTCGTTGTTATTGTTCTCGTTTGTTTTGTTCTCGTTGTTGTAGTTTTTTCTTGTGTTGTTCTTGTTTTCTCGTTGTTGTTTTCTCGTTGGTGTTGTCGTTGTCGGTTGTTTCGTTGTGTGTTTCTCGTTAGAGTTCTGGTTGTTTTTGTTGTTTCTCGTTTTTGTTGTTCTCGTTGTTTTTTCGTTGTTTTTCGTCGTTTTTTCTCGTTTTCTCGTTTTTTCTCGTTGTTGTCGTTCTCGTTGTTGTTGTTGTTCTCGTTGTTGTTCGTTGTTTTTGTTGTTTTCGTTGTTGTTTGGTTGTTCTCATTGTTGGTGTTCTCGTGTTTCTCTTGTTGGTATTCTCGTTGTTTTTTGTTATTGTTTTTGTTGTTTTTGTTGTTTTTCAGCGTTTGTTTTGTGTTCTGGTTGTTATTTTGGTTATTGTTCTTTTGTTGTTTCTCGTTGTTGGTGTTTCGTTGTTGTTGTTTTTGTTATTGTTCTCGTTGTTCTTGTTGTTTTCAGCGTTGTTTTGTAGTTCTGGTTGTTGTTATTCTGGTTATTGTTCTCTTGTTGTCCTCGTTGTTGGTGTTCTCGTTGTTTTCTTTGTTGGTGTTCTCGTTGTTGGTGTTCTCGTTGTTGGTGTTCTCGTTGTTGTTTTCGTTGTTGTTGTTTTCGTTGTTGTTGTTGTTGTCGTTGTTGTTCTCGTTGTTGTTCTCGTTGCTGTTATCGTTCTTCTCGTTTTTGTTCTCGTTGTCGTTGTTCTTCTCGTTGTTGTCGTTATTCTTCTCGTTGTCGTTATTCTTCTCGTATGTTGTAGTTATTCTTCTTGTTCTCGTCCTTGTTGTTCTTCTCATTGTCTTCCTTGTTGTTCTCGTTGTCTTTGTTTTTCTTCTCGTTGTAGTTGTTCAGTTTGTCGTCGTTGTTATTCTCCTCGTTGTTGTTGTTTTCATTGTTGTTCTCGTCGTTGTTCTCGTTGTTGTTCTCGTTGTTGTTCTCGTTGTTTTGTTGTTGTTGTACTTGTCATCGTCGTTGTTCTTGTCGTTGTTTTCGTTGTTGTTCTCGTTGTTGTAGTTGTTCTCATTGTTGATTTCTCGTTGTTATTGTTGTTCTCGTTGCTGTTGTTTTCGTTGTTCTCGTTGTTGTTGTTATCGTTGTTTTCTCGTTGTTGTTCTCGTTATTGTCGTTGTTCTAGTCATTGTTGTTCTTGTTGTTGTTCTTGTTCTCGTTGTTGGTTTTTCTCGTTGTTGGTGTTCTCGTTGGTGTTGTTCTCGTTGGAGTTGTTCTGGTTGTTTTTGTTGTTCTCATTGTTTTTGTTGTTCTCGTTGTTGCTGTTCTTGTTTTTTTTCGTTGTCGTTGCTCTTGTCGTTTTTTCTCGTTGTTTTCCTCGTTGTTTTTCTCGTTTTGTCGTTCTCGTTTTTGTTGTTTTTCTGTTATTTTATCGTTGTTGTCGTTGTTGTTCTCGTTGTTTTTGTTGTTCTTGTTCTAGCTGTTCTGGTTGTTGTTCTCGTTGTTGGTGTTCTCGCTGTTCTCTTTCTTGGTGTTCCTCGTTGTTGTTTTCGTTATTGTTCTCGTTGTTTTTGTTTTTCGTTGCTGTTTTTGTTGTTCTGGTTGTTGTTCTGGTTGTTCTCGTTGTTGGTGTTCTCGTTGTCTTCTTTGTTGGTGTTCTCGTTGTTGGTGTTCTCGTTGTTGTTTTAGTTGTTGTTGTCGTTTTGTTCTTGTCGTTTTTGTTGTTCTCGTTGTTGTTGTTATCATTTTTCTAGTTCTCGTTTTTGTTCTTCTCGTTGTCGTCGTGTTTGTTTTTCTCGTTGTTGTCGTTATTGTTCTTCTCGTTGTCGTCGTTGTTCTCGTTGTCGTAGTTGTTTTTCTTGTTCTCGTCCTTGTTTTCTCGTTGTCTTCCTTGTTGTTTTCGTTGTCGTCCTTGTTTTTCTTCTCGTTGTGATTGTTCTTCAGTTTGTCGTCGTTATTGTTATTCTCTTTGTTGTTGTTGTTTTCATTGTTGTTCTCGTCGTTGTTCTCGTTGTTGTTCTCATCCTTCCGCCGCACATGGCCAAGCCAGAGCAGCCTGCGTTGTCTGAACAGTGTGCGCATAGTGGGTAAGACCAGCGCATGCTAGGACCTGGGCGTTTGGTAATTTGTCGCTCCACACATACATAGACAGCAAATTAACGCACGCGCGCTTTTAAGAACAGGCTCAGGCTCACGCACGCACGCACGCACACACACACACACACACACACACACACACAACACACACACAACAACACACAAACACACAATCACTCACACGCGCACATACACACAAACATGCCCGCACACGCACATACATACATACACATACAAACACGTGCACACACACGCACACACACGCACACGCCACGCACACACACACACACACACACACACACACACACAACACACACACACACACACACACACGCACACAGACACACGAATACACATGTTCTGTTCAGTTACCTTCGTCGAATACATGCAGAACCTTCAGAGGTGTGGCTGTGTGGTTTTGTCAGCCACATTGACAAAGGCAGACGTCAGTTTTCGTCCTTTGCTGTAAAATAGAAAAGTCCTGGAACTCATCAGTACCGTCCATTCTGGGTGTCTGGAATGGTGTCCAGCTTAGACGTTGTTCATGAAGTTTCTTCAGTCATCTGTTAATAAGAAGGTATCAAATGTATTCTTATTGTCTGTGCGTGTGGTGGTGGTGGTGGTGGTAGTTGTTGGTTGATGATGGTGGTGGTGGTTGGTGGTGGTGGGTGATGGTGGTGGTGGTGGGTGTGGTGGTGGTGGTGGTTGGTGTTTGGTAGATGGTGATAATGGTGGTTTCCTCGAACGTTGATTTCATATTTACAGTCATGAATAGAGAGGATTTCATGTAAAACAATGTTTTGTCCGTTATGCTTTTGTATATGTACAAAGTCTTTACAGACACACATTAATGCATTTTGTTGTATATGTATATTTGCAGAAGTGTGAAGCAGGACTCCTGCCAAAGATGAAGTTGAAAGAGGACATGCAGTGTCTTCATCTGAGGGAGACACGATGGATGAGCAACACACCATCCAGCTCGTGTCAGCAAGACCATCAACATGTTCATAATGCTGAACAACGTGTGGAGGTTCCCCCAAATCATCATGTGCCCTGCCGCATGGCGTTGGCGATCATGGTCCTCCATACCAATCTATCTTTTGTCGCTGCAAGTACATCTCCCACCCTCTTTCTTCGTCCATTCCACAAGTCTATCCAGTATGTTCACTTTGTGCTCTTTTTGCCTCTTCCTTTCCTGTTGTGTCTAGGTATTCTAATTTCTCTTGCCTCATAAAATGTCCTATAAATGTTGCCCGTCCTTCCCCAATCCTCTTCATTAATGTTCTTTTTGTGTTTGCCTCTTTCAAGACTGTCTCGTTTGTTTTCTTTGCTCTCCATATAAGTCTTAATATTCTTCTTAGAAACTAGATTTCAGCTGCCTCAATCTCGTTGACTTTGGATGTGTGACTGTCCACGCTTCCCATCTGTACAACAAGGTCGGTTCTACATAACAGTAAAGAACTCTCCCAGGTGCCAATCGACAGAGATCTGTCGTCAAGAACGCTGACTGCTTTCTGAGCCTGTCCGGCTCTGCTGGCCATCTCCAAACTGCATCCGCCGCCTGGTGAGATGACTAGAGGACTGGATGACATGGTGGTCGATGAAAAACAAGAAATCCCCTCATGCAGACTGACGGCAGATGGCACAGCATGATGGGACAGGCTGAAGGGTTTGAATGTCTGGGAACAGTCATCTCACCAGTTCCCCCAAATGCAATACAAATACACAGTGGAATTGTATCAGAGCCACGTCCTTTTCACCTACTTAAAGGCTCAGAATGACAGAGGATGACAGACAGCGACCTTATCAAGCTGTCAACCAAACACACAAGAAACTTTCTGAAGAATCAAACGAATCATCTGGCCTAACACCATCTCCAACCAGTAACTACTGGAAGAGAGCAGACTCACGTTATCCACACTGCCCTTCACTGGGCATAATGAAAAACATGACAACAGTCAGGCGTCAAATCTTGATTTAAGAATCAAATCAAGGCAGGCACTCCCATCATTCACCAAAGCAATCGCCAACAATGACCAAACCTCCAGGACACAAACACACGCAAACTGGGGTGGTGGGTGGGGTGGGGAACAGGACAGGAGTAGGGCGTGGGACCCCTGACCCAAGCTGTCATCTTCTGTCTCACGCACACACACACACGCACACGCATGCATGCGAACGGACTCACACACACACGCACGCACATACACACACACGCACGTACACACACACACACACACACACGCATGCATGCGAACGGACTCACACACACACGCACGCACATACACACACACGCACGTACACACACACACGCACCACACACACACACGCGCGCGCGCGCGCGCGCACACACACACAATGCTCAGTTAGAGTACACTCAAGCCTATTTGACAAATGACCCTTGACCCAAGCTGTCTTCTCTGTCACTTTTTTTTCCACCAAGACCCCAGAAAGGCAAGAAGACTAATTGGGTCTCAAGGGAAGGGAACTGAGAAGTGAACCATTACCTCCAACACCGATAGTTTTTGGTTTTTTTGCCAGGTCAGCCGGGCAAATGTCCTGCTCTTCACGACTTTCAACTGCCGTGGATTCTTAGGGGTGCACAGGCCAGAAGGTACACGAGTTCGATTCGTTTTTCGTCCCCTTCCGAAGGGCTAGACGTCCAGTTCGATTTTCGGGTCAAACTAAGGAGAAAAGACAACTCTTCTTACGGTAAACGAACCTTAGAGCCGCGAATTTTGATTATTGGCAGGCGAACGTCTTAACCATTCTGCCACATTTTTGCACGAAGAAAAACGCGAAAGGGGAAGACCAAGGATATCATGGCACGTACAGAACAAGGAGATCTCAAGGCCCTGAAGGACACACACAGGCCTACTGAGAACAGAGGAGGGAAGGATCTTCAGTTTTCTAGATGCCAACGATGTATTGGGCTGAGTAGTCCGTCATCACTACCCCTCTCGCAACCCCTCCCCCTTCCTCTATCCCATCCCATCCCACCCCAAGTTTTCAGTTTTGGTCTAGTTACTTACTGGGTCATCATGAAGATCGGACGAGGTGGACCAGACGGCGGGGAAAGGTATAAATGACGCCTTGTGGTGTCTTGGGGGTGTTGACACTGTCCTGGATGTGCGGGGCTTTTTGTCCACTGAAGGCACAGTGAAGGAGGATCACAGCCTGTGTCACCTTTCTGTGGACACAGGAACTTTTTATTAGAATGTATAACAATAATCATGGCTCACAATATTCTGGTCATATATTTGCTGTGCCTGGGATTTAAAAGGCGCATTGTTGTGGATAAAAATACAAAAATATGGTTCACAATATTTTGGTCTTGTGCTTGTTGTGCCTGGATTTGAAAAGGCGCATCGTTCTGGATAAAAACGGTAATAATCATGGCTCACGATATTTTGGTCTTGTACTAGTTGTGCCTGGAATTGAAAAGGCGCATCGTTCTGGATAAAAACGGTAATAATCATGGCTCACGATATTTTGGTCTTGTACTAGTTACGTCTGAAATTGAAAAGGCGCACCGTTCTGGATAAAAACGGTAATGATCATGGTTCACAATATTTGTCTTGTGCTTGTTGTGGCTGAAATTGAAAAGGCGCACCGTTCTGCATAAAAACGGTAATAATTATTAATTATAGATTACCGAAAATTGCTTCTGCTTATCCCACCTCCCTAGAGCCAAACACTCAATACATGTACCCAATTATCAGTCCTAAGAAAAAGTACGTAAGACTTTATCGAACACATACATACGTCCTCTTACAGCGTGAATTGTAAAGTATTTGGGCTTTTCCTGGAACAGAGATAAAGGAAAAGTGAAGAAAAGAAACGGACAACCGAAGAACAAGCAAGTCTAAGTTTGTCATGATATGTATATATGGGTGTCTCCTCTTTGCTGTTGGTGGTGGTGGTGTTGTTGCTGTTGTTGTCGGCCATCATGCTGTGCCGATATGGGTGTGTATGTATGAATGTATGTGTATATGTCTGTGTGCGGGCATGTGGACATATGCATGTATTTATTATTTTCATCTCTTATCTGTTAATTGATCTACATACTCCTTTATTTTGTATTCATTTATTCACCTACTTCTTATTCACTTACTTGCTTACTTACCTGATTACTTACCTATGATTAAGAAAATACTGGCTTCACCTAGTTGATAGATGGCTGAGCATTTGGGCATTGACTAGGGGGGGTGGTGGTTCTGTCATGTGAGACGAGTTTATACAGAACACCTAGTTGGGTTGTGATTCAGACCTTTATTTGTTTACTATGTATATATACTCCTAATCATAATTTAAGGGCCACTTCTTCCTTCCTCTCTAATTTTAAGTTGAAATAATTGACAATGTTTAGAATTGATTCTATGTTTTATTTCATCATTTCCACACCCGTTTTGGAAAAAGAAATTAGCACAATGACCCATTAGTGAACAGCACATGCATTTAAAGGAACATCCCCCCCTTTTCAAAAAACAGAAAGTGTCAGATTTGGCCAATCTGTTTTCAATATCGCGTGTGTCCGCCCCGAGCCTGGATGCATGCTTCACAGCGCCGATGCATCGACCCCACAAGGGTACGGACTGTGTCCTGAGGGATGGCCGCCCACTCGATCTGCAGGATGTCGACCAGCCTGGCCAGGGTGCCCGGTGGGGGGTGGTTGTCCCTGATGCGCCTCCCGAGCACATCCCAGAGGTGTTCAATTGGGTTCAGGTCAGGTGAGCACGCTGGCCAGGCCATACGGACGACTTCATGCTGCTCCAGGAAGTCGGTCACAAGGCGTGCTCGATGCGCAGGTGCATTGTCGTCCTGGAAGATGGCGCCTTGACCAAGATCCACAAGCGAAGGCAGTGCCACGGCCGCCAGAACCTCGTCCCGGTACCGGACCCCGTTCAGGATGCCGTCAATGGGGAGCAGGGGGGTCCCGGTACCACGGCTCATGCCACCCCACACCATCACCGACCCGCCGCCGTACCGGTTATGCTCTTGGACAGTGGCGTCAGCGAACCTCTCCCCTTGACGTCGCCACACCCGAGCCCGGCCATCGTTAAAGGTCAGGGTGAACCTGGACTCATCCGAAAACAAGACCCCGGGCCCACTGTTGCCTTGTCCAGGTCACGTGCTCCCTGGCCCAGGTCATGCGGCGCACTCTGTTGACCGGTGACAGCACGGGTCGGACGGCCGGTCTCCGTGACCTCAAGTTTGCCTCATGTAGCCGTCTTCTCACCGTGCTGCAGCTGATGTTAGCACCTGTTGCGTCCCTCAGCTGACCCCTCAAGGTCACCGCAGTGGATGCCCTTTCCCTCAGGACGGAGAGGGCAAGGTAGCGGTCTTGCTGTCTTGTCGTTACTCTGGGTCGACCCGTGTGACGCCTTTCCTGGACTGCTCCAGTCTCATTGAAGCGCTCCAGCAGTCTCTGGATTGTGGAATGCGACACTTCAAGTCGTCTAGCAACTTCCCGCTGCGCTAGGCCTTCATCAAGCAGAGCGAGGGCTCTCCCCCGCTGCTCATCCGTCATCCGTCGTCTTGCAAGCATGGTTAAAACGAACCAAGAACGGGTCCTTTTTATCCTCGTCTGCGGGCAACTTTGGCTGGAGTAGTGTTCAAAAAGGGCTTGCCTTGCACGTGCAAAGGGAATTTTGTCGCTACCTTGCCTGCGTCGTCAGAGAGACCCTGCTGAAGATTCGACAATTTCGTGTGGAAATTGTCTTCCTTGGGCCGCCCATTGCAAATCGGCAAATCCCCAAACACGTGCCAAAAGGAAACTGCAATGTTGTCTGAGCTCTTATCCATTCAGTTACGGCAACGAATTGGAGAAAAGAGTAAGAGAAAATAGGTTATTTCTCCTTTCAAAAATTGACTCAAACGTTCCTGGCCCTTAAATAATGACGTGTAGTATATGTTCCTTTTTTGAAGGTAAGATACACACATACACATGTCATTTACATGTAACCAGGATTATTCCAGTGGTAGCCTGATAAAATACCAGTAAAAATATAGACAGGTAAAACAGCCTAGGAAAGGCCTCAGGACCTGGCCAGCTCATGGGTTTATGTGCAGGCTTAAGGCATGTGCCACGGTCACCATACACGTGGCACCTGTGACTTTAGTGCATATGGAATTCGTTCCGAGCGCGGAGACGTCATCTTGAGAAACTGAAACTGAAACTAACACATACAGATGAATGGACCATTAAGGCAGAAAATGATAGATAGAAATGACAGAAAACAAATGAACACGGCAGAAACAGAGTGACAGAAAAGAGGACATTTCTAGCACAGAATTTCCAGAAGGTGGGGGATAATGTTTATACTGAAAGAGCCCCTGGCATCCCCACACGGGGGGGGGGGGGGGGGGGGGGGGAGGAGATAGGTAGGCCTCCTTGAGAAACACTAAGTTAGCGCCAAAAGTGTTACTGAAACATAAGATGAGCAACGAACAGGCCAGTTTTTAATTGTCCACCAGGATTGAACTCGAGACACTAGATATTGAGTCGACGGATAAATCAACAGAGCCAACAGCCTGTGTAAAAATCAGACATCAGGGTTATAACGTACTATGAAAGAAGATATATTTCTTTCAGGTTCAGGTTCATATTGCTTATAGCCCAGCCGACTACTAGAGCCATATCAGGGTTAACGCCACGTTGAAAACGACACCCAGGTAAAATAAAAAGACAACAGTTATAACGTCATGCCCGCCATTAACCTTGCAAGAGTAAAATACGTTTGAAGAAAGATACTTACCCTGTCCAAAGTTCACAGAGCTGATGTATTAGCTGATTTGATTTCCACTTTGGGCCTTTTCAACCGCCCGTTGGTACTTCTAGATGGTCCGGTGAATGAATAAATAAATAAGTAAATAAGAGCACTGGTTTCTTTTCACTGCTGGCACTAGTCATGGCAGAGCTCAAATGTGATTGAAGTTTGAAAGTCAACACCTCAGAAATCCAAACTCATGAATTCACGTGACGGACAAGAAATTCCACGTGCAGATTGTGCAGCTATAGCACGTTTGTACGTGCGTGCGTATGCGTGTTGTGTGTGTGTGTGTGTGTGTGTGTGTGTGTGTGTGTTCATGTGTGTGTGTGTGTGTGTGTGTGTGTGTGTGTGTGTGTGTGTGTGTGTGTGTGTGTGTGTGTGTGTCAGTATGTGTCAGTGTGTGCGCGTGTGGAGGGAGGGCGTGTGTGGGCGTGTGTGTGTATGTGTGTGTGTCTATGCCTGTGAGTGAGTGGATGGGTGAATGTGTGCGTATGTGTGTGTGTGTGTGTGTGTGTGTGTGTGTGTGTGTTTGTGTTGAACGAAGTGTGTGTGTGTGTCAGTGTGTGTGTGTGTGTGTGCGTGCGTGTGTATGTGTGTGTGTGAGTGTGTGTGTGTGTGTGTGTGTGTGTTCGTGTGTGTGTGCGTGTGTGTGTGCGTGTGTTGAACGAAGTGTGTGTGTGTGTGTGTGTGTGTGTGTGTGTGTGTGTGTGTGTGTGTGTGTGTGTGTGTGTGTGAGTTTGTGTTGTATTGTGGAATGAGTGTGTATGTGTGTATGTATGTGTGAGTGTGTGTGTGTGTGTGTGTGTGTGTGTGTGTGTGTGTGTGTGTGTGTGTGTGTGTGCGTGCGTGCGCAAGTGTGTGTGATATGCAAAATTTTCTGTTCACCCGATGTGGCTGAATCAAGCACAATTTAAGATCAGTTTATATTCGCTTGCCGTCACCACTGTGGCATTAAATAATGACGATGGTGGTTGTTGGCTTTCCATTCTGCCACTGACTTGATTTGCTACGCATATATACACATTTTTTTTCCGCAAGAAGCGTTGTGAATCTGTTTTAGATATTCGGAACCAAGGGAGGCAGAGTGAAAGCGCAATCAGCATCGATTTCACAGCTGAGTGGAAATGTCCTTGATGCATTCCTAAATCCTAGTTCTATGCAGCATGAACACAGCTTTTAAAATTTGTATTCATGACGTTTTCTATACGTATGCAAAACAGCCATCCGCGCGTAATATCACTTACCTTATCACGTATCTGAGTCGCTTTGCAGGCGACATATATCTATGATTTGTTATCTTCATCAGAAGCAACGGTGGTGGTGTGTGTTGGCTATTCACTCGGCATTCATCACGTTTGCACTACACATACATAATTCGTTTTTTCAGCAATGATATATTTTATAATTTTTGTCAACCTAGTTCAGGTTGTCTTATTGCTGTTGTTGCTTCGTTTTGTTTTGGGTTCGTTAGGCATGAAACAAGGGGGGTAACCAAAGTGACTGCCAGCGAGCAAGCAAATAGGAACCAGAAATATATTAAAACAGAATCAGAACGCGTAGGCCTACTTGATACGACACGTAACAACAAGTATACAAATCTTGCCTTGTCTTGTCTTGCCTTACCTTGTCTTGTCTTGTCTTGCTGTATCAAATACGCATTCTGATTCCATTTTTATTTATTTCTGGTTCCAATGGAAAGGAAGTTTCTTTAGAATGTTCTAAAAAACAAACTCCTTATCGCAATGTTCATCGTCTCAATAAAATGTGGGTTCAGGGTGATGACTGGAGGAGAGGATGGGGGACAAACTTCTTCGTGTTGTTGTGACTGGTTAAAGATGTTGATGTTGGGGAATGGGGTGGTGGCTGTGGCCCAAACAGTAAACATAACCAGCAGCAATGTTTCAACTCAAATCAGATAGGCCTTTTCAAAGCTCAATTTTCATACGCCAGTACCTCAACAATTGTAATATTTTAATTCGCCATTCAGTTTCAGTTTCAGTTTCTCAAGATGACGTCTCCGCGCTCGGAACGAATTCCATATGCACTAACATCACACGTGCCATGTGTATGGTGATCACGGCACAAGACTTTTAAGCCTCCACACAAACCCATGAACTGGCCAGGTCCTGAGGCCCAAGGGAGATTCGCCATTCGTATGCAGAATGACCACTATAAGACTGCAAAGTTACCCACATCCCTGGATTCTCTTTTCCTAATGAAACTAAGATACATTTTCCTGGTATGCAGAAGGTGCACAATATGTCTGCGAGATGGCCACCATAGTATCGTGTGATGTCAAGTTCTGTTTTGTTGTTGTCGAGTCCTGTGGTCATATAGTGATGACACCGTACGTCCGCCATCCACTACATTATTGCCTGGGTTTGGCTAGACATAAGTATATTATATATATATATATATATATATATATATATATATATATATATCTGATACTACCTGTTCATGGTCAATCTTGATAGATGGGGCTCGTCAACCTGGGAGAGTAGCCAATCTAGGAGAAGGTAAACTCTAACTTCACACCTCGGCCACCTTGCGGATAATCCATGGGAATTGCTTCGGGGTCAACCCCGAAGAAAACAAATCTGAAGTCAAAGTCCCGAAGGTAGACTTACACTGATTTCGGCGACCTTCTGCAACTCCTGCACCGCTCCTGGTGTCAGACTGTGTTGACCTTTGCCATTCCTTGGAACCCTCAGTCGCGTGGAGAGGGAGGGGAGATCTGTTGCATAGGTACCAGCTGGATCTTCATGTCACTTTGGCCAGGCTTGTGCCCTGGAGAGGACACTGGACGCTGTCAGAGCAGCAGTGAAATCGACAACCAGGGTGCATTGTCCACGGTTGACCCCAACAGAAGGAGACCTACTTCTACTGTGTATAGTGTCCTTGCCCCTATTGCAGACCTATTTGCTGTTCCCACCACATAACTCAAGTCACCTTCGAGTTCACCCCTGCACATAGTTGTCATTGTCGAGTAACTCGTTAGATGCCACACACACACACACACACACACACACAATATATATATATATATATATAATATATATATATATATATATATATATATATATATATATTCACAAAACCTTGCGAATATACTTGAAATAGAAAGCAAAGGCAAGGGGTTGGAACTAAACAGCAGGAAGACTGTAGTCATGGTGATCAGTAAAAACATGAAATCCCCTCATGCAAAATAACAGCAAACGGCACAACCTTGAGACAGGTTGATAATTTTAGATACCTGGGAACGATCATTTCACCAGACGGCAGATGCACATCAGAAATAGCCAGCAGAATCTGCCAAGCCAAAACAACATTCAAGAAGATGGAAAGCATTCTTTCCAACAAATGCCTATCAATTAACATCAGGAAAAGAGTTCTGGAATGTTATATAGAACCAATACTGTTGTACAGTTGCGAGGCGTGGACATTCAACAAGCAAAGCCAGAACAAGATTGAGGCAGCCGAGATGTCGTTTCTAAGAAGGATGTTGAGAGTTCCATGGACAGCAAAGAAAACAAACGAGTCTTGATGGAGGCAGACACAAGTAGATTATTCATAAGGAAGATTAGGAAAAGGCAGGCAACATTCATAGGCCATTTTGTTAGGAAAGGGGAATTGAAACACCTGTCACAACGGGGAAAGCTGGAGGGAAGGAGAGCACCGGGTAGACCCAGGGAGAAAATACTAGACGGACTTGCAGATTGGCTGAAGACAGGGAGGGTGGAAGAGATGCTTGAGGCAACAAGAGATAGAGACAGATGGAAGTCCATAATCGCCAACGCCATGCGGCAAGGCATCTGATTATATATTATTACATGTATAATATATATATATATATATAATATATTATTAAATATAATATATATATATATGCATATATGTATGCATACACCTATACACATTCATATGTATTTGTATATTTTGTTCTTTCACCATTGGCCGTTATAAAAGGAAGTACAATCATCATCGATTTTCCAACTCAGTTTGAACGATTTTCATTTAACCCTTTGATTCCCGCATTCTATCCACCAACTGCAAAAGCTTAAGCCTTTGACTCCCTCACCCTATCTACCAGCTTTCTACAGGAAGCTGATGGATAGGATGAGGGGGTCAAAGGGTTAAAGTTTTGCTTTGATAGCATGGTTGCCAATGCAAGGTGCTGATGGACAGAGTGCAGGAGTCAAAAGGTTAAAACATTTGATCAATTTTACTCGTGAAGTTTACCATTGTCCTTAACGATGGAGGCTGGAATTCAGGTAAAATTGTTCATATTGAAAATGTAGACTAATTTTTCTCTTATTTCGGTAGTGAGACGTTTACCATCCGTATACCAGATGGTCAATATCCCATGATGTGGTTGAGGCTCATGGCACTGAAGTCAATTTCTGTTCTGTTGTACTCTTTATCGCAGTGTTATCAAAGACGTGTGTTGTGTGTATTGTGTGTGTGTTTGTTGTGTGTGTGTGTGTGTGTGTGTGTGTGTGTGTGTGTGTGTGTGTGTGTGTGTGTGTGCATGTGTGTGCATGTGTGTGTGTGTGTGTGTGTGTGGTGCGTGCGTGTGTGTGTTGTGTGTGTGCCAGTCCAATTAGGCTGCTTAGGTCTGAGCGTGGCAGAGACGTCCGAGGGCCTGTATGGGAGCTGAGATCTGAACTGTGTTGCTGATTTCACTCTGTGTGTGTGTCAATTTCTGTTCTATTGTACTCTTTATCACAGTGTTATCAAAGACGTGTGGTGTGGTGTGGTGTGTGTGTGTGTGTGTGTGTGTGTGTGTGTGCGGTGCGTGTGTGTGTGTGTGTGTGTGTGTGTTGTGTGTGTGTGTGTTTTGTGTGTGTGTGTGTGTGTGTGTGTGTGTGTGTGTGTGTGTGTGTGTGTGTGTGTGTGTGTGTGTGTGTTTGTGTGTGTTGTGTGTGTGTGTGTATGTGTGTGTGTGTGTGTGTGTGTTGGCATGGGTTCGGCATTGATCAGGACTGGCTAGGCACACCAGTATATCAATATGTTCTTATGCCCTGATGGTATTGATCAGTCATTGCTTAGTCCGGTGTACTAACTACGCACATAAGAATGCCTTGGTTTTGTTTTTCTGTTCTGATCGTTTTAAAGTGTTTCAATCTTTTGAACCCGCCGAGATTGGTTTGTGTTCAGACTGCTGTTTTAGGGAAACTTTTAACGGTAATTTCCCATGTGTTTGTGAGTGTGGTGTGTGTGTGTGGGTGTGGTGTGTGTGTGTGTGTGTGAGAGAGAGTAGGGGGGAGAGAGAGAGAGAGACAGGGAGAGAGAGAGAGAGAGAACAGGGAGAGAGAGACAGAGACAAAGAGAGAGAGAGAAAGAGAGAGAGAGAGAGCGAGAGACAAACAGATAGACAGACTGACAGAGAGAGAGAGAGAGAGAGAGAAGAGAGAGAGAGAGAGAGAGAGAGAGAGAGAGAGAGAGAGAGAGAGAGAGAGTGGCAAATGGTTCAGACGTTCGCGTGCCAGTAACTAAACTCGATGTTCCAAGGTTCGCTCCCCGTTAAAGCCTCAACTTTTTTCTTCTTCTCATTTTGACCGGAAAATAGAACTGAACGTCTAGTCCTTCAGAAGGGGGAAGACAAATGAATCGGACCCGTGCGCCTTCTGGATGCGCAAGCTAAAGATCTCATGGCAGTTGAAAATCGTGAAGAGCAGGAAACATTGCCCGGTTGCCTTGGAGTAAAACATTGGAGAGATAGGTTGATTTCCCAGGTCCATCCCCTTGAAGACCAATTAGCCTTTTTGCCTTTTTGAAGTCTTGGTATAAAAAACAACACACACACACAAAAACTGGGTGGCGCTGAACTGCGGCGACACGTTCTCAAAAGGAAGAGCAGCCCGAGTTTCACGTGGTAAATCCATTATGACAAAAGAAATGAACATGAATGTGAATATGAATATGAATATGAATATGAATAGCATTTGAATCACTTTAAGCCTCGACAATCTGCGCACAATCACCTCCCAAGCTACCGAAGCCACCCGACAGTCACTCCATCAAGCGTAGGGGGTTATCAATACATTGCTTGACCCATTCGGACATCATCCGTCAGTTACTTTGTTTACAAACCGAATGCCAAGGTGCGGAGATGACTAACCCCGGGACACAGCCATACATCATCATCATCAACATGTCCAGCTTGCTCGGCTATCCATGACACGTTTCTTCCATCCTTCTCTGTCAGATATTGCAGTAGGTAGTTCATCATACTGACAGCCCGTATCATCCATCAGTTGGTCGATGAAAGTCTTCTTTGGACGTCCTGGTCTTTGTTTGCCGTGGCTGGGTCTCCATAGTAGAACATCCACCACCTAGTTCTTCTTTGCTACGCCAGCAGTGTCCCGCGAAGCGCAGTCTTTGTTGACGTATTGATTTACTGATTGGTGGAAACTTGCCATATAACTCTTTGTTAGTTGGATGTTCTCTCCGGGATTTGTTCAGGGCTGCACGCAGCATTCGTGTGTATGCTCCATCAATCTTCCTCTCCAATGTCGTTGTTAGGATCCAAGAGATTGAGCCATACAACGCGCACCATCCAGGTCCAGCCCAGCCTCCGGACCAAAAGAGAATGGAAGACCCCCCTCTCTCTCCTCACTCTTGTCTTCATCTCTCTTTCGGGCAGCCCGCCCTACCACCAGCTCACATAGCTGCCAGCCCCTTTCCCTTCACTATAGTCTCGACAGTTAGCAGTCGGAAGCTCCCAGTGTTGCCTTACTTCACCACAGGGGTTGTTTGAACTGCTGGAAAAGTGGCCAGGCATGATGGTGAAAAATGGAGCCAGGTAATGTACTGCGCTACAGCATATTTCAAACACGATGGAACTCGGTGCGATTCAATACAATATGACATACCAATCACCGTGGTGAAGTGGTTACGCTTAACGGTGAGCATAATTTTCAATTATCTTTTTTTTTTTTTTTTAACGGGTTGTCGTTTTTGACGCGGTGTTAGCGCTGATAAGGCTCTAGTAGTCGGCCGGGCTATAAGTAATATGAACTGAACTGAACTGAAGTGGTTACGCAACGGACTACTGATTATTACAAGGTCGTGAGTTCAAACTCTTATCGGTCTGAAGTTGAATTCAGATTGGGATGCATTTTTGATGTCAGTGGTTCATAGGGAGAGAGGGGGGTGGGGGGGCTTTCGTTGAAGAACCATGGTAGTGGTCTCTTTACTGGAGAGTCTCTTACTGGCTGTGTGACTTTTTGTTTTACTTTGATTGTTGTTTCAAGCCCAGCCGACTGCGCAGAGCCATATCAGGGCTATAACCGCTTCAAAACACAAAACTTCAACAGGAAAAAAAAGAAAAAGAAAAGAAAATTAAGTACACATATCAATGCATTCGCGCATATAATCTAAGGGCATGCCCCCGGCGTAGGACAATTCCGTCCGATTTATCGCGCAGGCGAGATTTGAAAAAACACACCTGAATACAAATATAAGCATACATAAGGACACCAGAACATATATAAAAACAGGCATAAATTACCTAAAATTGCTTCCGCATATCTCACCTCCTTAGAGCCAAAAATGCACCTAAGACATGTACCCAATTATCAATCCGAAGAAAAAGTACGTAAGACTTTATCGAAAAAATACAGGTGAATGGACCATTAAGGCAGAAAATAAGTAGAAATGACAGAAAGCAAGGCAAAAAGGCAGAAACAAAGAGAGTGACAGGAAAGAGGAAATTTCTAGCACAGAATTTCCAGAAGGTGGGGATACTATTTATACTGAAAGAGCCCGGCAACCCCACAGGGAAGGCTGTGTGACAGCAATTACTGTACTTTGCAGGGACATAGTAGGAAAGTCCTTAATAAGTTGGATCAGAACAGACACTGTTGAATTTAGCCAGCCGAAATGACCCAGCAGCAGTGTAGGGTCTCCTGTAATGGGTGGACCCATTGCAGCTCGGCATCTCTGGCTCCCATGGGTTCGTGGCACCGGTACTTAGACTGAACGAACTTTGAGTTGGTTGTGTGCTAAAGCGGATTGAGTGGTGTGGGATAAATTTAACCCTTTTACTCCCGCACCCTGTCTACAAGCAGGCAGCATTGCCGAGCATGCCAGGAAAGCAAAAACTTAACCCTTTGACTCCCTTGCCTTGTCCACTAGCTTCCTACAGGAAGCTGCTGAACAGGGTAAGGGAGTCAAAGGGTTAAGATTTTGCAGTTGGTGCATAGGGTGTGGAAGTCAAAGGGTTAATGTGCCGCCGAAACGGTACAGACGTTGTGACAGAAACTAAACAATACGTGACATGACATGATACAACAGGCCTACGACAACATGATTCAGAACGACTCCATGAGCTGGAAAGAGGATGCGATCTGAAGTTATTCAACACAACAGAACACAACACAACAGAACACAACACAACGGAAAACAACACAACACATCACAACACAACGCGACACAACACTGCACATCACAGCACGACACAACACAATGCAACGCGACGCAACACAACACAACACAAAATAATGCAACATGGCATGACACAGCACAACCACAGCACGGCACGGCACAGCACAACAGAATAGCACAGCGCAACACGGCACAGCATAGCACAGCACAGCACGACGAAGCACATCTAAACGCAATGCAGTGCAACATAGCACATCACAGCACAACTACAACACAACACAATCACAACACAACATGACAACCATAACACAACCACACCACACCACACCACACGACACACGACACGACACCACAACCGTAACACAACCACACACACCTCACCTCACCACACCGCAATGCAAAGCAACGCAACAACACAATACAGCTACAACACAGCCACAAACTCAACCCAACCCAACTTCTCTAAACAACACAACCACACAACACAACACCACAATCATAACAACACAAGATAACAGCACAGCACAGCACAACACAACACAAAACGACACAACCCAGCTTAACCCAACCCAACCTAACCACTAAACAACACAACCACAAAACAACACAACCATAACACAACACAACCACACAACACAACACAGCTACACAATCATAACAACACAAGATAACAGCACAGCACAACACAACACACAACGACACAACACAGCCAAAACACACCACACCACAACACAATACAACACACAGCGGCACAATGCAGCAAGTCCCGAGCAACTCTCCGTAAACGGAGGACCGTTGTCAGACTGTGTTTACTTCACTGACAGCACAAGCAGAGTTGCTCCTCCTGGACAAACACATACGACACGTGCATGATGCATCATTGTTGGCTGCCAGGAATGGCAGATATGCCCTCTGGCTACATACGAGTGAGTAAGAGATGGGTGGGAAAGACCAAACAGAGGAAGCGTGAAAATGAGGGAGACAAACGCAGACAGACACACACACACACACACACAGACAGACAGACACACAGACATTGACCGAACAGACAGACAGACAGACAAAATTATCAGTTTGTGGAGCCAGTCAAGGACACTAGGACATACAAGCATGTAAGGTTGGAGCAAGTGCATATTCTGCTTTTTTCTTTTTTCTTCCCCCCTGTATGCATGTGGGAGAAGAATGGCAGAATGGTTCACAAGTTCACCTGCCAATTAACTAATGTCGACATTCCAGGGTTCGTTTCCCATTGAGACCTCGACTGTTCTCTTCAGTTTGACCAGAAAATCGAACTGAACGTCTAGTCCTTCGAAAGGGGACGAAAAACCAGTCGGACCCGTGTGCCTTCTGACCTGCGCATGCTAAAGATCCCATGAAGTTGAAAACTGTGAAGAACAGGCATTTGCCCGAGGCTGCCCCAGTATAAAACATTGGAGAGATAGGTTCATTTCCAAGGGCCCTCCCCTTGAAGGCCATTTAGCCTTCTTGCCTTTCTAAAAGTCTTGGTCAAAAACAAACAAACACAATGGTGGTGCTGCACTGCTGCGACACGCTGTCAATGGGAAGAGCAGTTCGAGATTCACATGGTAAATCCATTGTAACAAAAATAAATGAATATAATATGAATATGAATATGAATGTGAATATGAATATACATATGAATACGTCTGTTTCTACAGAATTTTCCCAAGGACAACTCCTTTGTTGTCATGGCTTCCTTTATATTTGCTCAGTGTGTGTTGCACACAGGATCTCGATATGTCTTCTCATTCCAAAGGACCGGCATCCTAACTTTCACTTAGGATCTACAAGTAGTAGAGACGGGAGACAAATCTGTATGCTGTTTCAGTTCGATCTGAAGGAGCACCCAAAGGAGGAGTCTCTAATGTCACTGTTTGTGTCAAATCCAGTGACTTAATACAGTCATGCTCTCTTTCAATTGTCCAGGACAAACTTGATTTATTCTTGAGCCGACATCATCCATTCTGCCCTCTTCTTCTTCTTCTACCTTAACTCTGTGAAGAATCATTAGGGCACTGAACTAAAGATTCACCACATTCTTCCAGCTCTGACGGTTGTGCGCCAAAAACCCTGGGCCTCTGCAAATGGTTTCTGTCCATTTCGCAATGCTGTCAGTCTATTGTCATCATTCTTTTCTATCCATCATTGAAACATTGTAGGTATTGTTTCAGAATACAAAAAACACTGTGGGTATTGTTTCAGAATATAAAAAACACTGTGGGTATTGTTTCAGAATATAAAAAACACTGTGGGTATTGTTTCAGAATATAAAAAAATTGTGGGTATTGTATTGTTTCAGAATATAAAAAAATTGTGGGTATTGTATTGTTTCAGAATACAAAAAACATTGTGGGTATTGTTTCAGAATACAAAAAACATTATGGGTATTGTTTCAGAATGCAAAAAACATTATGGGTATTGTTTCAGAATGCAAAAAACATTATGGGTATTGTTTCAGAATGCAAAAAACATTATGGGTATTGTTTCAGAATACAAAAAACATTGTGGGTATTGTTTCAGAATACAAAAAACATTATGGGTATTGTTTCAGAATGCAAAAAACATTATGGGTATTGTTTCAGAATGCAAAAAACATTATGGGTATTGTTTCAGAATACAAAAAACATTATGGGTATTGTTTCAGAATGCAAAAAACATTATGGGTATTGTTTCAGAATAAAAAAACAACATTATGGGTATTGTTTCAGAATACAAACTACATTGTGGGTAGTGTTTCAGAATAAAAAAAACAACATTGTGGGTATTGTTTCAGAATACAAACTACATTGTGGGTAGTGTTTCAGAATACAAAAAACATTGTGGGTATTGTTTCAGAATACAAAGTCTGCTGTCAAAATGATCCTGGTTTTATTTAGTTGTTTTTTTGTTGTTGTTGTTGCTGTTTTTGTATCTGGAGTCTGAAATTGTTGCTCTTTTCTTTTCTGTGTGCTTATACACCAGGACAAGGAGACTATTATCTATGTGAATGTAAAGTCCAGTCTATATTGGATGATTAAGCCAGCACACTGATGGTGTGTGTGTGTTTGTGTGTGTGTGTGTGTGTGTGTGTGTGTGTGTGTGTGTGTGTGTGTGTGTGTGTGTGTGTGTGTGTGTATGTATGTATGTGTGTGTGTGTGTGTGTGTGTGTGTGTGTGTGTGTGTGTGTGTGTGTGTGTGTGTGTGTGTGTGTGCAAGTTTCAAATCTACAGTCTAGTTGTTTTTTTTTAAGTTACAAGACATCACTTTGAAAAGAATGTTTTGATTCATTTCAGTTCTGCATAACTTGCTAGTAACAATCCACATTAGTTTTTGTTGTTGGTGTGTGTGTGTGTGTGTGTGTGTGTGTGTGTGTGTGTGTGTGTGTGTGTGTGTGGTGTGTGTGTGTGTGTGTGTGTGTGTGTGTGTGTGTGTGTGTGAGTGTGTGTGTGTGTTTGTGTGTGTGTGTGTGTTTCCAAGTGAAAGTGTACCCGAATTGATAAAAAAAAAAAAATCCTAAGCATCCTTACACTCCATCCAGCAGATTGTGAAAATGTCCGTGAGATTTTCCACGAGTTAAGACACGTGTCCTAAGCTTTTGAATTTTCAAATGTAACCCTGCCTTTATAAGACTTGAAAACCAAACCAACCTGGCCTCTTTACATGTAACGTTCCCTAGTGACAGTATCACAAAATCAACCTGGTATCAAAGCAGGGCCTCCTCTGAGAGGTGACCTCACTGCCTCTTGACAGGAAATTCCGACAGATTCTCTACAGATCCAATGCACTGTGATGAATGAACATTGGCTTAATCATCATCATTATCATGTGCACTGCCGCGTGGCGTTAACGATCATGGCCTTACGCAAGAATCTATCTTTCATCGCTGCAAGCACATCTCCCAACCTCTCTGTCCTCATTCTCTCAGCAAGTCTGTCCAATATTTTCTCCCTGGGTCTACCTTGTGCTCGTTTTCCCTCCAGCTTTCCTGTTGTGACTGGGTGCTCTAATTTCTCTTGCCTCATAAAATGTCCTATAAATATTGCTGGTCTTTTCCTAATCTTCTTCATTAATGTTCTTTTTGTGTTTGCCTCTTTCAAGACTGTCTGGTTTGTTTTCTTTGTTGTCCATGGGCTTGATACTATGCTGAAAAAGAGGCACAAGAAACTGTCACTGCTGAAGAGTGAAGGATTGGACAGAAAAGCACACAATCATACACACAAACAAAAACACATTCCAATATCCACGTGTAATGTAAACGATTCCATCAAATCCATTTAAAAAAAACCCATTTCTAATAATCTCGTGTAATTGGAAATCAAAACTACCATGTGATTTATCTGAAAAAGAAAACAAGCACTTGTTTATAATTCTCAGCAGATAATATACACAGATAAAAGAAGAGATTCAAATAACTCCGTAAAGTACTGAACTAAAGTATAAACAGAAACAAAGAAAAATCCTCTTATACATGGGAAATAATTTTGGCATAGTGATAAAAAAAAAAGTTAGCTCCCATCATTCAAGTTACACATAAATTTGTCAAGGTCTCTGTCCCTGAGGTGTTAGATAGGTTATGCGGATGTGACTGTGGATCATGCCCACTGAGACTTAACCCTTCGACTCCTGGACACTATTCACCAACCGCAAAAACTTAACATTTGACTCCCTCACCCCATCCACCAGTTTACCTGTTTCTTGCATGAAGCTGGTGGATAGGGTGAGGGAATCAAAGGGTTAAGTGTTTGCTTTGCTAGCATGGTTGACAATGTGGGCTATTGGTGCACTGGGTGCAGGAGTCAAAGGGTTAACCCTAAAACCCCTTCATCCTGTCCACCTACGTTACCAAAGCAAACATTTAACCCTTTCATTTCCTCATCCTATCCACCAGCTTTGTGCAGGAAGCTGTGGATATGTAGGAGGGAATCAAAAGCTAAAAGGTTAAGTTTTCACAATTGGTGGATAGGATGAAAGAATAAAAAGATTCATTCAGAAACAACAGCCCTATGGTAGGCACACGTAACTAAGCAAAACTTGCTGATAGAAAAACAGCACAGCAGATTTACACAACAGTAAAGTGATACACTCACTGTATCATTACCACAACATCAATAAATGCCATTCAAACAATGAACCAACAAAAGAGAAACAACAATGCAATGCAAACATTTCCACACAAAAATCAAGAAAAACACTTTCAGAGGAAATGCATATGAAAATGCAAAAGCAAAACCAGGCAGATGAGTACTGATAGGAGCCAGGTAAGCTGAGCACTGCCGGTTATTGCAACAGTTAGGAACGGTATAGTATGTATGATTAAACTGAAGCTTAAGAGAGAGAGAGAAATACAGAGAGAAACACACACACACACATACACACACACACATGCAAACACTCAAAATGTTTTTAACAGTAAGGCCATTGCGATTTACACAAAGTTTAACGCCTGTTTATATATTTTCATGAAATTAAAAATAATTCCAAATAATTAGGCAGCAGAATTATGAAATAATGTTTCCCCTTAAATCAAGGCTTCAGTTGCAGATGATCTCTTATCTTTTAAATGCTATGTACAAAAAATGTTGCACAGCTCTTTATACATTATTTGTGCTTTCAAGACATCAGCACAGCAAATCTTAAGGTGATTAACACTGGGCACAACAAACTTAAGTGCATGTCATTTTCAACAACACACAGAGGACACAAGAGAAAGAGAGAGAGAGAGAGAGAGAGAGAGAGAGAGAGAGAGAGAGAGAGAGAGAGAGAGAAGAGAGGGAGAGACAGAGAGAGAGAGAGAGAGAGAGAAAGAGAGAGGCAGACAGACAGCTAGAGAAAAAGAGAGACAGAGAAAGAGAGAGAAAGAGATAATTAAAGAAAAAATGAGAGGAAAATATGAAAATATTGGAGACAAGAACAAGATGTACTAAAAAGAAAAAGTTGCTTGTAGTTCTAAGAACATAGTCAATTAGAAATGAGCGAAATTAAAAACATATAAATATATATATATATATATATATCAAGTATCAGTTACACAAATACATGTCTGATTAGATTATGTAAGAGTGTGTAGAAAAACGATGGATGGATGGATGGATGGATGGATATGTTAATAAAGGGTTTTGTCACAGCATGAATGGTTGTTGGACAGTAAGGAGTTAGACCTCTGAACTTCTCTCAGGGGCATGTATTTTAAAGATGGTGCCCATCTCCTCTCCCTTATATCACACTGGTATTATCCCTATCATAGGTTTAACAAATATTTATTACATAAGTTACTGATGTTGTACTGTGTTTCTCAAAAATAATTTTAACAAATACATATAACATGATTAACTGATGTTTTACTGAGATTCTCAAAACATAGTTTAACTGATGTTGTACTAAGTTTCTCAAAACATAGTTTAACTGATGTTGTACTGAGTTTCTCAAAACATAGTTTAACTAATGTTGTACTGAGTTTCTCAAAAATAGTTTCAACAAATATTATTACATGATAAACTTATGTTGTACTGAGTTTCTCAAAATACAGTTTTAATAAATATAATATTACATAATTACCTGATGTCCTATTGAGTTTCTCAAAACATAGTTTCAACAAATCATATTATATAATTAACTGATGTTGTACTGAGTTTCTCAAAATACAGTTTTAACAAATATATATTACATAATTACCTGATGTCCTATTGAGTTTCTCAAAACATAGTTTTAACAAATTATATTACATGATTCACTGATGTTGTACTGAGTTTTTCAAAACATAGTTTTAACAAAATTTATTTAATTATATTACATGGTTAACTGATGATGTTGTACTGAGTTTCTCAAAACATAGTTTTAACAAAATTTATTCAATTACATTACATGGTTAACTGATGTTGTACTGAGTTTCTCAAAACATGGTTTTAACAAATTATATTATATGATTAAGTGATGTTGTACTGAGTTTCTCAAAACATAGTTTTCACAAAATTTATTTAATTATATTACATGGTTAACTGATGTTGTACTGAGTTTCTCAAAACATAGTTTTAACAAAATATATTCAATTATATTACATGGTTAACTGATGTTGTACTGAGTTTCTCAAAACATAGTTTTAACAAAATTTATTCAATTATATATTACATGGTTAACTGATGTACTGAGTTTCTCAAAACATAGTTTTAACAAATTATATTACACGATTAAGTGATGTTGTGCTGAGTTTCTCAAAACATAGTTTAAACAAATACATATCACATGATTACCTGATGTTGTACTGAGTTTCTCAAAATATTTCTTACAATTAAAAAAATGAGTTAAAAGTGCAACCACACCCTTAGTGAAATATGTACAAATGCCTGTCAAAATAAAACAGACAGATTCAGCACTTGTACCAAGATGCTCCCATATCATGCAATGCATAAGGCAGCAAAGTGATCCGCAGGACTCAGTCTGCAGAGAGTCTCAAGGCATCATTCCAGCATCTATCCACCAGCTGCAGGTTTCTGTCAGTTATCTGGTGCTATTCAGGTTTTGGTCTTCTCCTTCACTGTTCTTCTGGGTTCCAGTTCAGGACTTGGCTGGCAGGTCTGGAAGACGGCTATCTAACGGCATGGCCAAGCCAACTCAATAGATGCTTGCAGATGATGCTGGTAATTGGGATCTGTTTGACTTTACTTCAACATCTCGTGACACATCACATACACACACAGAATACAGTGAAAAAATTAGATCAAGAATACCTACTGGGTACACTAAGATAACCAACTTTCCCAAATATTTTTTTCAAAAATGAATTTAATGTTCAAAAAAAGAAAAAGAATCTTCATAATCACTATCAGCATTACAAAGCATGCAGTTTATTTTATAAAAGAAAAACACAGAACACAAACACTGTTATGCCATAAATGCTGTTACATTTGGTAAACATTTATCATATATACAATTGTAAGATTAAACCTTCTTATCATCAGGTATTGAGGTTTTGTGCTTCAATGCATCTATATGTTTACACACATTTTTACATGCTGTTCATTTTCTATGAGCATTTTTAGATGATCAAATATAGCTCAAATGAAAAATGGCTTTGTTCAATACTGAAATGGTATATTGCCACTTCCATAATTTAAAATCCTGTAGTGTCACATCTGAATCATAAACGGCATGCTCTGAAAAACTATGCTATGTGATTAGCATACACCCCTGTCACTTTCTGAAAATCTATGCTATGTGACAGCATACACCCCTGTCACTTTCTGAAAATCTATGCTATGTGACAGCATACACCCCTGTCACTTTCTGAAAATCTATGCTATGTGATAGCAATCACCCCTGTCACTTTCTGAAAATCTATGCTATGTGACAGCAATCACCCCTGTCACTTTCTGAAAATCTATGCTATGTGACAGCAATCACCCCTATCACTTTTCATAAAAATTGTGTGATTGTAAACTTTGCATAATCCTGAGGTTTTGTGCCAGCAAGTTTGAGTTTGGAGTTTGTTCACGAGGGCTTGATTGAACTCAGACAATCCCATAAGCACTCCACCCAAGTCTGCCAGCAATTGTCCAGCAAATTCTTTGAGCCTGAAAAAAAATTGTATACACTAGCAGGGTCCTGAAATGGTGAGGTGTGGGGGTGAAAAGAGATCTACGAAATGCTAAGCTGACACCATCAGAATTTTGGAAACATTCAGATGGGCAGAGAACGGGCCAATTTTTAACTCTGTATGCTGAGACTGAACTCAAGACACGGGATCTCGAGTCCATGGCTCTATCAAAAGAACCAACCAACCCTTCAAAAAGGATTCAGTTAGAAAGCGTCTTGGGAGGAAAAAACTGTAGGAGGAGGATAAATCCTTAAAGACAGACAATTATTCTCAAAAACAAATCTGTCTCAGCTCAGTTCATTTTTCAACTGTAACAATCACTTCCACACCATCATCACCACCACCACCATCAACAACCCAGATCGAAGAAGATTCTGTAGCATCTGCTTCACCGAAAACAAACAAGTTTTTGTTATTTCAGCCCATTTAATGTTCAAAGGAAGAAAAAAAAAGAAAAAGAATCTTCATGATTACTATCAGTGTTACAAAGCAAACATTTACCAAATATACAATTGCAAGATTAAACCTTCTATCATCAGGTATTGTGCTTCAATACATCTATGTTTTTACACACACAAAAACTGTAGGAGGAGGATAAATCCATAAATTATCATCAAAAAAGGAAGAGGGACATCATCTTAGCAATGTCAGAGAGTGGACCTTTAAGAACCAAACATGTAACCTGATTTGGTACAATTATTTAGGCTTTGTAGTGCTCACAAATATTACAATAATAACTCCAGCGAGTTCTGTGATATGGAGGTAATAAATCAGTCAATGAAAATTTCATAACAATTGCACTAACAACGAGGTGATGAATCAGTTGATGAAAATTTCATAACAATTGCACTAACAACAAAAATAATACAGCCATTAGCTCCTGATCTGATGGATGGTATTATTACAGTCCTTACGTCAGAATGGAGGGGCTGTCTGAGTTATAGGCTGCACTTTGGATCCAGTGTACCTATCAGAAGAATACGTAAATATTGTTAACTTGAAAATTTTTGTGCAGTCTTGGTGATATTACATGTATCTTTGGTTAAATCTGAAGCAGTTTCTGAATCACAACATTGAAAAATAAAATAGGCCAAGAAGGTGAGGGTGGTATTTCTTTTTGCTTTTCGTGAAAACATAGGATACATATACCCTTTACAACCTCTGAAAAAGGGGACATTTTTCTATTTTTCTCACAGAGCGAAGAGGGAACTACACACAAAAGAAGGGTTATATCACCATTCCAATGCCATTAAAAAATGATTAAGGAAAATTAAGAAAATTAAATCAAGTATTCTCACAAAACCAGGAAAGATTCTTCACATATCCTCACCAGAAAGGAGGAATATTATGCCAATTAATATCACCACAGATATTTATGTTACCCTCAAAACAAGAGATGGGAATTTTTTTCAATTACCCTCACAAAAAAAAAAAGAGGAAAAGCATGACAATTACCCTCACAGGAAGAGGAAGAATATGATTTCAATCCCCTCTGATATAAAGAAAACAGGAAAATAAGTACACAAAATGATTTCAATACCCTCTAATATACAGAAAATAGGAAAATAAGTACACAAAATGATTTCAATACCCTCTAATATACAGAAAATAGGAAAATAAGCACACAAAGCAAGCACTTTTCAGGTAGTTGATCTGAAGAGGCCCTGAAGGCAGAAGCTACCAGCATGACAAACGCATGCCGCGCATACATCTGCACCTCCACAGGTCATCTCTTCATTCTGCCTGCAGGCCATCGGTGATGATGGGGACTTGCAAGTGATCGACACAGAACTGCTTCTCCACCTCAGTGTTCACTGTCCAAGCCATCAGGTGCACGCCAAGGCTTTTCCACCAGTTCACCTCATTCCTGAAGCAGGAAATGACCGAACTCAAAATGCTATAAAATCAGAGATTATGTATTTGAGAATGTGGACTGGTTCTTGATTTTGTCTTACTTGATGAAACAAAATGTAAAAAAAAAAGTTTGTCTCAGCTCAGTTCATTTTTCAACTGAAACAATCATCACCACACCACCACCACCACCACCACCACCACCACCATCATCACAACCACCACCACCACCACCAACCCAGATCGAAGATTCTGTAGCGTCTGCTTCACCAAAAACAAATGTTTGTTGTTTCAGCCCACATCTGGGTTTGTCCACATTGTGCCATTAATCCCTTTAAACCATGTATCTAGTCCAACACAAAATATCACCGTGAAGTAGTGGTTAACGCAACGGGCTACCGACAGGAAGGCTGTGGGTTCGCATCTCCATCAGTCCTTTCAAAATTATATCTCTCGGGCCTGGCTGACGCCAGGATACATTATGATAGTAAGCATAGAGTACAGCCCTGTCACGCAGTCTCAATCCGTGATGGAACTTCATACCATCATGATTATCATCCTCATTGACATCATCACCATTGCATTGTGAAAAAAAATGTGCCAGCTTCTGTGGCCATTGAAGATGACATAGAAAATTGGATGGAAAAAAAAAGTTGAGCCCAAGGGTAACCTCCCTGAGTGTGACGATCCTAGAAAAAAAAATCTTCTGACATGTTTTTAAATGCATGTTTTTGCTCTAGTCCAAAGTATACCACATCTTCAGTTATTTCTGCTGCACTACATAATTCACAAATTCGTGTCATAATACTCAGAGAAAGTTTCTTTAATTTATATAGAAACAATGCAATTTTCAGCCCCCAGAACTGTCTGCAAATGCTGACTATTAAAAAGTAAAGACACATTTTCAGGACAGGATTCCGCATTGCTATACCAGGTAAATTATTTTTTCCTAAGTAGCACTGACCATTGACCAACAGCAGAAATGGAAATTTTACACCTGGGCATGATTTGTAAGCAGCAATCCAGAGTTTAAAAAGTCTTCTGATATTCATTACGTTTGGCCGCCCCATCTGATGGTGCAATTTGTGAGACAGCTTTGTGACTGCAGTCATTTGTATTCATATATAATTCATGACAATACTTAATGACATCAAATGTGTGTGTGTGTGTGTGTGTGTGTGTGTGTGTTTGTGTGTGTGTGTGTGTGTGTGTGTGTGTGTTTGTGTGTGTGTGTGTGTGTGTGTGTGTGCGTGCGTGCGTGTGTGTGTGTGTGTGTGTGTGTGTGCATACATTTTCCTTTTTATTCTGTTTTGCTTCAGTAATTAATTATTATAATATGTGTTATGAGCAAGCGATTTGTCAGATTTAGCAAATTTTCTTCTCTTGGGGAAAAAAAAGACAACAGTTTTCAATCACTCATAACAAAAACATAAAAATAATGCTTGAGTATTGTTAAGCTCCATTAGATCCAATTTATTTCAAAAAGTCCTTTTTTTTTTTTCTATTGATGATAACTCAGACATGTAATAAATATCACCGTAATCATATGAACAGAATGCCAACTGTTTCAAAGTCAAGGATTCCATGTAAATGTTTTTCTTCCCAAACTATCAATACACTATTGCTTTGTTTTTTCCCCAGAACATCAGCATCCCTTTTTTGATATTTTGTCCAAACTTTGGTGAACTGAAGCAAAAAAACAAAACAAAAACAAAACAAAAAACAAACAAAAAACAGATTGCGGAAGAGAAACAAAGATTTTATGTACCAGCAGTTGTACACCAGAGGTAACAGCCCTTGACAATCTAAGGGACAAAACTACCCATGATAAATATGTTTGCGATCTTCAACGGTTATGTCCCTTATACCGCAAAACGTTTCCACCCAAGATCAAATTACCAGTATGTGTGCAAATGGAAGGAATTCTTCATTTCAGACTTTCCTAGATCCTATCATCTTCATTTCAGATTTCTCACAAAGCACGAAAGTACACACACCACCATTTCAAGCAAAATGCAGACTGATTTTTCCTTTATCAGTACCTACCCCCCTCTCTTTCTATTCCATACAATTTTATTCTGATGTGTGATTACTGACCAGGATCAATGCGACAAGAACAAAACACGCTAAGAGGAAAGTTACGGTACCGCTACAGATTTTCCAATCACATGGGGGAATACTGAAAAGCAAGTTGTTACAGACTTTAGCTTCCTTGAGGCCAGCTCTTTCGAGGGTTGTACCAATTATCTTCTCCCTTGCCACTTGACCTTCAATAATTCTAAAGAGAGACAGACACCTTTTTACAGCTGGGTGGACTGGAAAGGTGTTTTTAATCAAGAACACAAATTCATCCACCTGTCTATTTGGTGACAAACTATAACTGTGCTTAACCTTGATGTTTTGGAACCATGTGACCGATCCAGTAAACTATCCCCTAATACACCCCCCACCCACCCATTGTTTAAAAGACAACATATCTGCAAAGACACTTCTTACTGATGATCGACTCAATTTCTGTCAATGAATGTTTCGATCACTGTCACACATCCCACAAAATAAACACATGCCTGCAAAGACTCTCAATGCTGATATTGAAACTGTTTTCAGGAGTGAATCTTTTAACTGCTAAGCTATCACATACCCCAAACGATAAGCCATACCTATAAAGACTCTCCTTTCTTATAAAACGAAGACCGTTTTGTGGAATCAGAGTTCCAACTATCATGCTATGCCAGCAACCTGAGGTTTTAGGTCTACCCCATGTTAGGCTGCATTGATATTTGAGTAGTTTTCATCCATGCTACTTATGACATGTTTTCATGAAACAGGCCAAAGTTGATTTTTATGGGAGTATAAAGATATCAGCAGAATCGGCCAAGCCAAAACAACATTCAACAAGATGGAAAGCATTCTTCCCAACAAATGCCTATCAATAAACATCAGGAAGAGAATGTTATATAGAACCAATACTGTTGTATGGTTGCGAGGCGTACACAGTCAACAAGCAAAGCCAGAACAAGATTGAGGCAGCCGAGATGTGGTTTCTAAAAAGGATGTTGAGAGTTCCATGGACAGCAAAGAAAACAAACGAGACAGTCTTGATGGAGGCAGACACAAGTAGTTCATTCATAAGGAAGATTTGGAAAAGGCCGGCAACATTCATAGGCCATTTTATGAGGAAAGGGGAATTGGAACACCTGGTCACAACGGGAAAGCTGGAGGGAAGGAGAGCACCGGGTAGACCCAGGGAGAAGATACTAGACGGACTTGCAGATTGGCTGAAGACAGGGGGGGTGGAAGAGATGCTTGAGGCAACAAGAGATAGAGACAGATGGAAGTCCATAATCGCCAACACCATGTGGAAAGGCACCTGATTATGATGAAAGATATCATCATTATCATGTGTCCCGCCACAGGGCATTGGCGATCACGGCCCTCCATATGCATCTATCCCTTGTCACTGCAAGTACATCTTCCACCCTCCTTGTCCTCAGCCACCCTGCAATTCTGTCTAATTTTTTCTGCCTGGGTCTACCTGGTGTTGTCTTTCCCTCCAGTTTTCCTGTTGTGACCAGGTGCTCTAATTCCCCTTTCCTCATAAAATGGTCTATAAATGTTGCTTGTCTTTTCCTAATCTTCTTTAAGATATCACATCACTGAAAAGAACAAGAAATGCTCTTTCCAACGGTGTTTAAATCAAATCTCTTCCAGTAATAGTGCCTGGGTTCTTTCATTCATTGTCATCTCAGTCTCAGGAGATCATGTAGACGCCTCCCTTGAATATCATCTGTTGGTTAGATCTTTGCACTGTCTGCTATGGTTGTACAGGCCGATGTGACTTGTAGTCCCTGTTGCAGTTGGCGCAGATAAACTGGGAGCCTGGGTTGCAGATCTTGCAGCAGCATGCTTCCTCCCGTCTCTCCTCTCCACTGTGAGCTAACTTTTCATGTCTGCCTCAGGCAGGCACAGGCAGACAGCAGGTAGGCAGGCAGGCAGGCAGACTGGTAGACATGCCTGAATTATAGCTATTTAAATGAAGTTTCAGTTTCAGTTTCTCAAGACGACGTCTTCACGCTTGGAATGAATTCCATATGCACTAACATCACAGGTGCCATGTGATGGAGAAGATCCAAAACGATCACAGCACAAGCCTTAAGCCTGCACATAAACTCATGAGTTGGCCAGATCCTGAGGTCCTACCTAGATAGTTCCATAACCCTGACGCCGTAAGGGAGTAAGGTTTCCCAGGGCCTGCACCATGAGTGCGGCACCTATCCCCTCTCCCTTGCTTCAAATTCATATTCACTTTTTTAACCAAGTCTTCAGAAAGGCAAGGCCAATTGGTCTTCAAGGGATGGGGCCTAGGAAATTAACCTATCTCTCCAATGTTTTTTCTTTTCATTTCTTTTTACCAAGGCAACCAAGCAATACCCTGCTCTTCACGATTTTCAACTGCTGTGGGATCTTTAGCGTGTGCAGCAAGAAGGCACACAGGTCCGACTTGTTTTTTGTCCCCTTCCGAAGGACTAGACGTTCAGTTTGATTTTCCTGTCAAACTGAGGAGAAAAGTTGAAGTCTCTACGGGGAGCGAACCCTGGAACCTCAAGTTTAGTTATTGGCAGGCGAATGTCTGAACCACTCTGCCACTCTTCTCCCCATTTTGAGAAAATTGAAGTTAACAGCAGGCATTAAGTTTTCCAATTTTTTCCTTGGCAATCATTGCTAAACTTTCTCAAATTTGTAGAACATGGGGTCCCAGCTGTTGTACGCCAAGGTACGATATGTCCAGGCCCTGTTGAGTTTGATTACTGTAAATGCTGTGTGAAACTCCAATTTTTACTTAACTGGTTTGTTTTGAAGGGGATATATTAATCAAATGGGCCATTTTTTTTTACCATATCTCCAGGTCAAATTTTACTTGGAACTGTCCTTATACAATAAACATAGCCTAACAAAAATATCAAAAATACCAACATCAACTTTCAACACACTTTCTTTGCATGACATCTGTGACTTTGGGCCCCTTTAGTGAAAACAGGTTACATTTTTTGTAGGAAAACTTTGTTTTCTTTTGAAAGAGAAGCATACTTTATCATTCAGCCCTAGCTGTATCCCACATCCCTAAGAGGACAACGTACCTGCACAGACTCTCCTTGTTGATGAGAAGAAAGGAGTTGCCACACAGCTGCCAGGACCAGGCATAGGTAAGCCAGGTGTTGCAGTAGTCCACACAGGTGTACAGGTAGTGCTGGTAACCAGAGTAGCGCGGTGTCACGCAGTCACTGTCTGTTGACACTGACTTCTTCCTGTAAGTTAGGGCCGTGATCGCATCGGGACACTTCATCCTTGTCTGAGAGAGGTAACGAGAAAAGAGATTTATCATGTGCCACTCTGTGATTATAGTACTGCTTGGAAGATGTAACAAAGTACATATGACGTTACAAATAATACTGAAACTTGATGTACATTATCAGCACACAAACATGAAAGCAGGATACCAGTGGTGTCATCGTTAGCGCAATGGACCACCGGCTGGAAGGTTGTAGGTTTGAATCCCCATAAGTCCCTTCAAAAATTATTGTGGGATTTTTCGGCTCCTACCCAGAGTTGGGTGTGCTATGGGCTCATTGGGAAGACTGGGACCACACAGTCGAGTCTCATCCACTTCACAGATGCGTCACTGAGGATGTTGCTAAAATCTTCTGACTAGCACCGCAGGTGTCTGTATTTCTCGGGCCTGATTGACGCCAGGATATATCATGATAGAAAAGGTAGAGTACAGCACTGTCATGTAGTCTCAATACTTGATGAAACTCCATAGCATCATGATATTATCCTCATCGACATCATCATCATCGCATTGTTAGAACTGTTCCAGCTTCTATGGCCATTAAGTTGGTGTAGAAAACAGGGGGGGGGGGGGGGGGGGGGGGGAAGGTGAGTACAAAGGTAACCTCTGAGTGCAATGATCCTAAAAAATAAAAAGCAGAATAAAAATAAATAATTAGACAAACTTGGTAAACAATGACAAAATGGCTGCCTAAACAAATGCTTTAGAAACAAAGACAAAACTCATCAATATACAGGAACTGGTAATATACACACAACTAAATGTACAGGTATGACAGGCACTACAGTCATTCAGGCAGGCAAGACATGGGACATCCACTTGAAAGATAAGATTAGACCTTGCCCGGGTACTTTCTGCCTGGTGGGTAAAGGATGGAGGTCCGTTTTATCTCCCTGAGCATCGTGTGTGCAAACCTATTTGTGTCCATAAACCTCCCTGTGTTAAAAATGTTGGACTGTTATTGCTATTTATCTTCAAAGCCAGCTGACTGTGTACAGCCATATCAGGGCTATAACTGTTTCAAAACATATACAATACTGCAACAGGAAAAAAAAAACGGAAATGACAATTAAGTACTGTATATATCAATGCACTCCTGCACATAACTTAAAGAGATGCCCCTGGCGATGACCACTCCATCCAACTAATCGCACAGAGGATTTAAAAAACATACCTGAATACAAAGTTCAACATGAATACAAAGTTCAACATAACTAAGGACATTAAAGCATATATAAAAACAGGCCTAAATTACCTAATATTACTTCCACATAATCTTATTTCCCTAGAGCCAAAAATGCACTTAATACATGTACCCAATTATCAATCCTACAACAAAAGTATGTAAGACTTTATCGAACACGTACAGGTGAATGGACCAGCAAGGCAGATAATGATAGGAAGAAATGACAGAAAGCAAAGGAACAAGGTAGAAACAAAGAGAGAGACAGAAAAGAGGAAATTTCCAGCACAGAATTTCCAGAATGTGATGATACTATTGATACTGAGTCACCCCCCACCCCCACCCCATGGCATCCCCACAGGATTGGTGTGGGGGGGGGGGGGGAGGATGTTGGATGTCATGTCAGTCTGACAAATTATGGAGACATAAAAACACCCAGCAAACACACTCACTGGAGACCTGAATATGCAGTCTGCGCAGCAGCATACTGTCTGCACACTGTGGGCAAAACCAGTGTGAATACATGCTTCCGAGAAGAATCGGAACATTACAACCTTTTTCTTTTGCAGTTACAAGGACATATGGCATTGTGATGTTTCATGCACACATTCAAGTTAGTGTTCCTGTGATATTATTATATACTCTTCTTGCATCAAAGAGCACCGAATTAAAAAAAAAAAGGCCTAAACCGGACACATATGTGATTATAATCAATATTCATATTGTTTCTTTGCATGCTGATTTGTTTTATGTCAATTAATGCAAATAAACAACAATAAAGAAGAAAGAAAAGCAAACAAACAACAATAACAAAGAAAGAAAAACAAACAAATGAAACAAACAAACAAGTAAGTGAAAGAAAGGAGAGAGACAGGGAAGGAACCACCCACCTTGTAAATGATGTTGGGATAAAATGAGCAGATAACTGCCATGTCATAGAGATCCGGATACTTGTTGAACAGCTTGTTTATGAGGTCAGCTGTCTGTCAACAGTCATAAATAACACCAATATACTGAGGGAATAATAAAATAGTAATGAAAATAATCATTATAAACAAACAACAAGAGTAATAATAAACACAACAATATTAATAATAATTCTAAAGAGAAGATGTGACAAATGATGCATTTACCACTAAGACATAGTAATAATAAACATATGCACAAATGCCAAAGCGTTTATCTAGAAAAAGAAAAAAAGCAACAAAAGGAAAAAAAAAAGAAAATGCCATAACAGAAAAAAGCAATCGTCAAGTCACTTTTCTCTCTCTGTCTCGCTCTCTCTCTCACACACACAGGTACACACACACACACACACACAGACACAACCATGCGCACACTCAGACACAGACTGACAGAGATTCACATCATAGGCTGCTGGTGATTATCTGTGACACATAGCTGCACATGAGCACAGTATGTATATGCAGCCAGCCAAACAGATGACAGTCAGACAAACAGACAGACAGACGAATGGACAGAAAGATGGATGGACAGATGGATGGATGGACAGACAGGCACACACACACACACATGCATGCACACACATGTCTATTATCTACTTTACTCACTGTGTTGTATGCATTTTTATTCATCTACAATTTGTAAAAGTATGCGACACCTTTACTACACTTTTTCTTCAGCTTTCACCCTGAGGGGCTTAAGAATTATGTAACTTTTATCGCCTTTAAAACCTGACCACTATCATCAAACTTGGTGAGAGAAATAATTTCTGACAGCTGTATGGTGATTGCTCAGCCACATATGCATATGTTTCAAGGTTGAAGACGGATTTCTTTCTCTCCTCTTCCACAAAACCTTGAACGGTAATCTGGGTGCCAGTATTTTAGATGAGGTGAACAATGCAGGTCTTTTGTACAGCATGTACACAAAAAACAAACAAACAAACAAAACCATGATAACAAAGTTGTCCTTGGCAAAATTATACAAAAATTTTAAATGGATTCTTGTCTGGAAAGAGATTCTTTCCTTTCATCTTCCACAAAATCTTAAATGGTGGCCTGAGTGTTACTATTTTGGATGAGGTGAACAAAGTAGGTCCTTTTGTACAGCATGTACACACACACAACAACAACAAACAAACAAAAAAACACACGACAACAAAGCTGTCCTTGGCCAAATCTTACAAAAATTTAAACCAATTCACTTCAAGTATGGAAAGAGATTCTTCCCTTTCAATGTTCACAAAACCCTGAATGGTGATCTGGGCACTAGTATTTTGGATTCAAGGTGAACAAAAAAGATCCCTTGTACAACATATACCAAAACAACAACAACACAACAACAACAACAACAACAACAAGAAACACACAATACGAAAAAGCTGTCCTTGGCAAAATTATACAAAAATTTAAATGGATCCATTTCATGTATGAAAAGAGAATTTTCCCTTTCCTCTTCCAGAAAAAAACATGAATAGTGGTCTGAGTACTAGTGTTTTGGATGAGGTGAACAACGTAGGTCCCTCGTACAGCACATACAAAAGAACCCACCACAACAGAGCTGTCCTGGCAAAATTATATACAGAATTAATTTGGAAAATGAAAAAGAATTGCATACAGAAAAAAAAAAATAGAAGAATAGTGCTGCATGGTGTAACACACTCTCTCCAAGAAAAACTGTACAAATTTCACAAGCAAAGACCTTTATGACAACATACACAGGAAATAAATATAATTCAAAAATGACAAGAAGATGATGGATGATGTACCTCATCAGCAAATGCCTTGCAATCAATGAAGACCAGCAGGTTCAGACGCAGACATTCCTTCAAACATTCTTCCAGAGTGGGAATCTTCACTGTGCCTTTGTATTTGCTGCTGTAAACACACAAACTTCCCATGATAATCATGCACAGTATCTTAATTTTTGTGTGTGTGTATTTTTCTAACTGCATTATTACCACTGGTCACAATGTTACCAAGGATCTGAAAGACATGCTAACTGATGACTTTAGATACAGCTGCATGGTCTTCAAATCTATAGAAAACATCAATGTAGAGAGGGTAAGAGGCTCCAAAAAGTGAAGACATTAAAAGCATGACCAGAAACATGAATGACCTGAGAAGATCACAGTTATCTAATCTAGTGATATGCTATAAATCCACTGTCAGTAAGCACCCTAGCATGAAAGATGACAAACCAGCTAGCCAAACGAAACCCATTATTACTATTACTAGTATTAGCTGAACTGAAGTCCACTCAACATCTCTGCATTACAAGATGTGTCAATCACCTGCCAGCTGCGAGTTGCATACATGAACATCACCATTGATTTAAACGGAAAACTGTCCTACACACTGTGTTACTGTTAGTCACCGTCTGTGACTGTCAAGTGTCATACTGAGTGTACTGAATCGTTGACTGACGCACACTGGACGTAAGCCCATATTCTTGTAGCCTAAAGTTATATGACCCGCTTACTTACAATCAATTAGTTTTTGCTGCATATGCAATGTTTTGTCAATAGTCAGTACTAATACATATTTTTTCTGTTTTTTTTTCTTCATTTTAACTTTTCTTGGAGTGTGCATGCTGTTTTATTCACACTGTGCAGGTGGTATGTTACTGCACAGTCTGCATACTCTGTCTTCAGCGGGTATGAATGGTGAATGTTTTCATATTTCCATAATACACCAAACAAAGGTGTGGTTTAAAGGATCTTTAAGGTGATTATTTGAAGTTGTACATGCATGTATACACATAGGGAGATTAGACATCAACAGGTCTGCACACATGTATGTTGATCTGGTACAACAAGAAAAATTAACTGAAATAAATTCCTTGTTTCTTTTCTTGCAAGTTGCAACAGAGTCCACTTTGACACAATTTGGTCAAATTGTTAGTAAATGCAACAGCAATGCAGCAATGAAAGGATCAATTAAAAAGGCTTGCTCAGCTGTTGCAATGGGGAATTTATATATACATATATTTCACCTAATGGAAATAGTTAATTTCAAAGCTAAATTTCACAAAACAGCTAGCTGTTGGCACAACAGGGAACTTCATTCAAATCTCTGGAACTATTATTACTCAACTACTGACAGATTTCAACAATTTTGTTATGGCTGGATACATGCTCTTTTCAATAATGCAAAAACCTAAAAATGATCCAAAATGTTGTAGCCGTGTGACTCACCTTGGAATGGCGAGTCACATATCAAATTAGACAATTCTGATATTTTCTTTTTTTTTGCTCTCTGGCTGCATCACTAGAGCCCCTGAAATGTAAATATAAGCAAGCAATTACATAACTTACCTGTTTTTGTACTTTGCAGCAGCATTCACATGTTCCAGTTCAGCAAACTGTTTTTGTCGAACATCTCCAGTGGCATCAGTGGTGCGATCAAGTGTGTCATCATGAAGCAAAATACCAACACCATCTGCTGTGAACTGCAGGTCGATTTCCACTCCTGCAACTCCCTGCTTTGCTGCCTGGATTACCAATAACAACAAAAATAATAACAACAATAATAACAACAACAGTAATAATAATAATAATAATACTAATAGTAATGAATTTTAAAATAAACAAAATAAATAAATCATAAAAAGATAAAACTTTCTTTTTTAAATATGAACAAAAATCAAAGCTTAGAACTAATACCAATGCTCAATGCTGACTATTCAAACACTGCATCATTTGATAGATATGGTAAGTAAATGTGTAATCATTTTGCTATACTTCATCTGCATCAGTGCATGGCTGTGATTAAAATCAACAACAATCACTCAGCAGCTGATTCTACTCTGGCAAGAGTACTTAAATAAATCAAAGTAAGATCAAAAACAAAAATGAAAAAACCAAAAAACAAATAAATAAATAAAAAAAGGGGTGGTGGTGGTGGTTGAAAACAAAATTATAAGAACAAAAAACAAACAAAACAAAAAAATCAGAGATGAAAAAACAAACAAGAATGTGAAGAAACCAAACACTCATTCAAAAAAAAAAAAAAAAAAGAAAAAGAAAAAAAAAAAGGAAAGATAAAAAAAATGTACCATACTGAACCATGCTGGCCAATTTCATGATGGCGACACAATCAGATTCAGAAGAAACTCAAATTGCATCTGTTTTCAAGTACCATGTGTATGCTATGCTGATATTACTCTACTGGTAAGAAAATAAATATTTTATGTACTTAGCTGACACTTAAAACAGTACATGTGAGTGGGTTGATTTTTTTTTTTTTCATATTTCATGTTTCATCATCATTAAATTGATTAATGAATGTGATATAAAAAAGAAAAAAGTCAGTTACTTGAAAGCAAAATCCTACCACACATGCACTGATAATAAAGTTAAGTTGCAGTAGCAATTATAATAATAATGAAGACTAATATTAGTAATAATAGTAATATAGGACTTTTAAAGGCCTTATCAGTTATTGTTATTTATCTAAAATTTACCATCAGGGCTTCCTTTTTCTTACAGATATGTAATCATTAGCACGATGTGGATGGTATAGGATTTGTACAAAGTATATATAGGCTTACGTAACAAGAAACATTTTTTTTAAAAATCAAACAACTTAACATAAACATTTCACAGTGGTCTTTTTTCCAGAATACTATATCATGAATAAAGGTCAACCTGAACCAGTTGAAAAACATGTTGGTTATGGATTCCAAAGGTGAATAATACAGATTGTAAGACTAAGACTAGCATACTTTTTCCCCCCAATGCTTTATTCATACTAAAGTTCTTAAGATAAAAATCTGCTCTCATTTTTTTCCAATTGTGTACATAAATCCAGACTGTCAACATGTGGGAAATAAATGAATCATGAATGATGGGGGGGGGGGGGGGGTTGAATGACGGACATTCATGGTTCACTATCCACATAATCTTGGGACTATCATACTGTAACTGTGATGATATCATGATTAAAACCTACTGACAGTGGTACAGTTATGACAAAAGTGGTGATACAGTCTTCATCATGATCATGACGTGCTGTGTTTTAAAACTGCCTCGAGGATTGCTGCCTCGTGTTTGATCTTGATCTTAAACTAGTTAACTAAAGGTCGCTAAAACGACAACTTCACACAAAATCGTGACGGTGGAGCAAACAACAACAACGACAAAAAGAACGGGTATCATTTTCATTTTGATCCTACCTCCTGAATAGCCTCAAGAGTGTTTTCTGGGGCATCCACGCTTCCACCTCGGTGAAGTATGATTCGATGCAGGGAATTATCTCTGCGGCTACTAGTGTTACCTCCAGCTCGTTCTCCATTGCCACTGGAAGATGATGACAGACCAAACGCTGTGGCAAACTTGTGCAGCCGGGCTTCAGGAAGTTGACTAAAGTTTTTACTTGTCAATATCCATATGAAGAGTACGGTCAGTGGAAAAGCTAAAAACACTGAAATAAGTCCTGAAACAATTACAAAAGAGACTAGAGTAAAGGTAAGATACACGGCCGGTCTCGGCTGAATCATGGTGATAAGTTGAAGTTCTAACGTTTAGTCACCACGGACACACAGATAACCTATTCAGCAGCGAAAATGAACAGGACGTCAGTGGAGTGGTTTCCCTTTGGCAACTGTATGGAAGTTCGGTTTCAGTTTCAGTTTCAATTTCTCAAGATGACGTCTCCGCGCTCGGAACGAGTTCCATATGCACTTACATCACAGGTGCCGTGTGATGGAGAAGATCTAGAATTATCACGGCACAAGCCTAAGCCTGCACATAAACCCATGAGCTGGCCTAGATAGTTCTATAATCCTGGGGTCGTAGAAAGTTAAGTGGCAGAGACCTCAACTCTTCAACCACGTCATATTGACTTCTTTTTTTTTTTTTTTACCAAGACTTCAGAAAGGCAAGAAGGCTAACTGGTCTTCAAGGGGTGGGACCTGGGAAATCAACCTATCTCTCCAATGTTTTTTACCAAGGTGGCCTTGCTTGTCACGATTTTCAACTGCCGTGGGATCTTTCGCGTGCGCATCCAGAAGGCACATGGGTCTGACTCGCTTTTCGTCCCCTTTCGAAGGACTAGACGTTCAATTCGATTTTCCTGTCAAACTGATGAGAAAAGTCGAGGGAGTGAACCCTGAAACCTCGAAATTAGTTATGGCAGGCGAACGTCTGAACCATTCTACCACTTTTCTCCCTTGGTGTTCGGTATCACAAACATCCTCATAATTATAAGAATGTCTGTGGTTGACATATTCTATGACTACGAAATTGTGTATTACATAGAGTATATTGAGGCTAGGCCCTTAGTCATTCTGCCTAAAACTGATGATATTTTTCATATTTCGGCAATTATTTCAACCTTTTCAAAAATCATTATTCAAAACAAAGATTTTACAGTGGAATTAGTCTTGACGACTGAAAGAATTAGGGCGGAAGTGTGATAGCCTTAGCAATTAAAAAATAGAGTTTAAACCCAGACACACACCTTTTGGTTAAAATTAAGTTTCCTCCTACTGGAGGATGTGTTTTAATGCTGTGGTATGCATATAAGATGTTTTTGTTTGGAAGCAACTGACTGGACTTCTTAGTTGTTGTTTTTTTAATTTGACAGTACAATCATTACGATATCCACAAAAGCACATTAAGAAATAAGTATGGCCTGCTTCAAAATCACATTAGTTTTTTTTTCCAAGATTCCCACTAAAGTATGTGTTAGAAGTGTTAGACATGCTGTGAATGTAATTTTAATTCTTTCCGCTTGCTCTGGTCGAAAGCCAGACCAGGTCAGTTGTTTTGTGCAAAACATGATTATCCAAAAGCCTATCCAATAGTTGATAAGATAAATCTTTGAAGAAGCAATATATTATATTTCTACACATTTTTTCATATCATCTTGACTTTAGTTTAGCATCTAGCGAATATTATGAAAGATAAGAGTGCAAACTTTCAAAATGATAGTCTAACAGTTTTTTGAATATTATTGAAAAACATGCACGCAAGTATTTTGAAAAAGCACTCATCTCAGATCGTAAATTTGTCAGCTGATACCGCCTGTTTAGACCAAGATATCTCCAAAACTATGAAAATATTGTCAACTGTATATGAAAATTCCTCTATTTTTCTGTTAAAACGCTCTACTTACAGTTCAGAACGAGAGAAAGAGATATCTGTCAAAATGTCAGGTAGTATTGTTATACTGATCATGGTTAACACGATGTCATTTTTAAAGGACATACAAAAATGATTCAAAGCCAGATGGAGCTAGCCTAGTAAATTTGATTTGCTGAAAATAAAATTACAGAAATTCCCAGTAAAAAGTCAACAGAGTTAATTAGCTGATGATGCTACACTATCCTTTAAAAGATAAAAAATGGAAAGAAAGAAAAAAGGCAAACTGACCTAAACGCAATAGAGAAAATTTGCAAAGAATACTTAAATTTCAAATGAAGGAGTCAAAAAACTTAATGCATCTTTAAACAGAAAAGCATGAGAGTTCAACATGTAGCCGTGCACACCCAACGGCGTGTAGCAGACGTCTTTTTCTTCTCAAACGATTTTGAGTACAATTACTTCCCCTGGTTCAGTGATACTCAATAATATTAGGCAATTCTATTTAAACCCTTAAAAGCTAGGAAATAAGTAGCTTGTGCATTCTAGAAAAGTATGTATTTCTTATGGGAAATGTCCTCGAGGTGAAATTTTCCCTCGTTTCCCTGAAGTCAATAATTTTGTTGTTCGTTTGTTCGGTACTAGATCTACAGATCCAAATTTCCGACCAGTGAGCCATGACGATAATCGGAAATTTGTAAGATAATGAAATAAATTGTGGAAATTTTAAGATCACGATTAAAATGTTGATATTCTAATCTTTCATTCGAACCACATCACACCTTTAATCATTAGATATTAAGGTTGCATTAAAGAAAGTTCAGGCCAAATCTAGGTGCGACAAACCGCCAAAATGACCGCCATCTTGACGGGATGTAAAATCTAATTATCAATCACACGACAATGTCTAAAATCTGATTTAGAATACATAATTACATTTACATTTTTGCTCCTTTTATAAACAGAACTGATACTGCAATAAAATATTGCTAAACAGTAAGGTATTAGAAGAGATTCTGGCATTCCGTACTGTGGTCGGACTGCGCGTGTCCAAATTAGGATCAGTTGTGTTTTCATTCACCTGTTCATCGATCAATTTCAGCACCAAGAGGTTGATTTGCCTATTCGAAGTATGTCCACATAAACTTCTCGGTTATCGTCTAATTACCCATTTATTTGATATTTTCATGGATTAATATCAACTGATTAAATACGTAAAAATACGGCTAAAACCCCTTTCAGCAAAGTGTAAACATTGACTTAAATCGCTCATAGTTTCGATCTAAGTGAATATTATGAAAAATGATGTAAACCACAACAATCTATGTGCTGTGTAGACTTTTGTGATATATAATATGATGATATTTGTTATGTGGATCGCAAGATAAACACCGCTGAGTTTGCACGAGGAAACACAAATCTGGCCTCTAAGGGGCCCCAAAGAGTCGATTCCTCCGCAGACTCGCGGTGGCGTCTGTGCGGTTCACTGGCCGAGTATAGGCCTATAAGCGGATGAGTGTGAGCGTCATGCATGCCATTCTCCTCTGGTCTGGTCTTGAACGTTTGGGTCAGAAATAAAAAGAGAGAAACACCAGCTCTGCCTTCCATGGGTCTTCTTTGCCAGGCTGCAATACCATCTGCACTCTTCTGCTCTTCTGCCTCCTGTCTTCATCTTCATCCTTACCACCACCACCATCACAATTGGTGCTGGCAGCAGGAAGGGACCTCGACCATCCAGGAAGAGAAGAAAAGACCAGCCTGTCAGGAAGATCCAAAGCAGCACTAGGAACCACAATAAGAAATAGAACAAGATGTCTGAGGAGAGACCCAACCATGACCAGACCCTGCACACCCTCCAACCCCACAAACTCCCCAAATTCTCTGGGGAAGAGAATGCTGAAAGTTTCATTCGTGAAGCAAAACTTCTACTTGCGCTACAACCCATGGCCGACCACGTTGCAGCTGGCTGGCTTCTAAGCGCACTAGAAGGGCGGGCATGCCAACAAGTCCTGTCCCTAGAGGCTGAAGAAGTCAACACACCAGGGAAGATCTTCACTGTCCTCGAACAGCACTGGGAAGAACAGAGGGCCTCCATCACGCTCGCCAGGGCCTTCTTCAAGCGGCAACAAGGCCTCACTGAAACAGTTTGAGAGTATGCTGCAGCCATACGACTCCTGTTCTTGAAGATGAACACAGCCGCTACCAACGCACTGCCAGACACTACTACGAGTCATTTTTGTTAATGGGCTGCATCCTGCCTCTCTTAGAAGAGACCTGAAGTAGTCAGAGAAAATGCTGACTCCACTTTCATGGACGCCACCAAAGAGGCACAACGGTGGATGAGGGAGGACAGCAGCCTGGACGCCACAGCTCAACAGACTACCACCACAGACGCTAGCACCCTCCATCGCTTTGAAGAATGCATCAACGTCCTCATTTTGGAGATAGCTGCCCTAAAGCAGTAACTTAAAGTGCAAAGATATGCCACTATGTCCGCCATCCACACGACACACAGGGGTGATCCAGAGCCCCTATGTAAGAAACCAACCCAAGCAAGAAACCGTCAGCTGACCAAGAGGCAGCGCAAAATCATCTGTTGGTGGTGCCAACGCCAGGGCCACAGGAAAAGAGAATGCAGAGCAAGACAACGGTACCAACAGAGCTTCACCAGACACCAGCTTCACCAGAAGGTCAACACTAAGAAGCAGCAGCAGCAGAACACCCGGCAGGCATCCTGTCAGCAGGTTGCTGTCTCCATCAACAGCCAGACAACAGAGGGCAGGAACAGAAGACGATGTCCTACGGTCTCCAAGAAACTCTACGCTAAAACCAAACATGGCCTATGATCCAAAATTTGCCAGAACTTCAAATCCAGAAGCAAGACCCTGTCAGGAATCCTGTCCTGAACTACCGTTCAGCATACCACCTCCGCCTTCAAGAGTCACACAAGGCCTATGACCAGCTGAAGCAGTCAGCCATGAAAAGGGACATCGCTGTGGACAAGAAGGCATCCGACCACACCTTACAGGCAGGCGACCATGTCTACCGTCGCAACCGTGTCTTGGGTCGCAACAAGATCCAGGACTTATGGAAACCAGACCTACACCAGGTGACGTCACGCCCTTTGGTGACCTGCACGTCTACATGGTCCAGCCCTTGGTAGCTGGCCCTGAACTAGCAGTCTACCGCAAAGACATCCTGCCAGCAACCAGCCCCTTAGCCCTAGGGGACGATCTACAACCAGAGTCACCAACATCACCACCCACCTCCGACTCTGAGTCAGACAGTGACGACGAACTAATTGTTCAGGTGGTTCCAGCCCCAAAGCGGACAGCTCCCCCAGCATCAGTGCCTGTAGTGTCTTCACAAAGGCCTGTCAGTGAACCACCTCCAGTTCCAACCCCGAGGCGCTCCCTGCGCCTGGCATCAAGGCCAAGGCAAGGCTATTCACTTAGAACTGTGATTGACTGTGTGCGCCTACAGTGATTCCAAATGACACCTCGTGATGATTCAGAAACTGTGAATGTGATTAAATGACTGTTGTGCAACGATTTTGGATCACGGATGATGCAGGAACAGTTCGTGTCATGGCATTCAGTACTTGAACGGTATGTGCACAAACTTTTTGTCCTTTTTTACAGAGACAAAAAACAACAACAAAAACAACAACAAACAAACAAACAAACAAACAAAAACCATTTTCCACGTTATCTAGAAAGTTACACAAATTGTTTTTCTAGAAATCCAGAGTAACTTGTCAGTATTCATTTTTTTGTAATGATGTTGAAGCATTATTTGAGCGCACTATTTTCTAATGTGTATGTGTAGATTATTTGCTAACGTGTGTTGTAAAGGCAAAAACAAGAGCCAGAGACTGGTTCATAGGATGTAGATGGATCTAATGATTGTAGAGGAGCCGTGTTAATACAACAAACCTCTATTATCAATAAGAGACTTGGTCAGATTTTCTGTTTCCGAGTGTTATGTTCAAATAACACTCGCATGAGTCATATCACCTATTACGTTCCTCAGTAGTCTGCCGCCTTTTCTTTTCTTTTGACTGATCATGGTGTCTGCATAGGATCAGTTTACAATTTTTGTCTTAGAGGACCTTGTTCAAATAACATTCCTCCCAAGTCATCTGGCAAGGCGCCACCTTCTATTTTAGTTATTGCTTTGTGTAGCTGATGTATTTGTTTTTTTCAAAAGATCAATTTCATTGGGTTTTGTCTCAGAGGATTATGTTTAACTATCACTCCTTATGAGTCATCTGGTGATGTGCCACCTTTTGTATTGATCATGTTTATGTGTATTTTATGCATGGCCCATCGAAGAGCCACCTTGTGTAGCCTGGTGTAATCTAGTCATGTTTTCCACCTTGTGTAGCCTTGTGTTATGTTACCTGCACGGACGCTTGTTGTGTTGGTTAATCTAGTTATGTATGTTTTTCCTCTTGTGTAACCTTGTGTAATCTGGTCATGCATGTTTTACTTGCAAGGATTCTTGTTGTGACAGTGGAAACTTGGTTAGTCTAGTCAAGTATATTTTACCAGCGAGGACGCTGGTTGTGAAAGAAGAGGGGGGAGATGTAGCCATGCACACCCAACGGCGTGTAGCAGACGTCTTTTTCTTCTCAAACGATTTTGAGTACAATTACTTCCCCTGGTTCAGTGATACTCAATAATATTAGGCAATTCTATTTAAACCCTTAAAAGCTAGGAAATAAGTAGCTAAACCAAGCTATGCAGCAACTGCCAAGAAAGCAGCAATCAAAGACCTTCCGACGAAAATGTTTGCTCCACCAAAGCCAAGGCCTGCACCAGCTCCAAAACCGGAGCTTTCAAAATTTCTAGTCATCTTTCAGCAAACCGGAGGAACCATTAAATTCTCCAAGTTAGGATCCTGGCGGCAGGCACAAGTGCTCAAAAATGCTATTGGTGCTGTTAGCTCCATTCAGCCTATTTCCAGTGGCGAATGGTTGGTTGGTTGCACCTCCGCCCAACAGCAAGGTAAACTTCTACTGCTGACTACGCTACCAGGAGCGCCCAACAATTCCATTGAAATTCGCACCCGACTTCCAATCAACATAGTCGTCGGCGTCATCAAAGGTGTCCCCATGGAGGACAACGCTAACACGCTACTTCGTGACGATCTCGAGGCCCAAGGCCTCTCCATCGATTCCATTCAACAGCTGAATACCAAATCTGGCACTCCCACTGGCTCAGTTCGGGTTGCCTTTATACGCGACAGCCTACCTGATACTGTGAAACTCGGCTACTCCTTGCACAGAGTGTCACCATTCATTCCTCCCATTCGCCGCTGCACCAACTGCCAAACACTGGGCCACAGCAAATCGGAGTGTCGATGACGAACACCACGATGTGCAAAATGCAGGAAACCCCATGCGACCAACAGCTGTGAAAGTCAACATTTCTTCTGTGTGAACTGCTGTGGTTCGCATGCTGCCTCCGACTCGAGATGCCCCGAAATTAAGATCCGGAGGCTTGCGCATGAGTTGAAAAATACCACGTTCGTACCCTTTGGAGAGGCCCTCCACATGGCTAGAACGAAATGGTACAATGGGGAAAAAGATACGGAAGACATGGACCGGAATTTCAACATTCCCTCAGGCAGACCGAGACAACAGCGTACATCAGTCGCACCTGAACCAAGCCCTTCCAAAACATCTCTTGATCGCAAGACTAACACCGCGTCCAACGATCAAGTAGCGACAAACTCTTCACAGCCTTGCTCTGACTGTACTACTCGCACCCCTTCAAGTAAGTCACCAAGCCAAAAGACAACAAAGGATCGTCCACTCGCCCCTCCATCTCAACAAAAATCTGCCAAAGGACGGAAATCTACTAACGTCAACAGTCAGAAACCAAAGATCTCTAACCATGATGACGATCAAAATACATCCATCCAACCATCCCCCACTGCCAATCCAAGGTCAGAAAACCAGACAAAAGACCAGTCTGTCCTTCATGTCGTTGAAGTCATCAAAACTACTGTTGAAGGTCTTAAACCTCAATTTGCCAAAGCAGATCCCATGGTTCTCTCCCTAATCGAAGGCTTCGTAGCACTCCTTCAGACATTCCTAACCTCCACACGTCATGGCTGTTAGAATTCTCCAGTGGAACTGTCGGGCAATATCAACAGCCTTGGATCTGCTTCTACAACATCTCTCTACCAATACATATGAAGTCCTTGCTCTGCAGTCTCTCACCAGGTCTGCTTGCCACCTCCCTAAGCTTCCTGGCTATCATTATCCACCATTTAAGGTTCATGATGAAACTGGAGCAATTCGGGCAGCCACCTATGTCCTTGAAGGACTATCTGTGAGAAAAGGCACCCTGCCTGCATCAAGTTTACCAGCAGGATATGGAGTTGTCACAACACTACAAACAGCTCTAGGACAAGATCTTCACATCCTCAACCACTACAACCCAAAGCACACTGCTGACTTCAACTGGCTCACTAACTTTCCTGACAGTTGGCTCATTGTTGGTGATTTCAACCGTCGCGATGCACTCTGGGAAAATAACTATACTCACTCTTCCCCAGCCATTGGAGAACAGATTCAGAATGCTGATGTTATCCTACTAAATGATGGGAGTCCCACCAGGATTCCTGATATTGCTGGCCACTCCACTTCTGCTGTCAATCTCTCTTTCACATCGGCCAACCTCAGTGGTTTAGTTACCTGGAATGTTCTTGAAGACCCCTTGTCCTCAGATCATCTTCCAATTGAGGTTGTTCTTCAACTCACTCCCTGCCATCACAATCCTTCTACATTAAGACACTTCAATCTGGAGAAAGCTGACTGGATCCGATTTCAATCCATATTATCCACAGAGGTTTCTCTAGATCTCAACCAATCGATTGATGACCTAAGCGCCCAGATCACAAACCATAACTACAACGCTGCCAAAGATTCAATTCCAATGAAGAAAAAGTCATCCCAACAACACGGAAACCCCTGGTGGACCCCTGCCTGTAAATTAGCTGTCCAAAAGAAACGCCGTGCATATCGACAGTACATACGACTGAGGAAAACTAGAGCTACTCTTGAAGAAATACAGTCCAGCCACAACTCCATGAAAGAAGCAAACATATCCAGTAAGAAGATTATTGCTGAAGCAAAACTTCATTACTGGAATGACAAGGCTAACACTTGCAGTGGAGATCTTCGGACAATGTGGAAACATCTGAAATTCTTAAGGAGAAGCTACAATCCACCAGAAAAGAACATACTATCCATGGATGGTCAGGTCTTAACAACTCCTCAGGAGAAAGCTGAAGCCTTTCTCCAACACTTTGCCTGTGCCAGCCTAAGTAGCCATCTTCCTCAGGAACAACAGCAGCTTCAGCAAGCTCAAGAACAAGATATGAACCTGTCCCCTCCAACTGGACAGGATGACCCACTCACCTTCTCTGAGTTACTTCGAGCTCTCCGTCGCATTAAATCAATTAAATCATCTCCAGGAGGCGATCTGCTCACTTACCCTCTGCTTCAGAAACTACCACCTTCCTTTCTGAAAACAATCTTAGCCTTTTTTAACAAATGCTGGAAAGAAGGAAGCGTTCCTCAGTCCTGGAAAGAGGCCATTATCATCCCAATCCTGAAAGCCAACAAGCCCCGAAATCAAATCAACAACTACAGACCTATCTCTCTTACCTCACATAAGGTGTATGAACGAATCATACAAGGTCGACTTCGACACTTCACTGACAAGAAAGGTCTACTCCCTACTTCCCAGGCTGGGTTTCGAAAAGGACGTAGCATCAATGACCATCTAGTTCGACTTGGAGAACACATGCGCAAAGCCCTAGCCAAGAAAAGAGTCATGCTTTCCTGCTTCCTTGACATTGCCAAAGCTTTCGATATTGTTTGGCATGCCAAACTCCTCCATCATCTTAAGGAATCAGCTCCTTTCTCACCAACAGAACCATGGCTGTTCGATGGAAAGGCATCACCACCCCATCTAAGACAATTGACATGGGCGTCCCTCAAGGCTCGGTCATAGCTCCTCTTCTATTCACGCTTATGATCGCTCAAATAGGCCAAAACCTTAAACAGGACACTGTTATAACTGCCTATGCAGATGATGTTGCATTCTGGCGAACCACCAAGATCCGACGGCCTCAGAAATCCGGATCACTTCAAAAGTCTGCCCTCAAAATGTTTCAAGGAGAAATTAACAATGTTCTGCATTGCCTCAAGGAAAACGGCTTCATAATCTCTGCTACAAAGACAGTCTTCATGCCTGTTCTACGTGCAGTTAGCCGCTTTCCCAAGGAAGTCAACATCTTCATAGACAGCACACCAGTCAAGGCTTCTACATCCGTCAAATACCTTGGACTCATCTTTCAAAGCAATGGCTGCTGGTCTAAACAGGTTTGTAATGCCATTCTAAATGGAAGACGAGCCCTAAACTTACTTCGCTCCATACGCAGAGAATCCTGGGGACAACGACGAGAAACACTTGTTCTCACACAGAGTCTAATTCGATCACGACTTCTTTTCGGATCCTCGGTCTTACATGATCTACCCATTACCTCAATAAGACAACTTGCCACCGTTGAATGCACTGCTCTTCGCCTGGCTTTAGGGTTCCCTCAATCTGTCCCACAAAGACAAGTCTACCATGAAGCTGGCATCCTTCCATTATGGCACTGCATCAAAAGGACTGCCTGTAACTACATCTTCCACTCATCTCAAGTTGTTAACTCCACTGATGTCGAACTGACAGATGACTGGAATTCAGCTCCACTCGTCGACCGCCACCATAGCCTGATGACATCCACCAAAGATCTACGAATTAAGGCCGATCTGCTCAACCAGGATAGGCACTCCCTTAGTAAATTACCAACTGATCCTGTACCACCTTGGGACCGTGAGCCACCAGATATCTTGGACCATTTGCCCAGCTATTCCAAAAAAGACAACCCTCATCTCCTCACCAACATCGTCCGTGAACTCCTCGCTGGACCCTACATCAACGACTACCAGATCTATACAGACGGTTCTGTTTTAGATGATAGAAACAGCGGAGCAGGAGTATATCTTGCCTCAACAAACATCACAATCTCAAAAAAACTCTCTCCAACCAACATCCTCAAGCAGAACTGTCTGCCATTTTGACGGCCCTCTCTTACTTGAACCACCTAGAAAATCCTCCAGAAACCATCACTATCTTCACAGACTCAAAATCTTCGCTGGATGTCCTCCTTAGGGAAGAATGCACTTCCAGGCCAAACATACTCCATGCCATTCAAAATACTGCTACCCATTTTCAAACCAAAAACGTCAAACTTCGATATCAGTGGGTTCCCTCCCATACTGGCCTCCATGGAAATGAAAAGGCCGATAGAGCAGCCAAAGATGGAGCCAAGAAGATTGGTGACCCCGACCTTCTACTTCCTCTCTCCATCAGTGACATTAACCAGAAGATCAAGAAGGCAACATGGACTCTCTGGGAGACTGAATACAAAACAATTGCAACTCTACATAACTGGCCAATTCAAGACTGTCAAGGCGAAACCAAAGCTACTCTCTTCGCCAACCAACCTCCACACATCGCTCATCTGATGTCCAGGATAAGGACTAACACATGGACAACCAAGTTCACTCCAGTTAGGTGTCCCTATATGAAGGATTTCAGCATTGTCTTTTCGATTGCCTGACCTTAAGCAACCACTTTCAGCCTTTAAGAACTCTCTTCACAGGGCAAACAAACCCTCTTCAATTACTTCAACTCTCAAATCACAACAGTATCCACGGATGGGCTCCTCTCGTCCTGGCAGCTACTCTCTCCCACTCTTCGGCAGTTGGACCATACTTATAAAGATTCTCCGTCACCTCCAGACTCATCCTCCTTTTCTATGACTTGAAGCTCTTCACACCCCAGACATGGAAATTATAAGACAACACTTATCTTCTTTAACTATATGACAAGACTCATCTTACGACAGTCCCTAATCGTTATCACGCTGGGACGTTAATACCAAAGAAGAAGAAGCGTCATGAATGCCATTCTCCTCTGGTCTGGACTTGAACGTTTGGGTCAAAATAAAAGAGAGAAACACCGGCTCTGCCTTCCACGGGTCTTCCTTGCCAGGCTGCATTGCCATCTGCGCTCTTCTGCTGTTCTGCCTCCTGTCCTCACCTTCATCCTTACCACCACACCATCACAAACAAATATAAGAAAATTAAATAGCGAGATAGAGAAAGCAGACAAAAGTTAATAAAGTATTGGCGTTAAAAACACTGTAACATTCATAGCAAATTGGTAAAACTTTTGAATATAAAAGTCAACATAGAGCAGCACAAACTCCTGCAAATTACCGTTCTCGAATACAATGCAGTACCAACGAGTAAGTGCAGTCCCAAAAGAATGAAAAGAATAAAATATTGAAGGAAACAGAGCCGGAAACAATGGAAAACAAACAAACAAAAAACGCAATGTGTACATGTAAATAGAACGTCATGACTAAGAAATATCATCTATAAATACTGTGGAAATAAGGTCTACAAACAAACAAAATCAAAAAACAAAACAAAACAAAAACCCAAACCAAACCAAAACAAAAACTTTGCACCTTCGAATTTTGACAAACAAATTTAGGAACCAGAAGAACAAGAAAACCAATATAAGCGCGTATCCAACAAAACAAAACAAAACAAGCGCAAATTTTCGGCCAACTGGCCTTTGTCAAGCGCGAACGCACGGTCACAAACAGATCACAAACACCAAACAATGGTTTGGCAGGGAAGTTTTTAGTCCCGTTTTTATTATGCATTGTTTGGTGTTTGTGATCTGTTTGTGACCGTGCGTTCGCGCTTGACAAAGGTAAGTTGGCCGAAAATTTGCGCTTGTTTTGTTTTGTTTTGTTGGATACGCGCTTATATTGGTTTTCTTGTTCTTCTGGTTCCTGTTTGCTTGGGCGCGGGCAGTCATACTTGTTTTGGATCTTTTAAACAAATTTAGGATCTTAAGTAATGAGAGAGTGTGGCTCTTTCCAAAGCTCGCAACAAAGGAAATTCGTTTTAAGAGAATACCAGTGGAAGATCTTACACAGTATATCATCATCATCATCATCATCATGCCCTGCCGCATGTAGTTGGTGATCACGGCCCTCCATACGAATCTATCCCTTGTCTCTGCAAGTACATCTCCGACCATCTTTGTCCTCAGCCACCCTGCAAGTCCGTCCAATATTTTCTCCCTGGGTTTACCTGGTGTTCTCTTTCCCACCAGCTTTCCTGTTGTGACCAGGTGCTCTAATTTCTCTTTCCTCATAAAATGTCCTAAAAATATTGCTTGGCATTTTCTGATCTTTATTAATGATCTTCTTGTGTCTGCATCGTTCAAGACTTTCTCGTTTGTTTTCTTTGCTGTCCATGGAACTCTCAACATTCTTCTTAGAAACCACATTTCAGTTGCCTCAGTTTTGTTCTGACTTTGTGTCTTGACTGTCCATGCCTCACAACTGTGTGTTGACTGTCCATGTCTCACAACCATACAACAGTATCGGTATATAACACTCAGGAACTCTCTTCCATTATCATAATGCGCAAAAGATCAGTTGCAGAGAACAAATGTTCTCTGTGTAGGGACGAGTTATATTTTGTAGAGCATGTCTTCTACCAATGTACATCTGACAAATGTTTTCGGAATGATATCAAAAGCTATAGTATCTAGAGTATTATTGGTAGTGCAGTAAGTCTTACCTTGTGCATTACACTGTTTGGGGCCAAAGAGATGAATTTATACATCCAATATAAACACTGTAAACAAGAACATTTTTATCAGGAAAATGTGCGTCGACAGAGCGAAGAAATTAAATCCACATTATCACTAATCTTGAATTTCGAAAATCAGACACTGATTTGTAAGAAAGAAAGAAAGAAAGAAACAAACAAACAAAAACTTAAGGGCGGGGGTGGGGGAGTCACGCTGGTTTTTATATGTAAATGTTAGTAGAAAGCATGCAAGTAAACTAAAAGAAGAAGAAGAAGAAGTATTTGCGTGTTTGTTGGTTTGTATTCAGTCCGAGTTTTAAAATTTCCAGGTCTCATCGCATTCAAATAACTCCATACGGTCCACACCCCAGTCTGCATAAAATATCTGGCAGACTTCCTCAGCCTGTAACTAAACCTTATTGCAGTCCCAAGGTCGTGAAATGAGTGTGTGTGTGGTGGTGTGTGTGAGAGAGAGAGAGAGAGAGAGAGTGTGTGTGTGTGTGTGTGTGTGAGTGAGTGTGTGTGTGTGTGAGTGTGTGTGTGTGTTGTGTGTGTGTGTGTGTGTGTGTGAGCATGTGTGTGTGTGAGCGTGTGTGTGTGTGTGTTGTGTGTGTTGTGTGTGTGCGTGTGTGTGTGTATATGTGTGTTTCTGTCTGTCTGCCTGTGTATTTGTCTGTTGGTTGGTTTGATCTTCTTCTTCTTCTTGTCTAACGCTGTCAAACGTGGAGACCAGATCTCATGACGAAATCGGCAGTCTTCTGCAACGCCTCCACACAGCCATGCAGCTTCTCCAGGAGTCCGGCAGGCTCTGGCCAGATCTCGTCCCTCAGCTTCCGTAGACCAGGGCAGTCCTGCAATATGTGCTCGGCTGTCTGCTCTGCCAGTCCACAGGAGCAGAGTGGAGAGGGTGCAAGGCGGAGCTTTCTGGACATGTGGTGATTTAAGCGGTTATGTCCAGTTCGTAGGCGGAATATGGTGACTTGCTGTTGCCTGGACAGCTGGTGGTAACTGTCCTCCGCCTGTGGCTGGTTGTGCAGGGACCTGATGATGGTGGTCATCTCTGCAAAGGTCACAGGGTTGTCTTCCTGCTCTTGGCTGGCACCCTCCTTTGCTGCTCTATCTGCTGCATCATTGCCAGCAATGCCGCAGTGTGCTGGCACCCACTGCAGTACTGTTCTTGGGCTCTTGATGTCTTGTACAGCTTCCTGCAGACGGGGCTGTTTGTTGTTCTGCAGGGCCTCAAGAACAGATCTGGCATCAGTCAGAAAGACGACGGGCGTTAGTTCGTCTGTGATCTGCTTGATGGTGTCGGCAGCAAGAGTCAGGGCCTCCACTTCCGCTCGGTAGTTGCTGCAGTGCATTCCCGTAGGTGCTGCCTTCGTCAACTGCCGTCCATCGGGGAGTTGGATGTTCACGCCAGCTCCGCCTCTTTTGGTAGCGTCCGTGGCAGACCCGTCTGTGAAGGCATGTATCCACGCTGCTTTGGGGTACCTTTCCTCCATCATGGCTAGTGTCAAGGACCTCTTGCTGACATCACTGTGTTCATCCCTGTGGCCAAGGTAGGGGACTGAGGTGCAGATGGTAATGCGCTCCTGTCTTCTCTCCCAAGGTGGTGGTTCACTGGTGGTGTCGAGTGGTTCCACCTTGGTTGGTAGGGAGTCTTTGTGTTTTCTTTGCACAGCTTTTGATTCTCTGACGAAACTGGATCTCTTCAGTCTCCCAGATGTCGCTTCTTGGATTCTTTTGTTCATAGGATGTTCTTTTGAGGCCTGGACTTTGGTGAGGTGGGTCAGGGTTTTCTTCTCTCTTCTTTTGCTCAGTGGAGGGATGCCCGTAGTCACCTCCATCTTTTGAATGGGTGTTGATCTCATTGCACCAGTGATGATGCGCAGTGCTTGGTTCTGGACCCTGTCAAGCTTTTGGTAGTGGGTCTGTGCTGCCGTCATTCAGGAGCTGGAGCCGTACTCGAGGTGTGGACGTACGGTGCCTTGGTACACAGTCTTCAAGATGTTTTCGTTTGCCCCCCATTGTGTTCCAGCCAGCTTCCGCATGATGTTGAGCTTTCTCCGGGCTTTTGCTTCTGCTGTCTGAATATGTGCATTCCATGTGAGCCTTTTGTCGAAAGTTACTCCCAGGTATGTTTGTTGGTCTTCAAACCGCAGTGGAGTGCCTCCAAGAGTCAGTCTATGCATCTTGGCTTTGGTGGAGAGGGAGAACAGGGTGGCCGCAGACTTGTCTTTGTTGATGGTGATACACCAGGTGTTGGCCCAATCTGCGAGTCCGTCCAGGGCAAGCTGCATTCGGTAGGTAGCGGTCGTAGCATGCTCTTCAGTGCTCCAAAGTACCAGATCATCGGCGTACAGGGCGGCATGGACACCCTTTGGGAGCTCTGCAGTCAGGTCGTTGATGAAGAGGATGAAGAGCGTCGGAGACAAGACTCCTCCCTGTGGTACTCCGTGTCTCAGTAGCACTCTTCGGCCTTTGTACCCGTCCACAACAACTCTTGCTCGTCGGTTGTGGAGATAGGACTTCGTCCATTGGTACATGTTCCCGTGTATGCCACTTCGGAGCAGTTTGACCAGGAGGCCATCCTTCCAAACTTTGTCGAAGGCCCTCTGTAGATCAATGAAGGCTGACAGGACAACCCTTTGACCTTGGAAGGCATCTTCGATCACCTGGGCAAGATGGGTAGTCTGATCCTCGGTGCTCCTGTATCTCCGGAATCCTGCTTGTTCTGGGACAATGATGCTGTTTGTCTCAAGGTACCACTGCAGGCGCTGATTGATGATGCGCTCAATGGTCTTACAGATGCAGCTAGTGAGACTGATAGGGCGGTAGCTTCGGACTTTGTTTTTGTTCTTGCCCTTCTTCAGGATGGGGATCATTTGTGTGTCTCTCCAGCATTGTGGTACCTCTCCTGTGCGCCAGCTGAGGTTGAAAATGTCCAGGAGTTTCTTCATGGCAGTGTTCCCCAGGTGTTGAAGCATTTCATTTGTAATGCCGTCGGGGCCCGGCGATTTTTTCTTCTTCAACTTTTGGATGGCTGTTCTCAGTTCCTCCAGCGTGAGTTCTTTTGTCATAGCAGGATGGGTGGTGTTGCTTTCTGCTCTGTCTTTCTGTTCTTGTCTTGACTCTTTTTGGGCTTGTGGTTGTATCTCAAGATCACTTTCTTTAGCATATGAGCTTACAAGTGCGTTGGCTGCTCTTTTGCCTGTGAGAATTTCCCCATCTTCTTCTAGAGTGATCTTCTGCCCTCTGCTATCTTCATTTAGAGCCCTGGTCAGTCTCCACAGCTTTGTGGTGTCCTTCTCCATATTCAGGCTTGCTGTCTTTTGCCTCCAGCTCTTTCTCTTGTTTTCAAGTTTGGTTCTGAGGTACTTGGCCTTGGTTTCTTGTAGCCTCAGGTGGTTTTCTTGGGATGGAGTTTACTCTGCTTTTTCCCTCGCCCAGTTGAGCTTTTCTTCCGCTGTCTGAAGTTCTTCGTTCCAGAACGGGGTGTAGTTTTTTTGGACTCCTTTTGGGATGGTTTCCTTGGCAGCTTTGATGATACATGCATTGAAGTCCTTGACAACATTGTTGATGTTTCTGTTATTTGTCTCTATTTCTCCAGCACGTTCGTTGGTGCGAATGCTGAATGCGCTCCACTTGGCTTTTTTGTAGTTCCATCTTGGATGTTGTGGAGAGCGGATGGGGGGTCTTGATCTAGGGAGAGCAGGACAGGGCGATGGTCACTTCCTCCGAGCTGAGGTCCCACTGTTCTGGTGATGTTCTTGTGTACATCATCTGTGCACAGTGCCAGGTCCGGTGTTGTTGTGGAATGCCAGCGGCGAGAGTAGAAGGTGGGATGGATCATGGTCGTTTGGGTCGTTTACAAGGATGAGGTGGTTTTCATCCTGCCATGCCTCTATTTCCTCTCCCCTCTTGTCTATGGTGTTATAACCCCAACTCTGGAACTGGCTCCAGTGATGAGGAAGCCGCTGCCAGGTACTGCGATGGTGTCCAAGGAAAGTGCCTTGTTGTTCGGGCAGTAATAGTTGACCACCTCTAGTGTGGTGTCTTTCAGGGTGATCTTCACCTGGATGTATTCAGCTTCATCCATGTACCTCTTGGTTTCACTAGCGGTGAGGTTGTTTCGCACTAGTGTCATGACTCCTCCTTTCGTCTTGCCCCTGCGGCCACTTTGGAGGATTTGGTAGCCCCTGACCTTGAACTCTCTTGTTTTTGTTCTGTCGTTCTCTTCCCTTTCCTGCAGATGGGTCTCCTGTAAGCAACAGATGTGGATGTTGTTTTCATGCAGGAAGTGTTCAAGCTTGGTCTTCTTGGTGTTAATGCCTTCTGCATTCCAGTGCATGATGTTAAGACTGGTCTCTTCTTTTCGTCTTGTTCTGGTGTTGTGGTGGCCAGTCGCATTTCTCCGCCGTCCCCTGGCTCCACAGGACGGACTGGGAGGACCGCCAGTCGCTGGGGGTGGACTCCGTTGAGGCTCAAAGTCCGGTGCTGCTCCTGCCTGGCGGGACCTCACAGGGCGAGCACCATTTCGTTGATATCTATCTCCACGTCTCATATGGCTGTGTGTGCGTGATGTCATGGTCCGTTGAAGTGCGCCGTCTGGCCTGGCATCTCCGTCTTCAGCACTTGAGGTTTTTCGTCGGGGTTACCCCGCCCTTAGCTCCTGGTCCGTACGCCCTGCCCTGGGAGCACAGGGGGGTTTGATGACGGGGATCCCACCCCGGGCTAGGGGTTATGATGCGCCCCTTACTCGCATGATGTTCCCGTCCTTGGGCACATGAGGCATTTTATAAGGACAACAGTGCCGCCTGTTGACCCACCCCGCCCTGGTAGGAACACCGCCAGTTGGTCCGGGGCTGCTTTCACAGCTAACCTCCATATCTGGAGGCCGTCCCACTATCCGCCACCTGTGGACCCGCTGGGTTGGGGATGGTCGCCCCACTACCGAATTGGTGGTAGCCTGTCCCAGGTTGGTTTGATTTCAGTCGGAGCTTGGAATATGTTCCTGAAGGTCTCGTCGTATTCATATAACTCCATACGATCCACACCCCAGTCTGCATAAAATATCTGGCAGACTTCTTGAGCCTGTAACAAAACCATACTGTAGTCCCAAAGTCCTGAAATGGTGAGAGGGGAGTGGGGAGGAAGAGAAGGAAGGGAAGCCTATGAAATACAGACAATACCACAATGATAGAGTGATTGAAATATTAAGATGGACAGCGAACAAGCCAATGGGGCTAAGACTTGACATGAGACATCTACTCTCAGTCCACGGTTCCATCAAAAGAACGAATCAGACTGAGGTTTAAAGAAATGTATATAGCCTATCAGACTGAGATTTAAAAAAATGTTTATAGCCTATCAGACTGAGTTTTTAAAAAATGTATATAGCCTATCTGACTGAGGTTTAAAAAAAAATGTATATAGCCTATTAGACTGAGATTTAAAAAAAATGTATATAGCCTATCAGACTGAGGTTTTAAAAAAATGTATATAGCCTATTAGACTGAGATTTAAAAAAAATGTATATAGCCTATCAGACTGAGGTTTTAAAAAAATGTATATAGCCTATCAGACTGAGGTTTTAAAAAAATGTATATAGCCTATTAGACTGAGATTTTAAAAAAATGTATATAGCCTATCAGACTTGAGGTTTTAAAAAATGTATATAGCCTATCAGACTGAGATCTTAGAAAATGTATATAGCCTATCAGACTGAGGTTTTAAAAAATGTATACAGCCTATCAGACTGAGGTTTTAAAAAAATGTATATATAGCCTATCGGTGGTTCCTCTATGGGTCAAACTGATGAATTGTGCGATAAATTGGACGGAGTGGTCAACGCCGGGGGGGGGGGGGGGGGGGGCATGTCCTTAGATTATGTGCGCGAATGTATTGAT
>CM060306.1:30615982-30618482 GCA_030674185.1 Monoplex corrugatus | reverse complement strand
GCAGTAGCAAGAAACTCTGCGGAATTTTCGGTTTCAGTTTCAGTTTCTCAAGATGACGTCTCCACGCTCGGAATGAATTCCATATGTATTAACGTCACATGAACCATGCGATGGAGAAGATCCAGAATGATCATGGCACAAGCTTAATTAAGCCTGCACACAAATCCATGAGCTGGCCAGGTCCTGAGGTCCTACCTAATCTATGCTATTATTTTTTTTCAATGTTATACTTGTATTGTATAAGTCTATCATTGGAACAATCTTGGTTAGATGTAAATGATGTGTGTATCTATATATCTTCTCTTCAAAGAAAGAATAAAATGAATAAATGAATAAAGGACTGAATCAAAGCACAGCTAGCCACTAAGTATAAAACTGTCTCAAATTGTCTCACATCACAGAAAGCGCTCCCCCCCCCCCCCCCCAATTAGTACACAGAGCTTCTGCTGCCTATCAGAAAGATGGAAACAATGTTTCCTTAATCATTGCCTTGCCAATCAGCCATCCACTTCGGAGAAAGGATAAAAATGAAATAAATGAATAAATAAATAGATAAATAAATGAACAGATAAAGAAAGAAACAAGTAAATAAATAGATAAATAAATAGATAGGTAGGTAGATCATCATCATCATCATCAGGTGCCCTACCGCATGACGTTGGCGATCATGGACTTCCATCTGTCTCTATCTCTTGTTGCCCCAAGCGTCTCCTCCACCCTCCTCGTCTTCAGCCATTCCGCAAGTCCGTCTAGCATTTCTCCCTGGGTCTACCTGGTGCTCTCTTTCCCTCCAGCTTTCCCGTTGTGACCAGGTGCTCCAAATCCCCCTTCCTCATAAAATGGCCTATAAATTTTGCCTGTCTTTTCCTAATCTACCTTATGAGTGATCTACCTCCTTATGAGGTAGGTAGATAAATAAAAAAAAAAAAGTAGGAAATGAGAAATAACAAATATAATTCGGATCCAGTCATTAGTTATCTTGTTTACCTAATGGCAAGATGGGGAGATGACATCCCCCGGGATACAGCCACACAACGTGCACCAACCTGGTCCAGCCCAGCTACTGGACCAAGACAGAATGGAAGACCCCTCTTTCACCCTACTCTGGGTCTTCATCTCTCTTTCCCTTCCACCAGCTTGCATAGCTGCCAGCTTCTTTCCCCTTACTACAGTCTCGACGATTAGAAGTCGGAAGCTCCCAACGTTGCCTTACGTCAACCACAGAGGTTGTATGAACGGCCGTGAAAGTGGCCAGGCATGGTGCTCCAGACACAGCCCATTTTGCTGTTCAGCAAAGTCTGACATGCCCCGAAAAGGATCCCAAGTTTGCCGTCTGTCTGAGTAGCCAGCAGGTCTTTCCCTGTGGTCATCAGGCCTGATTCCCTGAAGTCAGCGACCAAGCCACAAGCCGAAGTTAACGAGAACAATACAAAACAATGATGCAACACAATATTCTAGTTTGCAATGTACTATAATACAATGGGAAAAATACAATACAAAACAATAATACAACACAATATTGTACTTTGCAGCATATAACAATACACTGTTGACAATACAGTACAAAACGATACAATGATGAAAAGTATACTACTTTGCAATATATTACAACATGATATTGATAACACTTTATAAAACAACAATATAACATAATATTCTACTTTGCAATGTATAACAATACAATATTTTCAACAGAGTACAAAATGATACTCCTGAACAATTTTCTATTTTGCAATGTATTACAATAATGATGAAGCAATACAAAACAATGATACAACGTAATACAATGTCCTGTTCTATCCTGCAATATACTACAATACAATGCTGGTAATGCGATATAAAACAAATGTCCTGTACTGTAATGCCAAGTAATAGAATATGATACAACCGGATACAATGCCAACTGTTGCACTTTCAGTTTGTTTCTCAAGAATTCCATGTGCACTTACATCACAGGTGTCATGTGATGGTCATCGTGGCACAAGCCTTATAAGCCTGCACATAAAGCCATGAGACTGCCAGGTCCTGAGGTCCTACCCTACCCAGCCTATGTTTCACCTAGTCTACATTTTTTTCTAGCATTGTATCAATCTATCATTGCAACAATCTTGGTTACATGTAAATGACATGTGTATCTGTGTACATTATCTTCAAAGACCAAAATAGATAACTAAAATAAGTAAATAGTTAAAGGTTTGAATCACAACACAACTAGCCACTTAGTATAAACTTGTCTCACATTATAGGAAGCCTCCTCCCGACCCAGTAAACGCACAAAGCCTCCACTGCCCATCAACAAGATGAAAACATTATTTCCTTATCATAGCCCTGCCAGTCTGTCACCCACTTCCGAGGAAAGAAAACAGGGAATAAATAAATACATGTAAATAAATAAATTTAAAAAAAAGAAGAATAAATGAATAGATAAATAGATATGTAAAAAAGAAGTAAATAAATGAAGGAGTATGTTGATAAATAACCAAGTTAGTAATGAGAAATA
>CM060306.1:30605982-30610982 GCA_030674185.1 Monoplex corrugatus | reverse complement strand
AGAGGAGGGGGATAAGGGTAGAAAAGATAAAAATATTATCTCCACTATATCAAGTGCAATTCTACGTTCACGATTGCACGTCGCATATTTCTTTCCAGGAATGTCCATGGTGTAGTTTTCCTTATTTGGTTCTGTTTTATCTTCCACACGACCCTCTTTCTTCTTTTTTTTCTTTGAAAAAAAATTTAAAAAGGAGATTATATGATATCACATGCCGGATGTCCGTCTGTGAGTAAAAAAAAATACGTGTCAGCAAACATTTCTCAACTTTTGATTTCTTCTAGGTGAACCTTCACTGAAGGTGACTTACAGGTAACTTAGATTAATTTTATCAGTGTGTTGTTATGGTTCCAAACGAGGCAACGAAGGATTGCCTGCCATGGAAGAGTTAGAACAAACTGAAAGATAAAAACAAGTAAAACAGAATAGACTTTGTATTCGACAGAAAAAAAACACAACAACAACAAAAAACCTGTCTGGTGCTAAACACAAAACGAAGCAGAAACTTTTAAAGAAGTCAACTTTATAATGATAACTGAACAAGAATTGATGAAATGAGTGTCGTTGGGGAGCAGCTTTGGTGACCGTCCTAGAGTCAGCAAGTCACAGCCCCTCCATCCATCCATTGATCCATTATTCCATCATCTCATCCATCCCATCCATCCATCCATCCATCCATCCATCCATCCATCCATCCATCCATCATCTTCCACCCATCCATCCATCCACCCATAATCCAATCCAATATCCATTCCATCTTATTCGTCCGTCCATCCATCCATCCATCCGTCCGTCCGTCCGTCCATCCATCCACCCATCCATCCATCCATCCATCCATCCACCCATCCATCCATCCGTCCAATATACAACCATCCAATATCCATCCATCCATCCATCCATGAGAGGTAATATCCATCACATGGCATCTCTGACGTCAGTACATGGAAAATCATTCCGAGCGCGGAGACATGATCTTGATAAACTCAAATTCAAGATTCAATATCTTTCATCACACAAGATTCAATATTTCGTTATCAGTGTCGGCCCGCAAACAACAACAACAACATCATCATCATCAACAACAACAACAACATCATCTACAACAACAACAGCAACAAAAACAACAACAACAACAACAAAAGGCCTGTTCACACAGCCCATCTTAAAGCTTCAAGCATTCTGACGGTGTCGGCTTCATGTTTGATAAATTCACCCCCTCCCCCTTCCCACGCCCCTCCCTTTCCTATTCAAAGACCTTACCAGTTCGCAGGGCTTTGCCAGAGGTCAAGGAATCTGCCAGACCCTCACTGGCAGATTTGGGTGGAGCGTATATGGGAATTGCTCAGGGGCAATGACTCTTTCTCAAGCCAATTCTGATTCAGTTTTTCTTTTACTAAAGGATAGTAACCACTGGGTCCTGGTTAATCTGTCTTAATCGAATCCTTGCTGATCTATGCATACAACAGAAGCATACAGACACAACAGCGAAATGCATTAATTATAAATAAGGGCATGAAATAAGTAACAATAAATGCACAAAAAAGTCTACAAATAGAACATATAAAGAAAGAAAGCAAGTATTAAGAAGCGGTAACGAATGATGAAATGTCGAGAGAGGAGGGGAGAGAGAGAGGGAGAGAGAGAAGGGGGAGGGATAGAGAGAGAGAAGAAAAAGGAGAGAAAGAGAGAGAGAGAGAGAGTCGGAATCGGAATCAGTCAGAAATTTATTCAGTAAGGCCAAAGCCCCATTTGAAGGGGTGTGAACACAATAATCATAAACAATGTAAAGACACAAAACATAATACATATGCGTTCTTGGATAATGCATACTTCAACTATTTTGGAGTAAATACAATATAAAAAAGTAAAGAGTTTGGATGCGATGACAATGATAAACTGAGAGAGAGGAGAGAGGAGAGGGAGAGAGGGAGAGAGAGAGAGAGAGAGAGAGAACCAGAGAGACAGACAGACAGACAGACAAGCTGACAGACAGACAGAGACTGACAGACAGACAGACAGACAGACAGAGCGAGACAGAGAAAGAGAGACAGAGACCTGGGCGTGCTGAATTAAAAGACAATCTTAGAATAAAGGAACAAGGTTATCTTTAAAATCAAGGAAATAAAAACTTCAGACGTCGTAAAGTTTCTTCATCTCATTCTCATGCATAGACCTTTGCAAAGCCATCAAGTCACCGGCAGACGATCTCACAACTTGTTCCCACCCCTCCTCAAACACACACATGCACGTACACACAAACACACACACACAGAGAACACACAACAACACACACACACACACACACACACACACACACACACACACACACACACACACACACACACACACACCACACAACACACACACACACACACACACACACACATAACACAACACAACACACACACACTGTTCCTCTGTCCTGTCCGAAATAGCTGACCTTGATTTGAAATGCACGTACATTAAAGTACCTTATTTGTCGAGTTTTAAGAGACTTTTAAAGACTTTCTGTCTGCCTCTCTCTGCCTGTCTGTCTGTCTGTCTCTTTTTCTCTCTGTCTCAATCTCTCTCTCTCTCTCTCTCTCTCTCTCTCTCTCTCTCTCTCTCTCTCTCTCTCCCTCTCTCTCTATGTCTCTCTCTTTCTCTCCCCTCTCTCTCTCTGTCTCTCTCTTTTTTTCTCTGTCTCTGTCTTTCTGCCTCTCTCTCTGTGTCTCTCTCTGTATCTGTGTCTGTATGTTTGTCTGTCTGTCTGTCTGTCTCTCTCTCTGTGTCTATGTCTGTCTCTCTCTGTGGTCTGTGTCTCTTTTTCTGTCTCTGCCTCTGTTTCTGTCTGTCTGTCTGTTTCTCTCTCTGCCTGTCTCTCTCTCTGTCCCTCCCCCCCCCCCCCCCTATCTCTCTCTCTCTCTCTCGGCAGGTAAAGAGTGGACATTTTTCCCATCTTCTAGGTCAATATGTGTGTAGATCTGCAAGGTACGTAAAATACCTGTATGTGTATGCGCATGCAGAATATCAAATATGCCCGTTGAAGACCTTGTAAGTCGTGTCAGTGGCTAGCTTATGGTAAAAGGAAAAAAGTACACATGTAAGCAACTGCAAGCTTGAAAAATGGCTTTCAAGCTAATAACGTCCACCGTGAGAAAATAAAGTACTCGGTATTTATTCTCTCTCTCTCTCTCTCTCTCTTCTCTCTCCTCTCTCTCTCTCTTCTCTCTTCTCTCTCTCTCTCTCTCTCTCTCCTCTCACACACACACATACATACACACACACACACACACTGTCTCCCCTTCCCCCTCTCTCTCATTTTCTCTGTTTTACCAAAGAATGTTTTAGTAAATGCTCGTTGTAATAAATTTTACTAAAGTTTGTCTAATTCCAAACGGGATAAGTGTGCATTTGAGTCAAATTGTCTTTACAAGAGTATTATAGTCAAATCGTCTTAACAAAGATCGTATGGGTCAATATTTGTCTTACCAAAGAGAAATTGCGTAAATGTTTATGTTAACAAAAAGAATATAAGACATTTGTTTATCTCGTCGAAGATTGCTTTGAATCAATACTGCCCTACTAAAGAGCGTTTGAGTCAATGTGTGTCTTACCAACGAGCGATTGGGTCAGTGTTAGTCTTACTAAAATGTATTTTAGTCAATGTTTGTCTTACCAAACAGCGTTTGAGGCAATGTTTGTTCCAGATTCGTCTTTTTCACACTGAAGTCATCCGCGAATAAACTTTCTTTTTTGTTTAACCCTTTGACACCCACAACCACTAACATCCTGCATTGTCAACCCTGCTAGCAAAGCAAAATCTTAACCCTTTGACTCTCTGACCATATCCATCAGCTTCATGCATGAAGTTGATGGATTGGGTGAGTGAATCAAAGGGTTATTTTTTTTGCAGTTGGTGAATAGGGTACGGGAATCAAAGAGTTAACGAAAGCAAACTCTTATGGTTTGTCATAAACCAGATAGGATCACTTGATACCTGTGTCAAATATCCACACCCCCAAACACAATCTACTCAGAAGCTGCAACTAACCGGTTTATATTCAGATCTTCCTGGTCGTGGTGACTTGTTCAAACTTCTCCCTGATCGTTTTATTGCGTATTTCAAGACTCTTCTTCAACTAGGCTCGCTCAGGGCTTGTTTGGACAAGAACGGGTTGATGTAGGGGGGTGGGGTGGGGGGTGGGAGAGAGAGAGGAAGAGGAAGGGAGAGAGACAGAGAGAGAGAGAGAGAGTGTGTGTGTATGTGTGTGTGTGTATATATGTGTGTGTGCATTCTCTCTCTCTCTCTCTCTCTCTCTCTCTCTCTCTCACTCACTCTGTGTGTGTGTGTGTGTGTGTGTGTGTGTGTGTGTGTGTGTGTGTGTGTGTGTGTGTGTGTGTGTGTGTGTGTATGTGTGTGTGTGTGTTGTTAGCATTCTCTCTCTCTGTATGTCTCTGTCTCTCTGCCTCTCTAACTCACTCTGTCGGGCTCTCTCTCTCTCTCTCTCTCTCTCTCTCTCTCTCTCTCTCTCTCTCTCCTATCTATCTGTCTATCTATCTATCTATCTGTCTGTCTGTCTGTCTATCTATCTGTCTGTCTGTCTGTCTGTTTATCTATCTATCTATCTCTGTCTGTCTGTCTGTCTCTGTCTGCCTGTCTGTCTGTTTGCCTGTCTCTCTCTCTCTCTTCTCTCTCTCTCTCCTCTCTCTCTCTCTCTCTCTTCTGTATGTACATGTTGTGAAGGGTATTAGTCCCTAACGAAATGCCGGATGTATAGGAATACACCTCACCCAATATAGGGACGTGTCAAGCTAGAAATCTAGACTGGGTGACTAGCTACACAAAATAACAACCGATACATTTCTTTGCCATTCATTAGCATATATTGTGGGAATATCGGTCATCTCTGTCTCTATTTGACTGCTCTTTTTTCTTTGTTTTTTTATGTTTGACATCGTATCCCTTTGTTACTAAGTTGTTTTCAACAACCTCGTCTTTAAATGTAGTGGCTTTTACA
>CM060306.1:30595982-30600982 GCA_030674185.1 Monoplex corrugatus | reverse complement strand
TACACTACACTACACTACTACACTACACTACACTACACTACACTACTACACTACACTACACTACTACACTACACTACACTACTACACTACTACACTACACTACACTACTACACTACACTACACTATACTACTACACTACTACACTACTACACAACTACACTACACTACACTACTACACTACACTACACTACACTACACTACATACATACTACACTACACTACTACACTACACTACACTACTATACTACACTACACTACACTACAACTACACTACTGCACTACACTACACTACACTACACTACACTACAACACAGCACAACACAACACAACACAGCACAGCACAACACAACACAACACAACACAACACAACACAAGAAAAATGTTGTCTCACGTTGTTCGCGAGTGAGTAAATAGACAGCTCGGGTTCTCTTTGCGCAAGCATTAAAAGTAATGCCAACCTCCTTTCAGTACAACACACTACAATACAATACGATACGATACCATGCAATACAATACAATAATAATCAGTTCATCTGCATAGGACAAACAGTTCATATCAAAGTATACTTGTTGCACTTCACGAAATGAAAACGAAAAAAGCATGTGTGGGGGTTTTGTCATGTCCTTACACTAAAACAGAACACACATAGGAGGAGACAGATTATGATACAGTATTGATAGAGTCAGTCAGGAAGATACATGTACACATTAATGTAGTATAAACACAGTCAGCTTATCAAGAGTACCAAAGAGGTATAAGAACACGAAATGAGGAATAGGTAATAGTACCACTAATCCACAACATATGTGGAAGAAAAAAAAGTATACGTCATTTGAGAAATACGCGTCTTTAATAATACACACGAAGGTGTACGCATACACACACACACGCACAAACACACTACACACACACACACACACACACACACGCGCGCGCGCGCGCGCGCGCGCACACACACACACACACACACACACACACACACACACACACACACACACACACATACACAGAAACACACACACACACACAGAGAAACACACACACACACACAGAGAAACACACACACACACACACACAACACACACACAGAAACACACACACACACACACACACACACACACACACACACACACATACGCACGCACACAGAGAAAATAGAACAGTCTCTCTCTCTCTCTCTCTCTCTCTCTCTCCACACACACACACACACATATATATATATATATAAGACACACACACACATACAGACACACACATGCACCACACACACACACACACACACACACACACACAAAACACACACACACACAGATATATATATATGTATGTATGTATGTAAATACACGACCACATGAGCACACTCAATATAAAATGCAAAACATTTCTCTTTCAGATCCATTAGTATGTTCAGAATTATTTACCAAGAATTTGTTTATTCAGAGATATCAGATCATACAATAACACAGAAGAGAAGCTGTGAAGACATACACTTAAACCAGCTGTGCATTTTCAGCAACCAACGGTCTGCTTCTTTTCGAACAGGACGACAAGTGAACGTAGTCAACGAATGCGCGAGACTCTACTAAAATGACACAAAATTCCGGAAGAAAGAAACAGGAAGCCATTATAAAATGTCAGCTAAATTTCAAAACAAGCGCTGTAAACTTTACCAAAGTGACCCAGCAACGATGCGGTCTACTCCGGTGGGTAACCCACGGCCGTTTGGCATCATTGATCCCGTGGCACGTTAACTCCGACTGACTTAATTTGGGGTTGGTGGTGTGTTATTAAATCGGAATTTGCAGACATCTTATAAGATGTCTCTGGACAGAATGGGTTTTTTAGTCTTATTTTAGTTTAAAGCCCCGCCGACTGCGTAGAGCCATATCAGGACTATGACCATTTCAATATACACACAGTACTTCAACAGGAGAAAAAAAATGGAAAATAAAAGTAAGTGCACATATCAATGCATTTGCATACATAATCGAAGGAGATGTCCCTGGCGTTGACCACCCGTCCAATTTATCACAGAGGGTATTTAAAAAAGACCTGAATACAAATTAAAACATAACTAAGGACAGTAAAACATATCTAAAATGCTCATGAGTTACCTAAAATTACAGCATATCTCATTTCCCTAGAGCCAAAAATGCGCTTAATATATGTACCCAATCATCAATCCTAAGAGAAAGTATGTAACATTTTATCAAACACAAACAGGTGGATGGACCAGCAAGGCAGAAAATGATAGGAAAAAATGACAGAAAGCAAAGGAACAAAGCAGAAACAAAGAGATCATCATCATCAGGTGCCCTGCCGCATGGCGTTGGCGACCATGGACTTCCAACCATCTCTATCTCTCGTTGCCCCCAGCATCTCCCCTACCCTCCTCATCCCCAGCCACTCTGCAAGTCCGTCCAGCATTCTCTCACTGGGTCTACCTGGTGCTCTCTTTCCCTCCAGCTTTCCCGTTGTGACCAGGTGCTCCAAATCCCCCTTCCTCATAAAATGGCCTATAAATGTTGCTTGTCTTTTCCTAATCTTCCTTATGAGTGATCTGCTTGTGTCTGCCTCCATCAAGACTGTCTCGTTTGTTTTCTTTGCTGTCCATGGAACTCTCAACATTCTTCTGAGAAACCACATCTCGGCTGCCTCAATCTTGCTCTGGCTTTGCTTGCTGACTGCCCACGTCTCGCATCCGTACAACAGTATTGGTTCTATATAACATTCAAGGACTCTCTTTCTGATGTTAATTGATAGGCGTTTGTTGTAAGAATGCTTGTCATCTTCTTGAATGCTGTTTTGGCTTGGCCGATTCTGCCAGCTATTTCCGATGTGCATCTGCCGTCTGATGAAATGACCGTTCCTAGGTATTTGAACTTATTAACCTGTGTCAAGGTTGTGCCATTTGCTGTTATTTTGAATGAGGGGATTTCAGAGAGTGGCAGAAAGAAAAAGGAAATTTCTCGCACAGAATTTCCAGAAGGCGGAGATACTATTCATACTGAAAGAGCCCCCGGCATCCCCACGGGGGCGTCTGAATGGGTGGCGTGTGATCAACTCTACCGAGGCGGCGCAGACGTTGGATCAGAAATGAAATGCTGTTTATTACCGGAGGATCAGCTTGATAAGTTTAAATATCTGGGAACGATGATCTCACTAGACGGCAGATGCAGATCAGAAATAGCCAGCAGAATCGGACAAACCAAAACAGCATTCAAGAAGATGAAAGGCATTCTTACCAACAAATGCCTATCAATTAACATAAGAAAGAGAGTTCTTGAATGTTATATAGAACCAATAATGTTGTACGGTTGTGAGGCATGGACAGTCAACAAGCAAAACCCAGAACAAGATTGAAGCAGCCGGGATGTGACTTCTAAGAAGAATGTTGAGAGTGCCATGTACAGCAAAGAAAACAAATGAGACAGGCCTGATGGATGCAGACACAAGAAAATCATTCATTAGGAAGATTAGGAAAAGACAGACAACATTTACAGGCCATTTTATGAGGAAAGGGGAATTAGAGCACTTGGTCACAACGGGAAAGGTGGAGGGAGAGAGAGAGCACCGGGTAGACCCAGGGAGATAATATTGGACAGACTTGCAGGGTGGCTGAGGACGGAGAGGATGGAAGATGTGCTAGCGGTAGCAAGGGATAGAGGTATATGGAGGGCCATGATCGCCAACGCCATGCGACAGGGCACTTGATGATGATGACGATCAGCTACTAGCAATTGTAGTTCCAGCTTAACGTCTTATTCACCGTTGGTCTTCATTTCGCGAGCCTCACGTCTTCAAATGGGTCAAGCTTTTACCACATCTGACATGACAAAGCCCTTATTTCCGAGACTGGGATTAGTTGTGGGCGTCGTTTTCTGATGATTAACCATTTGACTCCCGCACCCTGTCCACCACCAGCATCCTGTATTGTCAACCATGTTAACATAGCGAAAACTGAAACCCTTTGACTCCCTCACCCTATCCACCAACTTCCTGCAGGAAGCTGGTGGATAGGGTGAGGGAGTCAAAGGGTGTCAGTTTTTGCAGTTGGTGAATAGGGTGTGGGAGTCAAAAGGTTAATCTTTGTCTGAAGACATTTTTGACAACACGATCCCAATAGCACGGGTCGCTCACGACTTATACTTCGTAACGAATCCTTTCTTTGTACATAACCCTGTTGGGATGTGTACATAACCCTGTTCTAAGACCCACGTGTGATAAAGAGCTGCTTAGCATTGTATTCCGCATCAGATGTCATGGATCCTCAGCAGACCCACATCAACCAGTCTCTGAAGTCAAAATCGCATGACCAATTACACAAATCAATTTTAAAGCACATTGAAAGAAATCTCTTTATGACTTAAAAAACTATTCAAATTTTTTTGGACAAACTCCGTACTATTTCATGAAGAAAACACAACAGTTTTAGAGATGAAATGGGTTTTACTGGGCCTCAATATTACGGGAGACCTAGAGAGCGCGGAACAGATTATTCAACGGTAAAATACACCGAGATTAGAAACGTGAGAACTCAGAGTTGACTGAGGGTTTGTCAACATAACAGTAATCCTATGCAGATGCCGCTGTTGCTTGAAGATAGGAATCCTTGAAGGCACTTGCTAGGAGGCAGGGTGGGGGGTGGTATAGGGGAGGGAGAAGGGTCACGCGAAGGGCTTGGGGTGGTGGTGGTTGTAAGTAGGCCTATGTGAAATCAGACTGGCAAAAACTCTCTCTCTCTTCTCTCTCTCTCTTCTCTCTCTCTCTCTCTCTCTCTCTCTCTCTCCGCACCCCTCTCTGTACACCATCTACACCATCTTAACTACCTCAGACTTATCGACGCAAATTTCTCGTCGGGACCAATACGAAGAAAGATCCTATTTCGTATCTCTCTCCCTTTTCGCCCTTCCTCTTCACCCTCACCACCTCCAGCTCTTCACCCTCACCGCACCCACCTTTTTACCCATCCCATCTCCTTTTCAAGTTCATGGGCAGT
>CM060306.1:30588482-30593482 GCA_030674185.1 Monoplex corrugatus | reverse complement strand
TCCCACAGTCGGTTGAGATGAACACTTCACCTGAGGCCATTTGAGACTGCTAAGGTTGCTGATGTACTTTGGGCAGATTTGGTTTTGTTTTTAGTAATCTGCACATGTTTTATATCGACTTTTTAAAAAAAACAAACAACGTTTACCTCTCCTTAATTTATATAAAGAGAGATTTTGATTAAGACGGAGGATTGTTGTTTTTTTTTTTCTGTTTTGGTTAGGACCATCCAGATTCTTGAAGTTGTATTGAGCACGATCGTTTTCTGGTATGGCTTGAAAAAATAAATCATTTGTTTAAAATTGTATTCGTATAGAAATTGACTTTGAACAGTCCTTCCTCTTTCTCAAAAAAAAAAAAAAAAAAAAAAAGAAAGAAAAGAAAAAAGAGAGAGAAGCGTTTAAACTCGGAATTTCATCATTTTGCTTATGGCTGTTTGACTGCGTAGATGTTCTCAATTTGACCAAAGCTTTGATATTATTTTGTTTCCTTTTTTTTAAATAGAGAGTAAATTAGGATAAGGGGCATGGCTGAGTTTTTGGACATTGTTTATTAGGATTTCTTGAACGACAGGCATTCATTTGCTACTACGTGTCTGGCCATCTACCTGTCTGCCCGTTTGTTTATGTATTTTGGTTTGTGCAGGTGCTAAAGGAAGAAACCAAAAGCGAGCATGGACATGGCAAGAAGACTACTTTTCCTGATGGGTAAGTACTCTCTTTATGAATCAACACACTTAATGCAGCTCACTCTGATTGCTAACTTTTGATTTACATTACAGGCAAGACAGTGTCCTCAAAGCAAACACAAACAGATATCGTCATGATCATCATCATGTGCCTTGTCGCATGGCACTGGCGATCATGGCCCTCCACACGAATCTATCCCTTGTCGCTGCAAGTACATCTCCCACCCTCTCTGTCCTCAGCCACTCTGCATGTGCGTCCAATATTTTCTCCCTGGGTCTACCTGCTGTCTTTTCCTCCAGCTTTCCTGTTGTGACTAGGTGCTCTAATTTCTCTTTCTTCATTAAATGTCCGATAAATGTTGCTTGTCTCTTCCTAATCTTTTTTTTATATTATTATTATTAATGTTCTTCTTGTGTCTGCCTTCTTCAAGACTGTCTCGTTTGTTTGTTTGTTTGGAACTCCCAACATTCTTCTTAGAATCCTCATTTTAGTACAAATAGATATCTAGAGCAAAATTAGATTCATGGTTTCTCAACTGTCGGAACAGCGAAAGATCAACACGGCACGAATGGCAAGATACAGTAGACCGGTTTGACTCCTTTCCAGAATCTGATCCCACACCACTAATGTGATGAGACAGTTTACGCAACGGACACTAGTCGAGAGGTCCTGGGTTCGATTCCCCATCAGTCAAACAACAACAACAACAACAAACAGCAACAACAACAGCAACGACAACAAATAAAATCTGTTATGTCATTTTCCGATCACAAATGCTGTCAGCAACAAAAAGTCTGCTGTTGCCTGGAAGACTGTGAACGAAATAAGTGGTAGAAAAAGCTGCAACAGAGCTAAGCTAAAAGCATCTAGCCAAGAAGAGCGGTAAAACTGTGGCAACAACACTTCCAAGACCTACTCGGGAAACCTCAAGACATCTCTGAAGAAGAAAGAACTCCAGTCTTCACGGAGGAGCTGAATATCAAGAAAGGGCCGTTTACGTTGGACGAACTACCGATAGCAGTGAAAAGCATTCAGTGTGGAAAAGCTTGCGGACTCGATGAGATACCAGCGCAAGTATGGAAAATAGAGGAATTTCACCAGATACTGCTGGAATGCTGCAACAACGTTTGTAACCAAGACCCAATAAACAAATGGACAAAAGGATGCCTGCTTCCTTTCCCCAAGAAAGGTGACCTCGGAATCACAAATAACTACCGCGGAATCACATTAACTGCAATTTCTGCAAAGATCTACAACCTAATGCTCCTAAATAGGATAAGGCCGGAGATAGATCCAGTTCTGAGGAAAAACCAAAATGGGTTTCGCCAAAACAGATCGACATTAGGACAAATACTCACCATCAGATGTATATTGGAAGGCATAAAAACCAAAACCTCCCAGCTGTTCTCCTATTTATAGACTTTTCCAAAGCTTTTGATTCGATTCACCGAGGAAAGATGAAGGAGATTCTAACTGCATATGGACTACCCAAGGAAACAGTAGACGCCATCATGATGCTGTATCAGAATACCCACTGTATGGTTCGCTCCCATGACGGAGACATAGATTTCTTTAACATCACTGCTGGAGTCCTTCAAGGAGATACGTTTGCCCCCTACATTTTCATCATCTGTCTCGATTATGTGCTGAGGAAAGCAGTGGATAAGAACAAAAAACTCGGCTTTACCCTCACAGAACAAAAGAGCAGACGCTACCCTGCGGTAAAGATAACAGATGCGGATTATGCTGATGACCTGGCTGTTCTCGTAGATCTTCTAAAGATGCAACATCTCTCCTTCACAGTGTCGAAAGAACAGCAATGGAGATCGGGCTCCACCTCAATGCGAACAAAACAGAGTTTATCTGTCTGAACCAAGATGCATCAGAAGGCATGAGAAGTCTAAAGGGAGATACAATCAAACAAGTTCAAGACTTTAAATACCTGGGCAGCTCATTGACTCCACAGAACAAGACGTCAACACCAGACTCGGAAATGCCTGGGGCGCTCTAAATCAACTGGACAAAATCTGGAAATCTAATCTACCAGACAACCTGAAAAGGAACTTCTTCTGAGCAGCAGTAGAGTCCGTTCTTACATATGGCTCAATCTCTTGGACCCTAACAACGACATTGGAGAAAAAGATTGATGGAGCATATACACAAATGCTGCTGCAGCTCTGAACAAATCCTGGAGAGAACATCCAACTAACAAACAGTTATATGGTAAGATCCCACCAATCAGTAAATCAATACGTCAACAAAGACTGTGCTTCGCGGGACACTGCTGGCGTAGCAAAGAAGAACTGGTGGGGGGTGTTCTACTATGGAGATCCAGCCATGGCAAGCAAAGACCAGGACGTCCAAAAAGACCTTCATCGACCAACTGATGGATGATACAGGGCTGTCAGTATGATGAACTACCTACTGCAATGTCTGACAGAGAAGGATGGAAGAAACGTGTCATGGATAGCCGAGCAAGCTCGACATGATGATGATGATGATGATGGTATTTTTTCCGCCTCAACCAGCTCCTACCCAGATTTGAGCATACGATGAACTCGTTGGGAAAACAAGGACCACACAATCGAGTCCATCCACTTTATGGATGCGTCATTGAGGGTGTTTTTCAAAATTTCTGATCAACACCGAAGGTGTCTGTATCTCTCTGGGCCGAATATGGACCCGTCACGCAGTGTCAATCCAAAATGGAACTTCAGATCATTATCACTATTATCATCCTCTCATCCGTACAGCATAAGATTACTTACCATTTTTCCTCCAACCTTTATCCCAGGGCATTCTTCTGGTTTTTCATGATGGTTTCGCTGTAAAGAGAAAACACATCTGGTGACAGAATACATCCCTGTCTAACCCCTCTTTTTATAGTCTGGAAAGAGCTTATTTCATTTTCTACTCCCATTGCTGCTGTTTGTTCTCAGCACATTGTTATTCATAGATCTTTCCATAAATCTTGAATTTTTCCAGTCGGTTGATCAATTCTTTGTCTTACCTGATCAAAAGCCTTGGTATAATCAACAAAGCATAAACATAAATTCTTTTTGACTCAACTGATCTTTCTACGAAAGTTCTTAGGATGTATATAGTATTGATAGTTCTTTCCTTCAACAAAGCCACATGTTATTCTGTTATTTATCTTTTGATTCTGTTCCTTGTTCTCATCATGATTATTTCTGATAGAATCTTTGTCACATGACTGATCAAGCTGATTGTACGATGGGAGTTTGCATTCAGCCCCTGCTTTCTGTGGAAGTGTAATGAAAATTGCTTTGACATACAGTATCATTGGGATTTTTCCGGTGTCATAAATTTCGTTTAGGAGGACTATCACTTCTCAAGACCAAATTTATCTAGATCCTTAATATTTCTAAAATAGTGTTATCTGGTCTAGGGACTTTTCTCTGTTTCATCTTTTTCAACACTGCTCTAACTTCATCTTTCATTATTGGTGGTCCTTCAACGTTCTTGCCTATGGTGTGTTCCTCCTTTGTGTCATCGCCAAAAAGGTCTTAAATGTACTCTCCCCACCTATCTAATACTTTCTTTTTCCATAATAATCGCACCATCTTTAGATTTTATGCAGCCAATTCGTCCGCACATCTTTTTCCTGTAGGCAATTTCTTCAGTGTCTCTGTGCATAGACTTAGGGTCTATTCTGTGTCGGTCTTCTATTTATTTGCACTTTGTTTCCAGCTAAGCTTCATTAGTTTCATTGCCCCTATTGCTGATTTTCTTATGTATCTTTTTGCAATCTTCCTCTTTTCCCTTTACCCCTCCTCCTTTCATCTATCAAGCCTAAAGTGTCTTTTGTCGTCCAGTTCTTCTTTGCTTTTCTTTTAACTCCAGGGATTTCTTCACAAGTTTCATTAATCGAGTTTCTGAAATTTGTCCATTGTTCATCACTGTCACCAACGTCCTCCAGAGCACTGTATTTATTTTGAGGGTATACGTTAAACTTTGTGCTCGAGTGTAAAATTTCGCATATATGTTCAAATCAAATTCAGTGCTCTGGAGGACGTTGGTGACAGCGAGGAGCAATGGACAAATTGGTGGTGTGGTATTGTGTGGTGTGGTGTGGTGTGGTGCGGTATGGTGTGGTGTAGTGTGGTGTGGTGTGGTGTTGTGTGGTGTGGTATAGTGTGGTGTGGTGTGGTGTGACTTGATTTGACTTGATTCGAGCTATATAGTCAAACAGACAACCAACCAACCAGCGCACCAACCAACCCACCAACCAACCAACCAACCAAACAAACAAACAAATCATCAGCACTACCTTCATTGACAATGACGATTAT
>CM060306.1:30575982-30583482 GCA_030674185.1 Monoplex corrugatus | reverse complement strand
GTAATGTAGCCCAAACACAATACACTCGACGCACCTCCGCTTGGTGGAAATAAGGTGGAGAGTTTTCCGATTCCCCTAGTCAACATGTGTGCAGATCTGCCAGTGCCTAAATCACCTTCGGATGCACACGCACGCAGAATATCAAACACGCACGTTAAAAATGCTGTAAGTCATGTTAGTAGCTGACTTATGGAAACATGAAAACACCCAGCACGCAAACCCTCAAAAGACGGGTTATGTACTGTACAACAACATACCGCTTGCATCACGTAGGCAAAAACAACGTGTTTGCAGGCATCCGAGAAAAATCGGAACGTTTAAAAACCATTTAAAAATGTTTCACCTGTATGCAAATAAGAGTGGATTGAATGTTTTTTCAATGGAACTGTGACGATTATCTTGATAACTTTTATATAGCTGATTTCTAGGGAATGGGCAATAACAAATGTATATCTGTTTTTGTTTTTGTTTTTTGTTGTTGTTGTTTTTCCCACTTACGTGATGGCGGTAGTGGGGTTTGCGGGGATAAAGTCAGTTATCATCACAGGATCACCAGTGCTGAACTGCAGTCAATTACACATCTTTTGTTATTTAGGTTTGTAATCTAAAGGTTATATAACCCTATTAGCTGCTTCAAGCTTTTATAATCCAATGGATATTCTAAGAAATCGGGATGGTTTGATGATGTGACTGTGCAGACCACCAAAACCACGCAAAATGGACAGCACACGATCAAAGCGGAGTGTGTGTCGAAAAGCTGTGAGTTCGACACGAGCACCTCTGCAGCAAACGGCGAGATCACCTTCAACTGTTGCCAGTCTGATCGCTGCAACACAGAGGACATCTTGAAAGCGACGGCAACTCTGCTCCTTCCATCTTGCCTCTTGCTCAGCATTGTCACCCTTTTCACTCTGGTGACTTCATCAACGTAGTCGCTTTCTGGGCAGCGATAGGTGAAACGTTACAATGTATTGATTTGATCTAGATAAAATACATGTATTGATTTGATCTAGATAAAATACAATGTATTGATTTGATCTAGATAAAAATCGTACATGTTACCCAATCTGACTCATCAGATCATCCGAATTTTCTGCATAATTCGCATATGGAAACATATCCTTTTCTCTCTCTCTTTTCTAACTCTCTCCCTCCTGATTCTGAATGTGAACACCAAAACTGATACCTACTTCAGCATTTGTGATTCAAGGGTTTGCACATGTTTGGTTTTTAACGAATCAAAACGAAGATTTAAACATCAAGTATATTAGCCAATGCTTATCATGAAGCTTGTTTTACCTTTAATTTGACTTTTTGTGACAAATTACCTGCCTGACTAGCCGATGAAAGAGGTTCGTAAACCTTGTGTCTCAGAAGGCTGACAACATATGACAAAAGAAAGAGAGGAGAAATATCTTTTAAAAAAAATTAAATTGGATAATGTAAGAACCACTGAAAAGAGCTCTATCAGATTATGAAAACGGGTCGGGATGAAAGATATAAATCGCAGTAACAAACAATATTTTGTAATGTAGTCTTGTTGACCATTGTTTTTCAGCTCAGATAGCGTCTTCCTACTGAAATAAGGATAATGATTATTTACAAATCTTGTCTAAATAAGTGGTTTTAGATTATCCTGTTTTTACAGTGGCAGGTTGTAAATTGTGATATGCATCGGTGTATTTGGATAATCTGAGGTGTCAGAATATATGATTTTTGATAGGTTTGGCTTGAGTGGTGAAATGCAAATGTTTTATACGTTGACCCAGTGAGAACACTGGGCGTTTCAGATTGCGCCTTGGCTATTTGCCTCTGGTTGGACGGTGGATAGGTTATGTGGTTGTTTTTATTCCCCTTGCGAACAAATTTTCTTTAGTTTCAATTAGAATACCCGTTAGTACAATAGTTGAGAATGTCTTCTTCAACTAACTTAATGAGACCACAAGACATGAAAATTATGGGTCAGCATGTTTATGAACATCACACATGAATCTGAATTTTGATGTTACCCACCACTACCTTATTTTAAATTTTTTTTGTCATTTGCATTCACAAAAAAAGTACGAACAAATTTCATTTCACTTACATATCAAGGACACTCCTTATTCTCTTTATTCTATGCTGTAGATGTATACGTGTCATCATATACAAATATAGTATATAGTCGACGGCAACAACAATGTAGCAGAAAAATCAAAAAAGGATAGTACGTAAGACGCATTAACTGTGCCTGTAGATTAGGTGGCCCATCTCACTTCACTGACCTATCAGTCCTCATCATCTCTTCGAAGTAAACTGTACATCAGCTTTGCAAGTTGATTTAATTTCAGATAATGGAGTCAAGTAAATTTTACATCTATAACGAGAATTTACTTGGTAAGCATCATTCACACACTTAAAAAGAAAGAATAAATCAAGAAATCAAGAAAGAAACTGATACCACTGATTACAATTCTTGACACCAAATCAATTGATACCAGCAAACTTCATTTGTAGTTATTATCATAAAAAAGTGATTCTCATTCTAAAACACAAACACACATATCCATCTATCTATCCATCCATCTCTCCCCCTCTCTCTACACAGATGTATATATGTATATATATGTATATATATATATACATATATACACACATATATATACACACATATATATGTATATACACATCAAACTCTCTCTCTTTCACACACATACACACACACGCAAACGCACGCACGCACGCACGCACGCACGCGCACACACACACATACACACATTCTCTCTCTCACTCACTTACACACATTTTTCACATTTATATAAAAAAAATTACATTTGGCAAAGACTGTCTGGGCAAGGGTTTTCTGGCTGTGTTTTTATCTGAATCTGAGTTTCTGTCTGTCTGGTTCTTATTTATTTATCTATGTACTAATTTATTTACTTTTATCGTTTTAATACAAAACCACATTAAAACACACACACACACACACACACACACACACACACACACACACACACACACACACACAACACACACACACACACACACACACACACATACACACACACTCATATATATATATATATATATATATATATATATATATATATATATACATGTATATGTATATACACACACAAACACACACACACATATATATATTTATTTATATATATATATATATATATATATATATATATATATATATATATATATATATATATATAATACCCTGAAATATGCGTCTCAGAATTCAGGACTGGACAAATACGACAACGGGAGAGGCGCTTGGTGAATCAGCGGGGTCAGGATACTGATTCGTGCGCAGAAGCAAATAATTGATAATGCTGTGACTGCTTCTTCTAGATGGTTCCATTCTATTATTGTTTCTATGAGGAACGGATTTTGCATTCCTTCAGTGTGGTTATCAGGGGTTCTTAAATGCTCTGTTGTTGTTAACTGACAGTTTGGTTATGAAGTTGTTTGTCTACTAGTGGGAAAGATTTTTGGTTGTAGATTATTTCCTTTTGTTCCTGTCCATGGCGTGAAGAAAGTGTGAGCAAAAACAGACAGCAGCGATCCTTCAACTACCCTGTACATAGAAATCAAGCCTGGGTGGAGTCTTCGATCTTGTGATTTAGGCAGCTGGAGGGAGGTCTTAGAGCTTTTTGGTTATGTAACTGCTGTCTCTGAAGACGTAACTGCCAGTTACAAAATCAGGTTGTCATAATTAATTTGATTCGTTTTTATTTTTATTTTTTTCTGTTTACCCGAAAACACAATTGGTTCTGAAAAATTAAAAAACCCACCAGGGTGCAGAGGTGGTTAGTGGAGTTAATTGAAGTATCAATCAATGTGTCCCTTCCCATCTCAACGCACCATCAGTTTGAAGATAGTTTTAAAACCTGTACTGATCTTAAGGGGGAAAAAAACTTAATTATCACACAAGATCTGTGTTAAGAACTTCAGCTATCATGACGTTTATGACGTACCTCTTGCACCTGACGTCCTATGTAGGTTCCAGAATACGCACTCTTCTAATCCTCCACCTGACCAGCATGATGACTTGCAGCCTGTTTCTACCAGTCGGTTAGTAGCACAATGATTAGTAGACTGTTTGAAGTAATCACTTTATAAGATGGTGACCAGTATAGTGGAGCGTGTGGCCTAATAATTAAACATCTGCCTAGGACATGATAAACCTGGCTTCTTCAAACACGGTCTTCCTTCCCCTCTGCTAGATCTTAAGTGGAAGTCGAGGTCCTCATCGTTCAGATGAGATGCCTCAACCGAGACCCCGTTGACAGTACGTACTCAGCGCACGTTAAAGACCTCACGGCAACAAAGGAGGGGCCACTAACAACATTCTGTAGGATAATCCACTTTGATAGTTAAACAGAAATACATGCAGACAGAACTGTTTTAAATGGGTGGCGCCGCACTGAGGCTACGCACTCTTCAAGGGAGAGCGCCCTCAATTTCAACCAGTCTGTACTATAGGTGTAACGACTGATACAGGAGATGTCTGTAGTTGTTAAAATGTAAACCGTAGACCAACTGATAAACACAAATGACAAACAGGTATGCAAACTACACGGAAAGAACGAGGTAGGTGGAATCATTCCTGATGTTTGTGACATGACCTAAGACGTCAGTGACGACAGTTTGGTACCGAGACAGATGAAAGGCTGACGTCTCTTAACACAGATGAATAGTGTGATAAAGATAACAGTAATGATAATACATTATTTTTGTACAAAGCTATTGTCCTAACTAATTTGTTTTGGGGGCCGTTGATTGTCAAGAAATAACAAATCTGTTTTATACGAAAAAAAAAGTTTACTTTTTCTCTATCAAACACCATTTATCCGAAGCTGACACTTTGACTGATTTAACGCTGCATGTGTTTCTCACTTTTCCGTCAGAAGAAAAGAGACTCTTATTTTAGTCGTCAGGATATCTTCTTGCTTGAGATGTATTGTAGAATAATCTTCACTACAAAAAGTCTAAGATAATAAAAAAGAAAGGAAGAAGGAACGAACAAAGACAGAAGACATAAGAAGACAGCAGACAGACATGAACAGACAGACAGCACAGACAGACAGACAGACAAGACAGACACAGACACACAGACAGACACACAGACAGATTGATGGATAAAAAAAACCCTGAAAGCTTAGATTGGGGCAGTGCTGAATGTCTCTAAACCAAGAACTTACCTTTGCCCAGAAGCTTTGAGGATATGGATAGTCCCAAAGGAGATGTATTCTTGTTTCTTCTTCAGTATCATAGAAATATAAAGTGGTGTGTTCCAATGTTTATATAAAAAATAAAACATTTTGAGTTAGTAAATATTTATGAATAATTATTAATTGAAACCAATTCAGCTGATTGATACTGACAGATCTGAAGGGATTTGCAAATATACTAAATTCTGCACACTTACATTTTCTTTTACCAACGTTTCATCCCAAACATCCTTCTTAACCAACTGATCTTCAATACTGCAATAAATGAATAGGTGTCTAACATCACGAGGACACTTTTATCACAACACTGGCAAAACTATGATTTGTTTGATTTTTTGTTGTTTTTCACGCAGCTGAGTGTAACTCAATACATGTAATATTACCTGGATCAACTACGCAAGTACAAAGAATCAGTAACTAAACAACAGAATCACACAAATTTGTTTATATGTGTTTATTTCGCTTGTTAGATTAAGCTGGATTTATAGCATTTTTTCGTATTTTACACACACACATACACATACACATACACACACACACACACACACACACACACACACACACACACACAAACACACGCACACACACGCACGCACATACACACACATACATACATCATATACATACATACATATACATATATATCTATATGTATATATTTGTGTGTATATGTACGTTGTCTGTTTGTTTGTCTGTTTGTCTGTATGTATATTTCAAAAGAAAACAAGTAGGCCTACAAATGATAAAGCCCATAACTCGCCAGCAAATATCACATGGCAAAGTTGGAATGAGAGAGAAAGAGAGAGAGAGAGAGAGAGAGAGAGAGAGAGAGAGAGAGAGAGAGAGAGAGAGAGAGAGAGAGAGAGAGAGAGAGAGAGTGGGAAAAATATCAAACTAAGGGAGTGACTAAAAACAGATCTGAATCCTTTGTAGACAATCCACTGGGAACGTTACATTTCCTTCATTATCCGAGATTCCCTTTCGAACTTCATGGTATAATTCCAACCCACCCATCCACCCACCCCCAAAAAACAAATGAACAAAGAACAAACACCTCTACTTCATCATCATCATCATGTGTCCTTGCCACACGGCGTGGCGATCATGGCCCTCCATATACATCCATCCCTTGTCGCTACAAGTACGTGTCCCACCTTGTCTGTCTTCATCCACTGCGCAAGTCCGTCCAATATTTTCTCCGTGAGTCTGGCCGGTACTCTTTTTCCCTCCAGTTTTCCTGTTGAGACTAGGTGCTCTAATTTCTCTTGCCTCATAAAATGCCCCATAAATGCTGCTTTTTCCCCCCTGATCTTCTTTAATAATGTTCTTTTTGTCTTTGTCTCTTTCAAGATTATCTCATTTGTTTTGTTTTTGTTTTTTGCTATCCATATATATATATATATATATATACACATGTTGTTTTCATTTTTTTTTCAAAAATGGATCTTTTAATTAAAAATCGATTTCCGTCCAAGACTTTTTTCACCATATTTGCTTTTTTCACATGACACTGAAAGTCTGACTCTGTGAGTAATAATTTCAATGAAACAAGCAAAATAAATCCTTTGTGCTGATGATTTTCATGTTGTTCATGGTGCAAAAAATACAATTATTCATGCTCATACTCATAAATAAACCACTTTGATAATAAGTCGCATGATCAGTGTCTATATGTGAACATCGTGTGTGCGTGCGTGTGTGCATGTTTGTTTCTCTACATTGATGTGGTCTGTGTGTCTGTCTCCTTGTCTGTCTCTCACTCTGTCACTATCTTTTCCTCTTCTCTACAAAAACAAACAAAAATAAATACAAAACAAAACAAAAAACACCGTCACCACAAAATCGCAAAGCAAAGAAACAAACAGACAGATAAACAAACAAACGAACGAACAAACAAACAAACAAAAAACAACGAAACAAACAAAAAATCATATCAAAACGAACCCAGAAATCACAACGAAAAGAAACCAACCAACCAACCAACCAACCAACCAACCAACCAACCAGCCAACCAACCAACCAACCAACCAACCAACCAAACAAACAAACAAACAAACAAACAAATAAACAAACAAACATCACAGAACCCAATAACGATTTTAAACATTCACGACTAAATACGGTTTTCAAATAAATAACATTTTCAAAAATGTCGCCAGCATGTGAGGATTGAACACCCCGCGGACTCCATATCAAGAAGCTGAAAGCTTTCCGCATGCGCAGCCTTTTGTCTTGCGAGTCACACCTACTATTAGTACTAATAATAATTTCA
>CM060306.1:30565982-30570982 GCA_030674185.1 Monoplex corrugatus | reverse complement strand
GAAGAAGCAAACACATATTTGGAATCCAAAACAAGTGCGACTGCCCGCGTCCAAGCAAACAGGAACCAGAAGAACAAATAAACTAAAAAGAACGCGTGTTCAATTACAACAAGGCAAGACAGGCGCAAATTTTCGGCCAACTGGCCTTTGTCAAGCGCGAATGCACGATCACAAACAGACACCATAATACATATTTACATAATTACGTATTTGGAAGTTTTGTCTCTGCTTCTCTGGTATGTGTCTCCGGAGTACATTGCCCACCAATATCAGGTCATGCACATCAGTACACAGGTTTGAATGAGAGATTCACAAATACCTGTTTGATAGAACGTAAACGATTATTCTAAATGAAACCGCTTTTTAAGATGTATATCCATTGTGTTCTTAAAACATGCTGTAGTGCTACACACGAGTCCATTTTATGTTCTAGTTCTAAGCTATAATCTCTCTGCTAAATCTCTTTCTCTCTTTTCTTTTTACTCCTTTTCTACTGATTTAGTTGGATAGTCTCCCCTGTGGTGATGCCAGGGGCTCTTTCAGTATGAATAATATCCACCATACCTTCTGGAAATTCTGTGCTAGAAATTTTCTCTTTTCTGTCGGTCTCTTTGTTTTTGCCTTGTTCCTTTGCTTTCTGTTATTTCTTCCTGTCATTTTCTGCCTTGCTTGTCCATTTATCTGTATGTGTTCGATAAAGTCTGAAGTAATTTTTTTAGGATTGATAATTGGGTAGGCCTATATGTATTAAGTGCATTTTAAACTCTAGGGAGGTGAGATATGCGGAAGCAATTTTAGGTAACTTATGCCCAATATTATATATGTTTTGGTTTCCTTAGGTATGCTTAAATTTGTATTCAGGTGTGTTTTTAAATCCCCTGTGTGATAAATTGGAAGGAGTGATCAACGCAGGGGCATGTCCTTAGATTATGTGCGCGAATGCATTGATGTGTGTACTTAATTTTCTTTCTTCTTTTTTTTTTCCTGTTGAAGTTTTGTATGTTTTGAAGCCCCGATGTGGCTCTACACAGTCGGCTGGGCTTTAAACAACAATAACAAAACAAAAAAAGTTGGATAGTATTTGTCCATTTACGGTGACATCCGTATACTTTGCGTGTGACTGCCATCGTCTCTCATATCTCTGTAAGGTGAAAGAGTCGATATTTCGTTATAATTCATGTTTACAACTTCTCTGACGTAGTATGTGTCATGGTTCACCTGTTTTATCACAGTGTTAGAACTGACCTGTTTTCTCCCACCCTTCCTACCTGTTAGTTTGTTTTCAATGCTTCCTATACTTTCTTCTCCTATGTTACATATACATATATCTATATATCCATATATGTATTTATATATATATAAAATAACACACACACGCACACACACACACACACACACACACACATATATATATATATATATATATGTATATATTATATATATATATATGTATATATATATATATATATATATATATATATATATTGTCGACATTATACTGATGTAAGTTATTGTTATTTTCGTTCTTGTTATTGTTATGACTGAAAAACATAGCTACTATTACTATTTCTACTACTCTATCATTGTCATGCTGCTATTGTTATTGTTGCTATAAGTGATTATGGATGTGAAGGATTGACATTATTTACTTTACGTGTATCTGCCTTTATCTCTCATACTTTTGTAATGTACTTGATCGATTGACATAAGGAAGACGACAGGTCCCTCCCGCCCCCTCTCCATTAGTTATTCTCAATGCTTCATAAACTTAATTTTTTCCTACAATATTATGTCTGTAGTTTACTTCGTTAACAAAAATGTATATATCAATGCTACTATTACTGTTGTTGTTATTATTGCTTCACTATTATTATTATTGTTAATTTGTTATTGTTGCTTCATTGTCAGTGTTAAGCGTTGACATGCATTTGCCTTATTGTCTTTACTTTTGTCTCTGGTGGTTTCGCAAAACGCTCGACCAACTGACATATACAAGTTAATCTTTTAATATAATTCATTTTTAAAAACTTCTTTGATGTTGTACGTGCTATAGCTGATCCGATTTTCATGACTGTATTTGTAAAGTGAAATGCACGAGCCGTGAAACAGGTTTAGTGGGGCCTAATGCTACTACATTTGAGTTCTAAACTGTTTTGAAGTTTAAAGCTTGAAGGTTGAAGGTTTTGAAAATACAATAACACTATTCATATTTTGCCTGCACCGTTGTTCCAATTTACCACTGTCCTCGCTTCACGTTAAATTTCATTTAATCTGATGCCTCTTTAAAGTGACCATGAGAAGTATACGATCTGACCTTCCTGCAGTAATTTTTGTATAAAACAAAAAGAGCATTGTTAGAGTTGCTTGAACATTTTGCGGTTTTCTTCCTAATGGTTTCACGTTATATATAATCAAATATATCCTTGTATGAAATGTTGATTACTTGTTGTTACTTGTAACGATGACAGTTGACGCGCTTCTGAGATCTAATGCTGGTGTGCATGTACCTACCTGTACACAGTGGCGCCACGGAACCTAAATTACCTTTCCATAAAAACTTAGGGACCTGATCCAAAGTATATCAGATGAAGAAGTTCGTTAAAGAACCAGACCCTAATGACATATGTAAAGTATACGTCCTACTGTTAGTAATTGACCTAAATGTCACGTCTGTCCAATAGTTCTGGAACGTGAAGAGTGTGTTTTTCAATCAATCACATAGTTACTGCCATGCTTATAGCAACGAGTCTATATACACTATGTGGAATCGTGTTTGCAACCTCTTTTCCTCTGCTGGTGTGTCAGTACCTTTCAGCACGCAGGAGCCTAAGCACCGGGTCCTGAATCTTTCTTGTAAGTTTCTGTAAGCAGTATTTTTTTAAAATATACTAACTACTTTGCTTAATAAGAAGGCAGCGTTGTTTCAAAGTGTACACGTCTCTTTGAGAACAAAAATCGACATCCCGCAACTCCCTCTAGAAGAGACTTGACCTAATTAATAATGTAATATTTTGGTTTACGCGTCCGTCCTAGCAATTTTTACACTACCAATGCAGAGCTCATGGTTGGTGGTGACACAATAAGCTCTGCCGGGTACTGACATGTAAAAAATGAGAAATATTTTCAATCCTTTAGAGGTGAATGCTCATCAGATCTCATTCAAAATATTGACAGAGAAAAAGAAAACAATCACAGTTTTTTCAAGTTTAAAGACAAAGCGACTTTCTCTTTATTTAGTTATTCATCTGTTAATTTCTTTATTCATTCATTTGCTCGTTTTAAAAGTACATTTATTTATTCTATTTTTAAAAAAAAGTATGTGTAGATGCGTGTCTGCCTGTCTTCCTGTCTTTGTGTCCGTGTGCTTATCTCCGAACAAAATGTCACAAGAAGGAATTTTCAGAATTATGTTTTCTGGAAGTTTTGTTCGTCTGTTCTGTTGTTTAACGGACTTCTTAATCAACTTTTGTTTGTGGGTTCCTTATCACTACAGAGGTCTCGAATGCGCAAGTATGGACCGTAAATATCAGAGATGTGAACCACGGTAATCAAAAAATAGAAATGAAATAAGCAAACAAGCATACAAATAAATAGGTAAATAAATAAAAAAATAAATGAATAAGTATGACTGAAGTGTCTTCATTCTTTGCAGAATTATCTTTTACCTAAATTTGGCTGTTAGTGGACGATTTGACCTAACTTTAGTACAAATGTGTCATGTAGTGGTAATTGAAGATATCTTCGCTGTTTGTGGATGGTGTTTATCTAAATTTGACATAAACGTATGATGTACGCAAATTTGTTCTTGTGAATTTTATAAAGACAGGACTTTGCAAAATATGATTCCACAAATTAGCAAGGATTTGCAGGAATTTTTAGTTTTGTTTTGTTTTGTTTTTGTCGCCGATTTTGGCATAGTTTATAATGTATATCCAGTACACAAGTAGCACATTGTCTCAGTAAAAAAGAAAGGTCAAATGTCAAGTCACAAAGACGCAATATAATTATGTTTATACATGATATCGATGTTCTGTTCCGTTGTTTAGTGACCTATCAGCAACATGTTTTGTGGGTTTTCATTAAATGAGAAAATCTTTCGCCTTTTCCTTGATAGCAAGGATCACTACATCTTTTATCGCTGATCTTGATAAAATTTGGATGATATATCCTGGATGCGAATAGAAGAGTGTGTTAGTTGCATCCACTTCGAATAAACATGGCCTAATCTACGTATTGTTGTAGTATGAAACGTAAAATGATTAAGCGCTCGTACCTCAGATAGTTACAATCCATCTGGAATTAAATTTCGCGTATATTTCATGATATTTAGAAACTAGTCACTGAAATGATCATCAAAATCACTTGCGTCATGTAGTAAATATCGCAAGAACCTTATTCAAAAAGAAAAATTCATCAGAAAGGTTTGATAGTCTTCGTGTATATATAATTAATGTGTGTGTGTGCATGCGTGCGTGCGCTGTGTTTGTTTGTGTGTATGTGTGTGTGTGTGTGTGTGGTGTTGTGCGTGCGTGCGTGCGTGCGTGCGTGCGGTGGTGTGTGTGTGTGTGTGTGTGTGTGTGTGTGTGTGTGTGTGTGTGTGTGTGTGTTGTGTGTGTGTGTGTGTTACGTTCTTTTATTTAACGTTTTTTCATTATCAGTGATACCAGACGAAAACACAAGTGTAAGCACGGAGGATTAAGGGTGGGGGTGGGGGTGGGGGGTTGGTAAGGCAGATGAGAGACAGAGTAACAGACAGAAAGTTTGTAAAAGGAAGAGGCAAGGTCTTAAGAAAAGAGACATGGGTGAGCAGAGAAATGGAACTAAAACTTAACGCTAACATCAATAATGTGAAGGAAAACTGACACTAAAGACAAACTTCATAAACTTAAAGAAATCCATTAACAGGACTGTGAACCAAGGATTCTGAAATATTAACTCACAAAACTTGCTCCAATGTTACACATATGTGTGTGTGTATGTGTGTGTGTGTGTGTGTAAGT
>CM060306.1:30560982-30563482 GCA_030674185.1 Monoplex corrugatus | reverse complement strand
ACCAGTGCATTAGACAGACACATTGTAATCAAGACACACTGTAATCAGTTCAATAAACAGATATAGTGTAACCAGTGCATTAGACAGACACATTGTAATCAAGACACACTGTAATCAGTTCAATAAACAGATATAGTGTAACCAATGCATTAGACAGACACATTGTAATCAAGACACACTGTAATCAGTTCAATAAACAGATATAGTGTAACCAGTGCATTAGACAGACACATTGTAATCAAGAAACATTGTAATCAGTTCAATAAACAGATATAGTGTAACCAGTGCATTAGACAGACACATTGTAATCAAGACACATTGTAATCAGTTCAATAAACAGATATAGTGTAACCAGTGCATTAGACAGACACATTGTAATCAAGACACATTGTAATCAGTTCAATAAACAGATATAGTGTAACCAGTGCATTAGACAGAGACATTGTAATCAAGACACATTGTAATCAGTTCAATAAACAGATATAGTGTAACCAGTGCATTAGACAGACACATTGTAATCAAGACACACTGTAATCAGTTCAATAAACAGATATAGTGTAACCAGTGCATTAGACAGACACATTGTAATCAAGACACATTGTAATCAGTTCAATGGACGCATCGTAATTAGTCTTTTAGACGAACAAAATACAGCTTGTTCATCAGACACATCGAATTTTATTTGAATACAAGTGTCGTATAACATGGCTTCAAGCATGCCTAATCACCCTGACCCCTCCCCATCCCGCTCAAACCATTCCGCCCCTACCCCACTCAAGAAGTGTAATCTGGACGCTGAAATCTACATAAAAAAGTCCTATCAATCTGTTTCCAATCTGCTACTTTTGTCCAAGCTCCTTAAGTGAAATCGTCTTTTTGCAGTTGATGAGCCATCTACAACCCATCGATCTCTTTAACACTTTACTACGCCTATCGTAAAGCCATAGTACAGAACTATGCTGAAAGTTGGAAATGATTTTCTGCAGAGTTCCGATAATGGCGATGGTGACCATCATATCGCTTTTGATTCTTTCTGCAGCAGTTACACAGCAGATCATACTATCACATTCTCAAGACTATCATCGACAAAGACCAGGACGTCCAAAGAAGACCTTCATCGACCAACTGATCGATGATACGGACTGTCAGTATTATGAACTACCTACTGCAATGTCTGACAGAGAAGGATGGAAGAAACGTGTCATGGATAGCCGAGCAAGCTTGACATGATGATGATGATGATGATGATGATCTACATCAAGCCACATTGAAGCTCTTTTTGAATACTTCAGGTCAAATCGTTCTTGTTAAACTGTTGTTATCAAGGCCATCACACAGATGCAATGTTATCAGCCCATAAGACACACTGTAATCAGTATATCTGTCTGATGAACTGATCACACTGCATTTATTTGAAGGACTGATGTACTTTTGTAAAACACTCAGATCCATAGCATATTTGCTAAGAAATGGTGCCCCACATGGTTCAGTTGGAGGCCTGTTCTCTTCACTGTATACTTACAGTCACTTAACTCCGTTATTAAACACTCAGGAGAGTCACTTATTTCTTTGCCGGTGACTTACAAGTGCACCGATCTCCTTCCTGCGAGAGACATCTCAAGCACTGCTTGTAAAATGAAAAACACACACACACACACACACACACACACACACACACACACACACACACACACACACACACACACACACACACACACAAACACACATACAGCATGCACACACACACGCACACACACACACAAACACACACATACACACACACACACACAAACACACACACACATACACACGTGAACAGGTACTAAAACTAACCTTAATAACAGCTGAAATACCGTGGCTATTTCAGACTATTCGGTAGACTTCAGCAAATCTGCAAGGAATCTTGGTGTGTTCCTAGATATATCTTTGTCCATGGAACATCCTGTTAACTACTTGCGTGAAGTCCTGTTCCTCCAGCTACAATGAATAAAACAGATTCGCACAAATCTTCCTGCTGATTACATAAATAAGCTATGTATGTCTTTTATTATATTTAAACTCGATTGCTACAACTTTACCTTGAATGACAAACTATCTATATTACAGTGAATCCAAACAGCGCAACTTGACTTGTACAAAAGGACAGCAAACGGTGCAGTAAAACAACATTCCAATCAAAGCATAACTTGCGTAAAAAAAAATATCCATCCTTTGCTTTCAATGTCTGGTTTTAAAAAGTTATCAACAGACATGTTAGAATTTGTTCTGCCCTAAAAGATTTTTTAAAGCACTCAGGTCTTAAATTAACCTTTTCGCGACATGACGCGGGAATCGTCACTACGCCTGCCTATGCCATCAGGACAAGTAGCGAGCCTGCTCACTATGGCTGAAAGGTCGCTGTGGATACGTAGCGAGAATGTTCGTGACGCCTGTTCTAAAATTAAATGCGTCAGTACGTTACTGGAAATTTCCTCAAAACGGGTCGAAACTACACAATGGG
>CM060306.1:30540982-30555982 GCA_030674185.1 Monoplex corrugatus | reverse complement strand
CAAGGACCACTCTTAAAAGGTCCTAATCGACCACCCCAAGGGTGCGTTTGTCACACCGCTCACGTCTTTGGATGACAAGACAATGGTTTCACTAGCAACAGCACTGCTGGGGGCGTCATCATCGACGTTGCCGACACCCACCCGATGCCAGTGAATTGTACGCCTTCTATTCATGCGATTGAATTGTAAGATTTGGTAATGTATATTTATGGTGCTACATCTCAATTCAAATATACGTAAAGATTTCATTTTAATTTTTAAAAAAAACATGCCTACACACAGATCTGTGTGAAGAACAATGCCTTGTCTCTGAAATGAATTCGCAACAGTTATTCAACATTAGGTTTAATGGTGGTTTCTGGAACAACTCGTATCAAAGTCATTGTTTACAAAGATGTTATATTGCTTAGGGATCAATCTGTTTCTACGTCTGATTCGGTTTGTGTGTGTGTGTGTGTGTGTGTGTGTGTGCGTGCGTGCGTGCGTGCGTGCGTGCGTGCGTGCGCGCGCGCGCGCGCGTGTGTGTGTGTGTTTGTTTTTGTTTTGTTTTGTTTTTTGTTTTTTAATGCGAAGTGCACGAAGCAAAGAAAGTGAACAGCAGGTTATCTGATGAATCACTGCTTTTTTGACAGTCGGTCAGTTTACTGGTACTGCACCTACTACCACATCAGCACCTGATACTACAGACGCACCTGATACTACAGAGGAACCCAGTACTACAGAGGCACCCAGTACCACATCTACAGCTCCTACTACCACAACTACTGTCCCTACCACTACAACTGCAGCTCCTACTACCACAACTACTGTCCCTACCACTACAACTCCTACTACCACAACTACTGTCCCTACCACTACAACTCCTACTACCACAACTACTGTCCCTACCACTACAACTCCTACTACCACAACTACTGCCCCTACCACTACAACAACAATCCCTACTACCACAACCACAGCCCCTACTACCACAACCACAGCCCCTACTACCACAACTACAACTCCTTCTACCACAACTACAACCCCTTCTACCACAACTACAACCCCTTCTACCACAACTACAACTCCTTCTACCACAACTACAACTCCTTCTACCACAACTACAACTCCTTCTACCACAACTACAACTCCTTCTACCACAACCACAACCCCTTGTATCACAACAACGGTAAGAATTGTTGCTGTCTTGTTTCTAAATGTTAAGGTTTAACTGATCGTATTTTTTGTTTGTTTGTTTATCCTTCGATGCCTATGAGTAAGGATGGAATATTAGTAGGGTGTGGAATATTCGTACCCTGATGACTTAAATACAAAGTTAGTTTCTGCTTCGATGCCTGTGAGTAAGAACGAATTATTGGCAGGGTGTGGAAATGTTCATATCCTGACTCAGATACAAAGTTGACTCTGCAATGGGGCTCAACTGAGCAGGCTGAGCTAAGTGATAGTCATATCTCTAGTTCATGAATACCCTCTTTGAGGGTGACGCTGAAATTTCGTGACCAACACCAAAAATATCCATATCTCTCGGGTTGGAGTTTATTCTGGAATGAAGCCTAGAGGGCGGCCTTGTCGTGCATTCTCAAAAGAAATAAACTTCGAAAGAATTACCGTCTTCACTCTGAGTTTTCAGTATTATCACCTTAACTCCGAATGTCATCAGTCGTCATGCTATTATGGATATTGTGTGAGACTAAATGAGCTTCTTGGGATGTTATTTCCTACGCTCATAGCGACCTCATTTTCATTTTCTCCAACCTGGGAGAACTTTATGTTGCAACTTCTAGTGCTGCGAAATTGGGGGGGGGGGGGGGGGGGTTGTTCGAAGACCTATGAGGCTGTTTCGATATCAAGGAACACACTCATTCAGTATAACTACAATTAAGTGATAATTGTGGTCATTAAGTGGCCCAGTAGGTTGTACCCTGTCTATCTTAAGTCGGAATTGATTTACTAACACCACTGACGTAACATGGCAGCAATGCCAACTCCATTTAGATGTTTGCCTCACAGTTATTTGATACTGAATTTGAAAGCTCCCATGGAGTCCCTCAAACTGCGACTGCGATAAAAACAATATCACGGTTTATTACCGTTTTTCTTCTTTTTCGCCGTTTTCTTCTTCTTCTTCTCATTATTATTACTATCTTCAATATCATCATCGTATTTTTCCTTCTTCGAACATTTTGTTTTAAAATGCGAGAAACTGTAAAAATATTGATGGGGGTAAACCTCTTCAAGACTGCTAGGCCTTTCTAATGCACACATTAAAATTTCGTGTTTTTTCTTTTTTCAGATTAAATGCTATAGTTTTGTTTGCAATGACACGTTGGCAGCTTGCTATGCTGAGAAAATTGAATCGAATTGTACAGCAGGCGCATCCTCTTTCTGCAAGGTAAGTAATCGTCATCAGACATGAGGTGTCATCCATAACATACAATGTTTGATTTACCAAATGTATCAGTTTATTTTTCTTGTTTGGTTGTTTTGTGAAAAATGGAAAAAAAAGATTACTGCTTTGGGGACACAAATCCCATCAGTCCAAAATACAGTAAGTTTTTTTCTACCTAACTGGCTCTTTCAAAGAAATGAATGTGCCATGAGCACGGTGACAAGACTGGGAGTGGGTCATCTTCTTCAAGAATACGTCATTTTAGGTGTTCATCAAATTTTCTGAATTTTGGAGGTGTACGCAACTCTTGGGTTTGGCTGACATAATGATATATTACGAAATGAAGCATGGAGTACACCTTGCTTTAAAATCTCAGTCTACAATAGAGCTCTATACCATCATCATCACCATCCCCAGTTCCATGGATCATCACAGCATTGTGAAGACTGGCCCAGGTTCTATGGCCCTTCCTGCCTGTTCTACGGTGATAGCAAATTCAGCTTCTTCTGCAGTTTCCGTGCCTGATGTAAAACAAGGCTGGTCTTTGATATCGGTCATTCATCGGGGCTCATCATCATCACCATGTGCCCTGCCGAATGACGTTGGCAATCATGGTCCTCCATACAAATCTATCCCCTGTTGCTGCAAGTATATCTCCCACCCTCTCTGCCCTCAGCCACTCTGCAAGTCCGTCCAGTATTTTCTCCCCGGTTCTACCTGGTGTTCTTTTTCCCTCCAGCTTTCCTGTTGTGACTAGGTGCTCGGATTTCTCTTGCCTCATAAAATGTCCTATAAATGTTGCTTGTCTTTTCTTAATCTTCTTTATTAATCTTCTTCTTGTGACTTCCTCCTACAAGACTGCCTCGTTTGTTTTCTTTGCTGCCCATGAAACTCTCACCATTATTTTCAGAAACCACATTTCAGTTGCCTCAATCCTGTTCTGACTTTGTGTGCTGACTGTCCACGCCTCACAACCGTACGACAGTATCGGTTCTATATAACACTAAAGAACTTTCTTCCTGGTGTTAATGATAGGCATTTGTTGGTAAGACCACTTTTCATCTTCTTGAATGCTGTTTTAGCTTGGCCAATTCTGCTGGCTATTTCTAATCTGCATTTGCCGTCTGGCGAGATGGCCATTCCCATATATTTAAACTTATCAACCTGTCTCAGTTCTGTGCCATTTGCGGAGAATGTCACAACACAAAACCCATTCATGCCTTATTATTAACATGCTATTACTATTACGGACTGCACAAGGAAGCACCAGACTGGCAGCAACAATGAGGTAATAGAAGACACCTTCACATTATCTCTCACCGTGATTATGTGGTTAACGCAACAGGCTAATAACTAAAACTAGATGATTGTGAGACTTTTAGGCCCAGCTGGCTCCTACCTTGAGCTGATCGTGCTATAAACTCACTGGAAAGACTGGTTTCAAACAGTTGCGCCTCATCCCCTTAACAGATGTGTCAATGAGGGTACTATTCAAGTTTCCAAACCAACTATCTGTATATCTCAGGATGATTATGCCAGCATATAATATGAACGTAAGCGTAGAGAACAGCCCTGCCACGCAATCTCAACCGACAAAGGATGACTATAGCATCGCTAGTTTAAGTCCCATTGCCATAAACCATCATATCATTGTGAAAAACTGTCTCAGAATTCTATAGTCCTTCAACATGCTCTCATGCTGATCTCAGCTTCTGTACATGTGGAGACGTTTTCAAATTAAAAAATAAGCCGTATGGAAATAGTGTGTAAAATTGGACAGAAAAACAGAAACAAAAACAAACCAAAAAATGATATCAATATCAGGAGAGACCGTCGTTAGAATCTGATATTATATCCTTGCAGCTAGACTTAAGAATTTGCCAAACCATGCTACGGTTTGAACAAGAAACAATCAATCAAACAAACAAAAAACAACACATATACACAAACACACACTCACACACACACCACACACACACATACACACACACACACACACACACACACACACACACACACACACACACATATTCACACAAACCACCTCCCATGATCTAATCCTACCTGGCAACTGCACAAACACCACAACACACCAAATCGACACTTAATTTTATCAGTTAGCAAAAAACCCCAAAACAAAACAAACAAACAAAACGAAAAAAAACTTCTATTCACAGAAACAACAACACAACAACAACAACAATAACAGCAACATCAAAAACAGCAAACGATGTGCCGATATAAAACAAATTAGCTTAACAGCATTCCCACTTTCACACACAAGCAGAGTAATTTGGGTGCTACTATACTTTACATATAAAGGAGAAAACCCGACAAATAGGCTATTGAAAACATACTTACACGAGCCATCACAGTACTCACTATGGCAATGGCCCCGGCATACTATTTTATAGAAACACATAAAAGAAAATACATACACAGTTTATTCATTGTATACATTTCCCTCAGTTAATCAAACACTCACAAGAGTAGGGGCCCTGTTATACTCTTTTATGCATTCAGATACAGAAATAGATGGTTAATAAATGAATAGGTCATTCAATAGTTTTACAAAGCAACTACAGGAGAAGTGGCCCTGATACACCCCTTTATTCATGTTTTTTTTTCTTTCATTTTTTTATTCTACAGTTTTTACGCACTTTCACTTTCAATAGTTTTGTTATTTACACATTTATAGTTTTCAGCAGAATTTAAGGTTTTACGGTACACCACTGTTCAACAGGTACTTCCATAATTCACAGTTCAGTAATTTTTATTTTTACAGTTTTCTGTTTTTAAGTCACGTGGTAACACAGTCCACTGATTTTTTTGTTTTGTTTTTTGTTTTTGTGTTGTTGTTGTTGTTGTTGTTGTTTTGTTTACCAGTTTACATTTCAGTTTATGATTTACCGTCTTATGTGTGTGCTTTTTATTCACCGTTTCATGAATTCATTATTTACAATTCATGATACGTGACACAACCCACTTATTTCAGTTCATAAGTTTGTATTTCAGTGTATGACTTGCAATTTGATGTTTATCATTTTTATTCATTGATTCACAAGTTTATCGTTCACAATTCACAATTTGCGCCTTCTTCCTGCTTGTCCGCAATCTCCACCCCTGCGATCCTTTCAGCTCCACAACACTTGGTGACACACTTATTTTATCATTATTTTTTTTACTTTCTTCTCCTTCTCTACTTACCAGTCTACACCTCACAAACAAGTTCGTTTCTCAACGCGTCACACGCGAACAATACCCCCCTCCCTCCTCCAAACCCCCCCCCCCCACACACACACACATATGAAATACCCAAACGACACGTAGAGCACAGGTATATCTGTCATGATGTCATCGACTGTGGGGCCTTTGAGGACGATGCTCCAGATATCTCTCCAGGTCATGTAGCTAGGTCTTTTGTGGCATCCTTGCAAAACTTCAGACTCTGCATAACACCTTCATGTACAACGAACAAGCCTTTGACTTTCGACTAGGCATTTGTAGATCTCCGCCCAAAGGCTTCTTAATGATGAAATACCAAGACTTCTCCCCCTCTAGATTGTATGATAGAAATCCAAACGCTAAAGATCCCACAGCAGTTAAAATTGTGAAGAGCAGGACTTTCGCCCAGCTCCCTTCTGTAAAACACTTGGAAAGGTAGGTTGATTTCCTCCCCTTGAAGGCCTTTCTAATCTCGTTAAAAAGGAAAAAAAAGGGGGGGCTGGCAATGCACTGCAGCAACATGCTCTCAACAATCCCAATCACGATGCACTAAAAAATCCTCAGTTATACACAAATGTGTGTTCTTTAAATGTTTTCCTACTTAAGGACAGATGGCTAAATCCTGTATCTTTTTTACTTGAATAAGAGAGAGAAGGGGAGAGTGAGTGAGAGAGAGAGAGAGAGAGAAGAGTAAAAACCAGCACTGTGATCACTACTCTCTCTCTCTCTCTCTCTCTCTCTCTGTCGACCCCCCCCCCCCCTCCCGATTTATAGACTAAAAGATCAATTGGATTCATCGATTTATTTAAAAAAGAAAGAGAGAAAAAAAGAAAACAGACACACAGAGACAGATACACACACACAACACACACACACACACACACACACACACGCACGCACGCACGCACGCACGCACGCACACACACACACACACACACGGAGACACACGACCCAATCACAACATAATCCAGCCACGACATATAATGTAATTTAACTCAAACGGTAAATACACTGTAATGTTGCCCAAACACAATACACTCGACGCACCTCCGCTTGATGGAAATAAGGTGGAGAGTTTTCCGATTCCCCTAGTCAACATAAGTGCAGATCTGCCAGTGCCTAAATCACCTTCGGGTGCACACGCACGCAGAATATCATACACGCACGTTAAAAATGCTGTAAGTCATGTTAGTAGCTGACTTATGGAAACATGAAAACACCCAGCATGCAAACTCACAACAGACGGAGAATGGAGACTGTGCAACAACATACCGCTTGCATCACGTAAGCAAAAATAACGTGTATGCACGTATCCGAGAAAAATCGGAACGTTTAAGAAACATTTAGAAATGTTCCACCTGCATGCAAATGTGTGAATTGAATGTCTTTTCAATGGAAATACGACGATACTCTTAATAAGTTTTATGTAGATAATTTGTAGGGAAATGTACTATTATATCCAGTTGTTGGTTTGTTTGTTTTTTCTACTTGCGTCGTGGTGGTAGTGGGGTGTGCGGGGATAAAATCAGTTATCATAGGATCACCAGCGCAGAACTGCAGTCAATCACACTTCTATTGTTATTTAGGTTTGTAATCTGAAGGTATCTAACCCTATTAGCTGCTTCAAGCTTTTATAATCCAATGGATATTCTAATAAATCGGGATGGTTTGATGATGTGACTGCAGGTCACCGAAACCGAGAAAAATGGGCAATACACGGTGAAAGCAGAGTGTGTGAACAGTACCTGTGAATTTAACAAGATGGAAACTCAACCCGAGGGCAAATTCATCTTCAACTGTTGCCAGTCTGATTTCTGCAACACAAAGGACATCTTGAACGGGAACGGGACGGCAACTCGGCACCTATCGTGTCTCTTGCTCATCATTGTCACCCTTTTCGCTCTGGTGACTTCATCAACGTAGTCACTTTCTGAGTGGCGATGAGACAGGTGGAAATGTTACAATGTATTGACTTGATCTGGATATAAATCGTACATGTTACTGAATCCAATTGATCAGATCATCCGAATTTTCTGCATAATTCGCTTATGGAAACGTAACCTAATTTTTTCCTTCTCTTTTAAACTCTCTCCCTCCTGATTCTGAATTTGAAATCGTCATCAAGTGCCTTGCCACATGGCGTTGGCGATCATGGCCTTTCATATGCATCTGCCCCTTGTTTGAAATACCAAAATTGATACCCACTTCAGCATTTGTGATTCAGCAGTCAAGGATTTGCACGAAACCTGTGACCTGCACATGTTTAGTTCTTGACAAATCAAAGTGATGGATCAAGTATATACAAGTATATAAGCCAACGCTTATCATTAAGCTTGTTTTACCTTTAATTTGACTTTTTGTGCCTCACAAACGTTTATTTATCGACTATTTTCCTGACTAGCCGTTAAAAGAGGTTCGTATATCTTGTGTCTCAGAAGGCTGACAACATACGAGAAAAGAAAGAGAGGAGAAATGTCTATTTTCTTTAAGTAAATCGGATAATGTAAGAACCACTGAAAAGAGCTCTATCAGATTATGAAAACGGGTTGGGATGAAAGATATAAATCGCAGTAACAAACAATATTTTGTAATGTAGTCGTGTTGATCATTGTTTTTCAGCTCAGAAAGCGTCTTCCTATTGAAATACGGATAATGATTATTTATAAACCTTGTCTAAATAAGTGGTATAGATTAAAGATTATCCTACTTTTGCAGTGTGCAGCTTCCAAATTGTGATATGCGTCGGTGTATCTGGATAATCTGAGGGGTCAGAATATATGATTTTTGATAGGTTTGGCTTGAATGGTGAAATGCAAATGTTATATGTTTTGATCCATTGAGAATGGTGAAATGCAAATGTTATATGTTTTGATCCAATGAGAATGATGAAATGCAAAATGTTATGTTTTGATCCAATGAGAACACCACGTACGTTTTAGACTTTGTCTTGGCTAACTGCTTCTGGTTGGCCGGTGGGTAGGTTACGTGGCTAGTTTTCCCCTCGCAAACTAACTTCTTTAGTTTCAATTAAAACAGTTGAGAATGTCTTCTTCAACTAGCCTAACATGACCACAAGAAATGAAAATTATTTGTCAACATGTTTATGAACATCACACAAGAATCTGAATTTTGATGTGACCCACCAGTACATATTTTTCCATTTGCATTTCATGAAAAACTACGAGCAAATTTCATTTCACTTATGAAGACACTCCTTATTATCTTTATCTATGCTGTAGATGCAAACGTATCATCATATGTGAATAAAGTCGATGGGAACAGTCATATAGCATAAACATCAATAAGGACTGTACGTAACACGTATTACCTGTGCCTGTAAGTTACAGGGCCCATCTCACTTCACTGACATATCACTTCTCACCATAGATTTCAAGTAAACTGTACATTAGTCTTGCAAGTTGATTTGATTTTAGATAATAGTCATATACACTTTACATCTATGAACGAGAAATTGCTTGGTGATCATCATTCACACACACTAAAAAGAAAGAGAATAAACTAATAAATAAATGAATAGCTGAAAACAATGGTTACAATTTCTGACACTAAATCAATCAATATTATCAAAATTCACACGTAGTTATTATTTTATAATATGATTGTTATTCTTAAAAACCACACACACACACACACACACACATACACAACACACACACACACACACACACACACACACACACACACACACACACACAACACACACACACACACTATATATATATATATATATATATAATATATAATATGTATATATTATACATATATTAAAATTATTATATATATATAATATATATACATATTACACACACACACACACACACACACACACACACACACACACACACACACACACCACACACACACTATATATATATAATTTATATATATATGTCTATATATAGATGTATGTCACGTATGTCAGTATATGTATGCACATCACTTCCATTTTCATGCTCATCTCTCTCTCTCTCTCTCTCTCTCTCTACACACACACACACACACCACACACACACCACACACACACACACACACACACACACACACACTTATTCACTCACTCACACATATTTCACATTTACATAAGAATTCTATATTTGGTAAAGAATTCTTGGTAATGGTTTTTATTATTATTATTATTATTATTATTACCATCATTGCTGATATTATGTTGATATTGATGATGATAACTACTATCACATGATCTATACAGCGCTAATACCATGGCCAAATGATTATGATAACTGTTATCATATCTATACAGCGTTAATACCATGGCCAATGATTATAAACTGTTATCATATCTATACAGCGTTAATACCATGCCATAATGATATGATAACTTTATCATATCTATACAGCGTTAATACCATGGCCATAATGATTATGATAACTGTTATCATATCTATACAGCGTTAATACCATGGCCATAATGATTATGATAACTGTTATCATATCTATACAGCGTTAATACCATGGCCATAATGATTATGATAACTGTTATCATATCTATACAGCGCTAATGCCATGGCGATAATGATTATGATAACTGTTATCACATCTACACAGCGCTAAATGCCATGATGATAATGATTATGATAACTGTTATCATATCTATACAGCGCTAATACCATAGTGATAATGATTATGATAACTGTTATCATATCTATACAGCGCTAATACCATGGTGATAATGATTATAACTGTTATCATAAAATTATCTATACAGCGTTAATGCCATGATCATCTCTGGATCAATCCATCTAATCCATCTCCCGACATATGTGACGTCTATACATATAGAGTTCATTCCGAACGCGGAGACGCCATACTGAAACTGAAACTGTTATCATGATCATTATTAGTATTAGCATCATTTTTACCCCTGTTAATTCCTGTTAATTGCACTGGTACGTGCACTTTGTTTGCCTGTTTCATGTGTGTTTGTGTGTGTAAACCGTGTGTGTGTGCGTGCGTGTGTGTTTGTGAGTGTGTGTGTGTGTGTGTGTGTGTGTGTGTGTGTGTGTGTGTGTGTGTGTGTGTGTTGTGTGTGTGTGTGTGTGTGTGTGTGTGTGTGTGTGGTGTGTAAATTTGTGTGTGTGTGTGTAAGTGTGTGTGTGTGTGTGTGTACGTGTGTTTGTATGTATGTGTGTGTGTGCGTGTTTGTATGTATGTGTGTGTTTGTGCGTGTGTGTGTGTATGTGGTGTATGTGTGTGTGTGTGTGTGTGTGTGTGTGTGTGTGTGTGTGTGTGTGTGCGAGTGTGTGTGTGCGTGTGTGTGTGTGTGTGTGTGTTTGTGTGTATTTCCGAGTGTGTGTGTGTGTGTGTGTGTGTGTGTGTGTGTGTGTGTGTGTGTGTGTGTGTGTGTGTGTGTGTGTGCGCGTGCGCGCGCGCACGCGCGTGTGTGTGTGTGTGTTTGTGTGCCTGTTTGTGTGCCTGTTTGTGTGCCTGTTTGTGCTTATGTGTGTGTGTTTGTGTTTTTGTGTGTGTGTGCGTGTGTGTGTGTGCGTGCGTGCGTGCGTGCGTGGTGTGTTGTGTGTGTGTGTGTGTGTGTGTAAGTGTGTGTGTGTGTGTGTGTAAGTTTGTGTGTGTGTGTAAGTGTGCGTGTTTGTTTCGTTTACCTGGCAGTGACAACGAAGGAAAAGTACACAGACGTTGTGATTAAAGTCGAAGCACTGTCAGTGTACGTTAATTGCATGTAAGATATATACAATACAGACAACGGGGATGAGGTGATGACTGCTGCCAGGGCAATCTTTGTGATGACAAGGACATCTTCAGCCTCTCCACTCTGTACCTAATCCTCCCTTCTCCTCTTAACCACAGCAGGAATATGGGTTTTGTTGACTACGTGTTTGTTGCGGTAGGTTTGCATGACAGACCTCAGGAAGACAAACAAACCAAAAAGCAACACGTCCGCTAGGAAAAACAACAACAACAACAACAACAACAAACCAATATTTAAAAACGAAACAAAAACACCCCTCTGCCCCTTCCCCTCTCATCCTGATTCTCTCAACCGGTTCCGGCAATCGGGAGTACTGACCCCCCCCCCTCTCTCTCTCTCCTTCTCTCTCTCTCTCTCTTTCTCCGGTATGGGGTAATGATAATATAATGTAGAACTAGAAAGAAAAGAGTGTGCGTGCGAGTGTGCATGCGTGTAACTGTGCATGTATGTGTGTGTCTTTGCGTCTGTGGCAACAAAATTTTCTCCGTTGTTTCTGAACGGATTTTTACCAAGTTTGGGCAAAGATGTCGTGAATATGTATATTTGGAAATTACGGCGTTAATGTAAAGATCAACAGAAGCAGCGCTTTTTTGAAAAAAGGGGAATAAACGTGGACTATTCTGAATTTTCCGATGACCGTAAAAATACAATCATACATTACCGTCTTGGTCAGTGGAAGAATGAGAATGTGGCTGGACCATTCGTTGGTTTAACAACGGTAACTGAGCTGTACCACCTGTAGTCAGTTTTCTTGATAATGCAGCCTTGGTACATTTTTGGCAATACTCTTCATATGTCTAAGTTTGTTATGCTATGCTATTTATACTATGTTGACTGACTGCTGTTGCAGTGACTATGGTGGGGGTTTTCAGGGTGGTGTTGACTGTCTTGGTGCGATGCGATGAATTGATGTCAACACAACTCAGTGCACGTACCTCTTCGGTGATCGAATCGTGTTAATAATTATGACTAACCCGTTCGCTGCCCATCCTTGTACTCCAATCATTCTTGTGGTGTCAGCTTAATAATGTTCCGTAGATCCCATTCCCTCCGTTCCTCCTTCATCACCATTTTCATGACGTTTGTCAGCGCATAGTGTTATGTGCAAACACGGAATTTGCCAGATAATTACTGGCAGATTTTGGTAGAGTGCATGTCGAATCATCCAAGTGCAATCAGTCCTTTTCGACCAAACTCCAAACTAACCCACTATAACAATGCTAGGCTCAAAGCCTACCACCAAACTTAAAGTGGCCGAGTAGGGGTGTGAAAAGGTACAAATTCATCATAGTGCACGCCATCTGTGGAGCGTTACAACAACATTAGCTTACCTTTTTCATTAATTTCAAGATACGATGAAACCATGATCGATGTGATTTTCTCATAGATCTATTCCGTGATACGACGCCCTTTCGTTACCAAAACTGCATAATCAGGATTCGAACATACGTCTGGTTTCACCTGTAGCTGTCGTACTAATTTTGAAAAGTCCTGGTGATTTTCTCAAAATAATCATTTCACGAAAAGTAAAGTGAAATAAAGGGCCTTGCTTCCCTCCCGAAGCTCATGCATGACTATCACAATTCGTCCAGTTGTTTCCATCTGTACTTTCAATGTACATTGCGCGCTTAAATCTTCTTCCTGCATAGATATCATTAGCCTGTTTTTCAATATTTTTCATCTTTCACTGTTGAGTGTAACTTTCATCAACTTCTTCGTTGACGTAAAGTTTGCATGCACAAAATCTTCAGTGGAAAACGCCCCAGGCCTTGGCTTTACGTCTGCTGGCAACAGAACGGAGACTAGAGTAGTTTCCCTTGCTTATTTATTGACTGTTAGCCCATGGCTGGATCTAGCTGGGCCTACAGTTATTAAGCCTAACACTCGGTGTGTGTGTGGATGTTTGTCGTGTGTGGATGTTGGTCACTTAACGACGCAGTTTGCAGGTGGGGATTTTTCTTTTGGCACCCCATTGTCGTTGTCATTGTTGTCACTCGTCATCAGGCGATCTTGGTCTGCGTAATGATGACCAAGCCAACTTGTCAGACCGTTAGATCTAGATCTATACGTCTTCCTTGATTAAATGTGAATGTCAGTGTCTAAATAGATGTAAATCAGAGCCACAAACACAATTACAATACAATGAGATCCGAACGCTTATTAATTTGTTGTATCATTTGTTGTAATTCCTTCACTCGTGATCAATTTGTTGATCTTATTCATATTCTTTGTTTGCTTACTTATCAGACTGTTGTTATTATTATTATTATTATTATTATTATTATTTACGCGTGTGTGAGTGTTTATAAATTAGAGATTATTTCATATGGCTGAGAGAGAAGTTATTTTGTGTGTTTTAAGCTGACAGTCATAGACTCGAGGTCTGATGTATCGAGTTCGACCCCAGCCCACCACCCCCCCCCCCCCCCCCCCCCCCGCATAAAAAAATGATCTATCTGCAGCCAAGCGTAACAATCGTTCCAATTTCTAGTGATGACAGCCGTGTGTTTTCCTCCTATCGCTTCCGTTTGAAGATGCTGCAAGCGCATAAGGTTTTGTGCAGACGCAAGGAGTCAGCCAGATCATCATTGGCAGCTATGGGAGAAGCGCAGACGGAATTGTCCGAGCGTGATGATGATCCCTTCTTGAACAAAACTGTTTTGTTGTTGTTGTTTTGCTTTTTGTTTTGTTTTGTTTTGTTTTCCCTTTCAAAATGAAATCTGCGTAAGGATTTAGCAAATATACCATGAATGGTGACAATGACCTCTCTGCAAACAGCCCCCCCCCCCATCCCTCCAGCTCACCCCCCCCCCCCCCGAAAAAAAAATCACCACTGTCGCATTTTAACTTTCCTGTCAATAAGATCCTCCATGTGAATGGATAAATGAATGGATACATAAATGAGTAAGCAGAGAGGCATCTAGGAATCATGATCTGGACGCGGCCTGGTCCCCAGAGAACGTAACGGGTTAAGGACCGAAAACTTGCTTGGCGGGGGCTTTGTCTGAGGTCCTCCCGCTGTTGGGCTCTTGCCAACATAAATGAATGAAAACAAATTTAAGAGAGAGAGAGAGAGAGAGAACAAGAAGAAGAAGAGAGAGAGACAGAGAGAGAGACAGAGAGAGAGAGAAGAAAGAAGAAGAAGAAGAAGAAGAAAAAATAAATAAGAAGATAAGGCAGGGAGAGGTCGGGGGAATATTGCAATGTGCTGTCAGCTTAACTGTATCGGATCAGATCAATTATCACATCATTTGTATCTCATGGCCATGCACCGCACTGGAGCAAATCATATTTCATCGTTTCAGGGCCTTGCGAGTCTATAGTTGTCTGCGGTATTATATTATATTATATTATATTATATTATATTATATTATATTATATTATATTATATTATATTATATTATATTATATTATATTATATTATATTATATTATATTACATGTGTATTATATTATATGTTCCGTATTTCGTTGCATCGCGATTGAGGAGTATCGTTTCCCACATTGCACTGTATTGTATAGTGTAAACAACTTTTTGTTTGTTTGTTTGTTTGTTTGTTGTTGTTGTTAAGTTTATTTGGAGTTTGTTGAAAAGTGTTTCATCATGGCCGTACAATTCCATACGCACTCTACCCAGGTCT
>CM060306.1:30530982-30533482 GCA_030674185.1 Monoplex corrugatus | reverse complement strand
AATGGAATATTATAAGAACACCATCCACAGACAATGACATGAAATATGTATTTAATATTTGTACAAAGTTACATGAAAGGATGCATCTTGTACACACGACCTGCGTATGCACGCACACACCCATTCCTACTCATGCACACCATTCAGCGACAATGACATGAAAAATATATTTCATATTTGTACAAATTAAATAGACAACCATCCACAGACAACGACATGAAATATGTTTTTAATATTTGTACAAAGTTAAACAATAATAATAATAATAATAACAATATTCATATAGCGCAAAATCTTGATAAAAATCAAATCTAAGCGCTGAACGTACACATACGCACGCATGCACTCACACTCACACACGCGCGCGCGCGCGCGCGCGCACACACACACACACACACACACACACACACACACACACACACACACACACACACACACACACACACACACACACACACACACATGGCTATAAATGGGGAAAAAGAAGAAAAGCAATGGAAAATTATAAGAACACCATCCACAGACGATGACATGAAATAATTATGTTTTTAATATTTGCACGAAGTTACATGAAAGGATGCGTCATGTGCACACGACCTGGGTATCACGCACACACCCATTCCTATTCATACACGCCATTTAGAGAGAACGACATTAAATATGTTCTTAATATTTGTAGAAAGTAAATATACATCAGAATATGGTACAGCGCAGTGCCTCTGCTGAGATATTTGAGTAACAGCTTACCGTTTATAGCAAACATTTCAAATGATTCGTCAAAGAAGACATCATGTTTACCGTTGATCAAAGGTAAATTTTCTGTATTTCAAAGAGTCAAAGATTGATTTTGCCAGGGAAGGATCATTTGTCATCCTCAACTCTCAATACGGAAAAGACTCCTGAATATCTGGCTTGATGAAAATATTGCAAAATAACGCCATACTTTAAATGAATACTACCGTTAGCAATACAATGAAAACGGAAATGTTTTTTCGTCTTCTCTGTCATTTTTACGCAAAGGACCGTATACATTTTAAATATTTTCTGTTGGAAAACACCGCTTAAATCCACAGATCCTCAGCGCATTTTTTTTCAATAATACCTTCCAAGTATTCATTTTAAACATTCATAAGATATTTTCAGGTTGATACACTCCTTTAAAGGAATAGAAACAAGTGTATTTTACATTGTTTTCAATAGGCGAGAGCCAGTTTTAATCAGCAATAAGGCGGTCTTTGAGTTCAACAAATGTATTTCAAAACAGACGCCTTGGTTCAGTCCAGTAATACCAAACCCATTTTCTGCTAGTATTTTCTTTAATTGCGACACCAGCTCAAATTTTCCAGATTGATCTTGTAATTAATAAGAGAGAGAGAGAGACAGACAGACAGACAGAGAAAGAGAGAGAGTGTGTGTGTGTATGTGTGAGTGTATGTGTGTGTTTGTTTGTGTGTGTGTGTGTGTGTGAGAGAGAGAGAGAAAGAGAGAGAGAGAGACGGAGAGAGACAGACAGACAGACAGACACAGAGACAGACAAACAAACAGACAGACAGACGAACAGACAGACAGGCAGACACGGGAACCAGACAGACACAGAGACACAGAGAAAGAAAACAAGAGAGAGAAAGAAAGAGAGAGAGAGAGAGACAGACAGACAGACAGACAGAGACAGACAGAGAGACAGACAGACAGACAGACAGAGACAGAGAGAGAGAGAGAGAGACAGAGACACAGAGAGAGAGAGACAGACAGACAGAGAGAGAGAGACAGAGACAGAAATAGAGAAAGAGGCAGACACAGGAAAAGGTAAAGAAAGAGAGAAACATAGTCGCTAAAATCGATAGGTAACATTGCCCTCAAAAGCAAAGCAAAACAAATCAAGAACTGAGAGGCGATCAGTGATGGAATATAAAGCTATCATATCACAATAATGTTAATCGGTTAACATTCTATAGTGTCTCCGGTAGAGAAATTAGAGCACCTGATCACAGCAGGAAAACCTGGAAGGAAAGAGAACACCAAGTAGACCTGGAGAGAAAATATTGGATGGACTTGCACAGTGGCTGAGGACGTAGTTAGGGTGGGAGATGTACTTGCGGCGACAAGGGATAGATTCGTGTGGAGGGCCATGATGGCCAACGCCGTTCGGCAGGGCACATGATGATGATGATGAGTGTCTCTGGTAGTATACAAATGATGACATGGAAAGTTCATAACGTTCACCAGTCAATGTTAAAAAAGAGTCAGCTACTGATATCGTAACACACACACACACACACACAAAACACACACACACACACACACACACACACACACACACACACACACACACACACACAAAGACACACACACATACACACACATACATACAGAGAGAGAGAGAGAGAGAGAGAGAGAGAGAGAGAGAGAGAGAAATCATAGTTATAAGCGTATACATATAATTCAAGGCTAGACGATACCACGTTACTGTTACTTTTGTTTGAAGCCCAGCCGACTGCGT
>CM060306.1:30518482-30523482 GCA_030674185.1 Monoplex corrugatus | reverse complement strand
ACTTCTATATTCCTTGCAGTAGAAAGTACTAATGCAAGTGAGGAGTAGTTGTAGTAGTGGTGATAGTAGTAGCAGCAGAGGCTGCATAGCATCACCATGCAATACCGTATTGTACTGGACCGAGTCGGATGTCATCAACAGTATGATATTATATTTTGGCGTCTTGCTTGGTACTTCTGTATTCTTGCAGTAGAAATAGTAATACGAGTAGGAGTAGTAAGTAGTGGTAGCAGTGTAGTAGTAGTAGTAGTAGTAGTAGTAGAAGCAGCAATATCATCACCATGCAATACTGTATTGTACTGCATCGAGTCAGATGTCAGCGTATAGTATGATATTGTAATTGTGCGTCCTGCTGTTTTCTACATTCTTGCAGTAGAAATAGTAATACAAGCAGAAGTAATAGGAGCAGAGACAACAATAGCATCACTATGCAATACCGCATTGTGCTGCACCGAATTGGTGTCATCATATAGTATGATATTGTGATTGTGGCGTCTAGCTGGTACATCTATATTCTTGCAGTAGAAATAGTGATACAGGTACAAGTAGTAGGAGCACAGACAGCATAGCATCACCATACAATACTTTATCGTGCTGCATCGAATTGGATGTCATCGCATCGCACAGTATGATATTGTAATTGTGGCGTGTTGCTGGTACTTCTATATTCTTGCAGTGGAAATAGCAAGACAAGTAGAAGTAATAGTAGCAGTACTAGAGGCGGCAATAGCATCACCATGCAGTACTCTATCGTGCTGCACCGAGTTGGATGTCGTCATATGGTATAACATTGTAACTGTGGCGTCCTGCTGGTATTTCTGTATTCTTGCAGTAGAAATAGTAATACCAGTAGAAGTAGTAGTAGTAGTAGTCGTCGTCGTAGTAGTAGTAGTAGTAGAGACAGCAATAGCATCACCATGCAATACTGTATTGTGCTACATCGAGTCGGATGTCATGGTATAGTATGATATTGTAATCGTAATGTTGTAATTGTGGCGTGTTGCTGGTACTTCTACATTCTGCAGTAGAAATAGTAATACAAGTACAAGTAGTAGTAGTAATAGTAGTAGTAGTAGTAGTAGAGGCAGTAATATCATTAACATGAAATACTGTATCGCGCACATTATATCCTATCGTAAGCTGTGGTATCATATTGTAACATGTCATATTGTATCATATCATATCGTGTATTGTGTCATATTGTATCATGTATTGTATCATATGTGAAAACATCACATCATATCACATCGTAAGCTATGGTATCAAATTGTATCATGTTATAAGTATTGTACCAGGCTGTACTGATTGTACTGTTATTACATATCGTGTTGTGCTGTCTTGCAGCCCAGGAGGAAAAAGTGGGTCTCCTGGATGTGTTAGCTGAGTATTACGTCAGTACCGTTGTCCTCCACGCGTCTTCGTCACGCCCTGACGTCATCGAGTCTCTGACGTCAATCATCCATAGCACCACTGTGATGTCAGTGATCTTGTGTCTGGCGCCCGAAATCACTGACGTCTTTTTAAGAGAGGTAAGCTGCCAAAAATTTCCAGAATGTGTGTGTGTGTGTGTGTGTGTGTGTGTGTGTGTGTGTGTGTGTGTGTGTGTGTGTGTGTGTGTGTGTGTGTGTGTGTGTGTGTGTGTGTGTTGGCAGTGGTGGTATCGGATTGTTTGTGCCTTTAATAGAGCCGTGGATTCAAGATCTTGAGTCTCGAGTTCAATCCCGTCCGGCAGAATAAACTTTGGTTTGTTTTTCTTTTACTAGATATCTCACACCAAAAAATATCAGATAGAAGAATATAATGCAAAACTGAGCTGCAATTCACACACTTTTAAGAGAAAAATGGTTGCCATATCTATCCCTGGTTTCAGATGAAGTTTGATGTGACCTTCAGATGAAGTTTGATGTGACCTTCAGATGAAGTTTGATGTGACCTTCAGATGAAGTTTGATGTGACCTTCAGATGAAGTTTGATGTGACCTTCAGATGAAGTTTGATGTGACCTTCAGATGAAGTTGATGTGACTTTTTCCTTTTTCACGGCATGTACGCATGGTTTCTGTATGAACTGCCTGTTTATATTTGAATGTTTGTCTTATATATATATATATATATATATTATATATATATATATATATATATATATATATAAAATATAAAATTGAAAATGACTTTAAACTCATGCACATAGATCCTTTGTTGAAGATATAGGCGTTTACATGTGTTTTGAACTTTGGGTCTCATGCAGATGATCTTGTTTTGCTAATGAGTTTATCGTTGACTTTTTGCTGAGGGCGAATACAAATAAATTTAAAACAAACAAACAAACAAACAAACAAACACAACAAAACGACTAAAATCTGAAACTATAGACAAAATGACTTTTTAAAGTTAAAGAAACATAACAGACTAATAGATATGACGTATGAATATGAGTTTTGCTCAATCCATTGTATGCAAATCTTGTTCAGTTTTCTCAATGATATTGTAATAATGTTCAGCAGACATTGTACTTGTTTGTGTTTTGTCAAAAAATAATTAAAAACAAGTCTGAAAAGATACCTTTGGTTTTTTATTTGCGGTACATTCTGGTTGGTATCAATGTTTCGTATTTTCTGTTCCATTCCCAGTTTCCAGACCTTGCCAGCGCACACTTATTTAGAGTGTCATGATATGTATATATGGGTATTTTCCTCTTTGCTGTTGTTGTTATTGTAGCTGTTGTTGTCGGCCATTATGCTGTGTGAATATGGGTGTGTATGTATGAATTATGTATGCATGTGTGTGTGTGTGGGGGGGGGGGGGGTTTACTGTTATTTGTTATTTTCATGTCTTACCTGTTTATTTATCCACATACTCCTTTATTTTTTAATCATTTATCACCTACGTACTTACTTCTTATTCCTTCACTTGCTTACTTACTTACTTACTTGCTTGCTTCCTTACTTACTTACTTACTTACTTATCTTTAAATGCGAAAATATTGTCTTTACCTAGTTGATAGACAGCTGAGCATTTGGGCATGGACTGGGGGGGGGGGGGGGTGTTCTGTTATGTGAGTTTATACAGGATAGCTAGTTGTGTTGTGATTCAGATCTTTAATTATCTATTGATCTACTTTATACATATGTTCCTTTTTTGAAAGTAAGATACACAGATACACATTCATTTACATGTAACCAAGATTATTCCAGTGGTAAGCTGATAAAGTACCAGTATAAAATATAGACTAGGTAAAACGTAGTCTACGTAGGGCCTCAGGACCTGGCCAACTCATGGGTTTATGTGCAGGCTTAAGGCTTGAGCCATGATCACCATACACATGGCACCTGTGACGTTAGTGCATATGGAGTTCGTTCCGAGCGTGGAGACGTCATCTTGAGAAATGAAACTGAAACTGCTAGCGCATAGGGTTATGCGCTGGCTGAAGGAGTTTCGCAGAGAACTGCTGGAAGATTTGGTTGAAGTGCGTATTGAACTGTCCAAGTGTGATAAGTCTCTCTTGAACACTCACAATTCCAGACTCATAAAGGTGGTGGTGCTAATGGTAGTGTTTTCTTTCCTCGTTCTGTTTGACTTGTTTTTGTCAGTGACCATATTTCAAAGGGTTTGGGTGTACAAAGTGATGTTCCACAAGGTTCAGTCCTCGGCCTGGTTCTGTTCATACGGTATACAAATCCTCTTTCGTTGTTAATCACAAGACATTCTGTCTCCCTTCTGTCACTGGCAGGTGATAGGTACCGTACCATTCTTATCCTTTATAAATATAAAAGATTTGTCCTTCCATCCGAGTTAGGAGAACTACATCTTAGATATCAAACGACGGATGACATAGAGCAGTCTCAAACTGAATGACAAGTTAGAAGCCTCAATCATCAGGACAAAGAGAGCATCTTCTTCTATTGTCGCACGACCGCTTCCAGTGGTGCTGGCAGCGTCAGCATTGGATACATACCCTCAGCTAAAATTTAAGGTTTAACGATTTGTGACAATATGTCATTCGAGTCTCACATCTCCAACGTTTGTCGTTTAGTGAATCTAGAATTTCGCAGTATTAATGTCATCTGCTCATTGCTGACCATTCACGCGGCAGAAACATTGGTCTGTATTACAGTATTATAGTGCTCTCCCTTCTGGCTGTCCAAATACAGTCTCAGCAAAATATAACAAAGAAAAAAAAGGTTTAAAATTCTGTAGCAAGACTAATTTGCCTATATTTCTTATCTTCTCGCCACTTCTATTCATTCTAGACAGCTGTGGTTCTCGTCAGATGAATGATTCTCTGCATTCTTCATATAAAGACCAACTTTTTAGGCCAACGCTCATTTTTCTTCCTGTGCACCGCAGATATACATCTTTTGTAATCTTTGTCAATTGCAAGAGAGCTCTGAACAACTTATCTCTTCCGATAATGCTATTGCTAGTATTAGTCTCACCTCTTTCTTCTCTCTTCTCTTCGCTCTGCTGCCGGATATCCGTATAACTGATTGTGTGAGAAAATGATGTTTGTGTATGTTTCATCAATCTGTTTGCAAACCTTACATAAGTGAGTGTTCGCCAACATGAATGTAGGTGTTTGTCTCTCTCTGCCTCTGTCTCTGTCTCTGTCTCTTCTGTATGTGTGTGTGTGTGTGTGTGTGGTGTGTGTGTGTGTGTGTGTGTGTGTGTGTGTGCGCGCGCGCGCGCCCGTGTGTGCTTGAGTGCGTGTCTGCGTGTGTGTGTGTTCTACGGGGGTAAGGTATGTATGTATCTTCATAAGGAAGAATGTTGTCTTATTGTACACGTGCAATCCTGTTGTCTTCTTTCCTTGTTCTAGTCACATTATGCCTATAATATTGATTGATTTTTTTTAACTTATGTTCTTATGCACGACATTTTCTGTAAAGTGCAAAACACTCAGAAACTCGCTTCCTGAGATGTTGCGCTATATAATGATTCAGTATTATTGTCATTACAATGATTTATTTTATTTAACCAGTATCAGCACGTTATTGTTATTGGT
>CM060306.1:30505982-30508482 GCA_030674185.1 Monoplex corrugatus | reverse complement strand
TTTCTTCCTGTCGTTTTCTGCCTTGCTGGTCCATTCACCTGTATATTTTCGATAAAGTCTTAGTACTTTTTCTTAGGATTGGTAATTGCGTACATGTATTTACTGCATTTTTAACTCTAGGGAGGTGAAATTTGCGGAAGCAATTTTACGTAATTAATGCCTGTTTTTATACATGTTTTGGTGTCCTTAGATATACTTTTATTTGTATTCAGGTGCGTTTTTTAAATTCCCTATGCGATGAATAATAAATAAAATAAAATAAAATAAAACAAAATAAAATAAAATAGAATAAAATAAAATAAAATAACATAAATAGAATAAATAAATAAAACAAAATAAAATAGATTAATTTAAAATAGAATTGAATAACATAAATTTGAGGAAAAATGAAATGAAATAAAGTAAAATAAAATAAAATGAAATGATGTAAAACAAAATCAAACAAAAACGAGGAAAGAAATCGTCAAAACAAGAAGAACAAGACAAAATCTCACGTTCACCTTTTCAGAAAGCACAAAAAGGCGTGTACGTGACGGTGGGAGAACGCATGAGACGAGCCCCGAAGGTCTTCGTGAACGAGGAGGCCCTGGAACTTGTTCACCAGGGGACAGCAGCCTTCATTCTAGACGTGAACCAGATCCGCTACCTGTACGGTCATGACTGCCAACGCCTCCACATGGCACACAGCGTCTTCAACAACAATGGACTAGGCTTCGCTCTACCCCAAAACGCCATCTTCAGAGAGGCCGTCAACAACGTGTGAGTTCTAATGAATTAACTTTTTTTTTGTTGATGTTTGTGGTATGGTTTCGTTTTTCCTCGTTCAAGGTTTCAGTCAACGTCAGTTTCAGTTTCAGTTTCAGTTTCCCAAGATGACCGTCTCGGAACGAATTCCATATGCATTAACGTCACAGGTGCCATGTATATGGTGACCTTGGCACATGCCTTAAGCCTGCACGTAAACCCATGAGCTGGCCAGGTCCTGAGGCCCTACCTAGACTATGTTTTACCTAATCTATATTTCATACTGGTATTTTATCAGCCTACAGCGTCAGTAGCAGGACAATTACAAATTTATGACTTGTTGTCGATATCGATGACTGGAATGGCGAGAAAAAAGGCAAAACCGTTCCTTTCTAGTGAAATGCCTCGATGCAATAACTGTCATCAATGGAGTGGAGATCAGCGCCGAAAAAACAACAACAACAACAACAACAACAACCAACAACAACAAGCCAATGACCGAGCATCAATGGTATAAAAACAAAAATCAATGTTGAGGGTAAAAGCTTGAGGCAGTCACTTGCTTCATACGCTTTGGTGTCGTCGTCAGTGATGAAAAATCTTAACCAAATACCAAAAACCAAAAGCAAAAAAAAAAAAAAAAAAAAAAAAAAAAAGAGACAAATAAATACACTAAGATAATAACACCCTCATTGTAAAACTTACTGATCAAATGGAATGACACAAACAAAGAAGCAAACAAACAACATTGCCCTCAACTTTTTTTTACAACTTGTGGGCTTCCTTGCAATTTCAATTTTATGCATGTGAGACTTGGACTCATACCTTGATTTGCACAGGAAATCAGAGAGCCTGCAGATTAGAATAACTTCTGAACATCCTCTGCATCTCACACAATGATTATATCGTTATGAACATTAACTGAAGTGTTTGTAACAAGTATGCTCTAAAAGTTATTAACTCATACATTTGTTCAGTTAGTTGGTCAGTTTGTTTGTTTGTTTGTTTGTTTGTTTGTTTGTTTGTTTGTTTGTTTGTTTGTTCATTGTACCTTTGTAAAGATTTTTTTCAAGAACGTGAACTATTTACCTATCACATTTATTCATTGTTTGGTTGCTTCGTTTTGTTCCGTGCAGAGAAGGTGCTTATCTTTCAAGCTGAGAGCAGCAGCATTAGTGGTAAAATGCAAAGTTAAACCATTCATTGTTACGTTGTATGTTGTGGCAGCATCTTAAAGCTGCGGGAAGGCGGGTTCCTGGAGGCGTGGAAACGACAGTGGTGGCAAACCTCCTCACAGTGTGACAGTGACCGACCTTCAGTGAGCGGCGCCTCGCAACTCCCCCTGGTCAGTATCGGTGGTATTGTCCTCCTGTATGGCGCGGTCATCCTCTTCTCCATCCTCTGCATCTGCTTCAACACGTGTGGCACGCCGCTCGAAGTTTGGCTGTGTGTCGGAAGATGTCGCAGGCGAGGCGCCAAGCTGGTGGTTCTGGGGATAAAGACATTGGCGCTGACACTTAGAAACTTTTTCTTATGTTTCTATGGCCCCATTAGCACAGTTTGTCATAGCATCGTGCTACTAACACCAGGGTCAATGGGTTCGAAACTCACGCGGGCTGCAGTGTTTTTATTATTATTATTATTATTATTATTAATAATTTTTTTTTATATATTATATTATTATTACTATTATTATTATTATCATTATTATTATTATCATTATGATTATTGTTATGATTATTATATTATTATTATT
>CM060306.1:30490982-30493482 GCA_030674185.1 Monoplex corrugatus | reverse complement strand
ACACATCACATTACATAACCTCGAGAAGAACAAACTAAGACTTGCTTCCTAGTGATGACCAAAGAAATAAACTCTTCCGCTGACATTGGCCTATAAACATTGCCATTGTGTGATATCTGTGATTCCCAGCAACTCTTGTGACTGAAGATACATTAATTTGAGATGAAAACAGTCACTAGAAGTATGCGTGGAAGTAAATAATGAGCTAACGTATATATTTCGCTTTGTGGAAGATTGATGTGAAAATATCATAAGCTGAGAATGGCTGAACAACAGAAGAGTACCTCCAGCTGGAGTTCTGCACAAGATCCAGGTCTTTCAGAGAAGAAAACAAGGAGCACGAACCAGCCTCTGCCAGCAGTTCCTCCACGTCAGTACGCCCCCCTGTCAGCTCCAACAGTCACCTGGAGTGAAGACAAAGACTCACACGATTATCAAAGCCTGGACAGAGGTCAGCCGTCTCGCACACAGCCACAGCATCTTGTCAGCGAACAGTCCACGTGTACGGCCGTCCCCAGCATGTCTTCCCCATCCACATCCACATCACAGGCATCAACACCTGCTACAACATCTTCGCAGCAGAACACACGTCCCATGGTACCCCCACCTTACGTCCCTAGATCTCAGCCACGCCCTCTGCCTCAGCAGCCAGTTTCTCTAAAGGCACAAACAACTTGCCCACAACCGCAGTCAGCAGACAACGCTGATGAGATAATGGAGCTGCGTGGTAAAGAGAGCGGGGCGGCGGCGGCGCCAGCGGGCCAAGATCAGGTCCAGGACGGCAAGGAGAAGGTGGACTTTAACAATATCCCTAACACCAACTTTGCCATCGCCTGCATGGTGGCTCTCTGCTTCAACCTGCCCATAGGCATACTGGCCATGTACCTGTCGCTGAGAGCTGTGCGGGCCTTCCAGGGCGGCCATATCAAGCTGGGAGAGAAACGGTCTCGTTGGTCCATCTTCATAAGCCTGCTGGGCATCGCCACCACGACTGTCATCATCTCCAGCATCGTCTTCTACATCGCCATGCAGGGCCAGAAACGCATCAGTCGGCAAAAGTCCTATAGTATGGTGTCAGGACTCAACCTCTGATCAAATGTCACTGAGAGACAGAGGGTGACAGCGTTCACAGTACACGACTTTGCGGCACAAATAAGTGTTTTTGGTACTAAAATGAACCAGCTGACTCAAAATCTGTGGTGCACGATTTGTGGCACAAATAAGTGTTTTTGGTACTAAAATGAACCAGCTGACTCAAAACCAATGGTGCTATAATAAATAATAATATAATAATAAAATTACAATATTTATATAGCGCAAAATCTTGATAAAATCAAATCTAAGCGCTGAAACAGACACACACGCACGCATGCACGCACGCACGTACGCACGCACACACACGCACGCACACACACACACACACACACACACACACACACACACACACATGCATGGCTATAAATGATTATCATTCTATGACAGAATGTACATGTCGGATCAGAAACTGATCAGTCTTATTACGGCGTCCACGTAATTATTCTTTATAACTGACATATTTCATGTGCTATGATGCTACTCCGTACTCAGCGATGGGAGTGTCAAGTTTGTCCAGCATGCTGATAATCTAGACTCTATAACCATTTTAGTCCTGATACGGACTAAAACTTCTGCCAATGTCATAGACGTTATAGGGCCTTACATTTTTCGAGGTAACTGATGACTGGATCCGAATGAGTTACAGGGAGCATGGACAGGTGATTGTCCGGTCAGTGGTGAGACATTGTTTCTTTGGGTCCCATCCGGCACTTTTGGTGTTTCTTGTTAACTTCCACTACGTGGTATTCAAGTGACTGATTGTGTTGACACATACATAGAACAGTTGACATGAGAGCCGTGAGCCATGGTAACGGAGCATGACTCAATCTACCGTTAGTGTCATGGAGACATTATTAACAGTTTAACTTTGCAGGACACGGGTACTCAATCACTGCACTGGTACAGAATCGTATCAGTTCATACAAAAAAAAACTTGCCTTTGATAGCAGTTCTTTCACCATATGACAGCACTGACAGCACACCAGTGACTGATTATCATTCTATGACAGAATGTACATGTCGGATCAGAAACTGATCAGTCTTATTACGGCGTCCACGTAATTATTCTTTATAACTGACATATTTCATGTGCTATGATGCTACTCCGTACTCAGCGACGGGAGTGTCAAGTTTGTCCAGCATGCTGATAATCTAGACTCTATAACCAAGCAATGCACCCTGCTTACTGTTAGAAAATGATCAATGACTCAGTTTGCAAATGATACGCCTTACGTACAAATGTATACACGTGTGTCTCTTTGAACAATGTGCATTATGTGAGTAAGCATGTGTTTTTAATCAAATCATGTAATTTTCAGCGTTCTTAATCTTTTGACTCCTTCACGCTACCCACTAGCATCCTGCTTTGTCAACTAGTATTAGTAAAACAAACCTTTAACCCTTT
>CM060306.1:30468482-30485982 GCA_030674185.1 Monoplex corrugatus | reverse complement strand
GCGTGTGTTTTGTGATGTGTGTGTGCATATGTGTGCGTGCGTGTGTGCGCGCGCCTGCATGCATGAGTGTGTGTATGCGTGCACGTTTACTTGATATATTGATTTCTGTATCGCTCACGTTCAGAACAGACTCATGCGAAAATAGGTGATGTATTTAGCCACCTGGTCCAAACACTAGGCTATATGCATTTATAGCATCCAAATGCGACTCTACAAGCTTGTTGATAAATAGTGGTTTTAAGCAAACCAGTGAAAGGTACTTCAATCAATCAATCAAGCAAGCAAGCAAGCAATCAAGCAAGCAAGCAAACAATCAAACAAACAAGCAACAAGCAAGCAAGCAAACAAGCAAGCAAACAAGCAAAGCAAGCAAGAAACGCAGTGCACAGAGTTGCAGAAACAAAGCAAGACAGACAACAAGCAGACAGACAGACAGGCAAGCAGGTACATAGACGGCAATAGACGACATACTACAGAAAGACAGACAGACAGACAGACAGACAAGCAGACAGACAGACCAGGCAGCAGCAGGCACACAGACAGGCAGATAGACCGACATACTTACAGAAAGACAGCAGACAGACAGACAGACAGACAGACAAGCAGACAGACAGACCAGGCAGGCAGGCAGGCACACAGACAGGCAGATAGACCGACATACTTACGGAAAGACAGACAGACGGGCAGACAGACAGACAGACAGAAAAAGCATTGTTGAATACCAGATGGAACACAGCCAACTACACAGAGCGATAGAGAATGCGGGTGAGATATACCAGTCAAGCAGGAAAACAGCACATTGGTGATACAGTAAAAAGATCAAAGACAAGAAAATAGAGGTACCCGCACCCTCTACCTCGCCCCTGTTGTCTGTCTGTAATAGTCCTCTCTCTCCACTCTATCTTCTTCTCTCACTCTCTCTTTCTTTTCTCTCTCCTCTCTCCTCTCTCTCTCTCTCCACCCCCCTCTCTCTCCCCCTCCCCTCCTACCTCTCTCTCTCTCTCTCCAGAAAACAATGAAATCAGCGTCCACAAAGAAAGAAAGAAAACAACCGAACACACACACACACACACACACACACACACACACACACAACATACATACATACACACACACACGTACAAATACACGCACACACACATACATACACACATATACACGCGCACGCACACACACACACACACACTCACACACACACACACACACACACACACACACACACACACAAGCACTCACATACATACACACAGACACGCACGCACACGCGCAAGTACACACACTCACATACACACGCACACAAGCACTCATATGCACACACAATATACAAACACAAATGCGTGCGCGCGCGCGCACACTTACACACACACACACACACAACACACAAGCACTCACATACACACACACACACACACACTAGCACTCACATACACACACACACACACTTACACACACACACACACACACACAAGCACTCACATACACACACACACAAGCACTCACACACACACAAGCACTCACATACACACACACACACACACAGCACAAACACACACACACACAAGCACTCACACACACACACACACACACACATACACACTCACACAAGCAATCACATACACACACACACACATACACACACACACGCACGCACACACAAGCACACACATAACCACCTTGTTGCTGGATGGAACAAACCAAGCAGTTGGAAGCCATGGATGTAGCAACACAGTCAGTCAAGCAGGCAGAGAAACATAACACATTACGGTGTACACACATGACGAGCAAAGAAAAAAGGACAGACACACAGACAGATAGACGAACAGAGAGACAGACAGACAGACGTAGCACATGGTATGCAAACATGACGAAAGAGCGAGACAGATGTATATATATACACATATACACATGTCCATATATACGTATATATATATTTGGTATATATATATACGTACATACTAGATGTACATATATGACAGAGAGAGAGAGAGAGAGAGAGAGGAGAGAGAGAGAGAGAGACAGACAGAAACTGAGAGAGAGAAGGACAGAGAGAGAGAGAGACAGAGAGAGAGAGAGAGAGAGAGAAAGAAAGAGAAGAAAAGAAAGAGAAAGAAGAGAGAGAGAGAGGAGAGAGAGAGAGAGAGACAGACAGAAATGAGAAGAGGAGAAGGACAGAGAGAGAGAGAGAGACAGAGAGAGAGAGAGACAAGAGAGAGAGAGAAGAGAGAAGAGAGAAAGAAAGAAGAGAAGAGAAGAAAGAGACAAGAAAGAGAGAGAGAGAGAAGAAAGAGAAAAAGAAGAGAGACGGAGAAGAAAGAAAGAAGAAAGAAAGAAAGAAAGAAGAAAGAAACAGAGGAGAGAGAGAACAGACAAAGAGAGAAACAGACAGACAGAGAGAGAGAAGAGAGAGAGAGAGAGAGAGAGGAGAGAGAGGAGAGAGAGAGAGAGAGAAGAGAGAGAGAAACAGATAGACATGCAGACATACAATCAAATAGAGACACACATAGTACATTCAGGTATTCGTACAAGACAAAAAAAGAAAAAAAGTACAGAAACACAGTCAGAACCCCCCCCCCCCCCCCTAATCCCAGTCCTCCCCCCCCCCCCACTCCTAAAAAAAAAGTCTCGTTTTTGTTGGGATAGAAGCAAATCGAGCAGCTAGCAGTCAAGAATGCAGCACACACACTCAAGCGGATAGCTAGGCACACACACAGACAGACAGACAGACTCGGCACACAGGATCTTATGTACTAAGAACTAAGACAGACACAGGTAATGTCAAACACGTCTGGCATACGTTCAAAAACTCACTGGCTGCTCCGCCCCTCTCTCTCTCTGTCTGTCTGCCTGTCTCGTTCGCGCTCTCTCTCTCTCTCTTTCTGTCTGTCTGTCTGTCTGTCTGTCTGTCTGTCTGTCTCTCTCTCTCTCTCTCTCTCTCTCTCTCTCTCTCTCTCTCTCTGTCTCTGTGTATGCTAGATAACGCTTCCCTTTGCTCTGTTTTGCCAATTAGTTTAGCGCTCCAGCGCTCCTCTGCTTTCCCCCTAACACACGTACTGACAGGTGCGTTCATGCATACTCTTACACATACACACACGCGCGCGCATGTGCGCTGGCACACACAACCACGCACATGCAAGACGCGTGAACACACAGTCACAGACACATTCTTCCTCTCTCTTCTCTCTCTCTCTCTCTCTCTCTCTCTCTCTCTCTCTCTCTCTCTCTCTCTCTCTCTCATCCACACCACACAACGCATAAATACACAGAGTCACACACAGAGTCACACACAGAGTCACACACACACACACACACACACACACACACACACACACGTACACACACACATACACACACACACGGAGTCACGCACACATACACATACAAGCACACACACACACACACACACACACACACACACACACACACACATACACACACACCACGCACACACACACACACGCACACACACACTACACAATACACACACACACACACACACACAGAGTCACACACACACAGAGTCACACACACGCACACACACACATACACACACACACACACACAGGTCACACAACAACACACACACATACACACACACGCACGCACACACACAACACATACACACACACACACACACACACACACACGTGTGTGTGTTTAGAATTCCAAATTTATTTAGAACTCTCAGACTGGACACTCAATTTCGTCACGTGATGTTTCAGGTCTGGCACCGACAGTTTTGGTGGATAGATCCCAGCTGTTAGATATGGTGCCGGTATGTTTGGCGGAACCATTCCAAGTGTTGAATTGGCCGTTAGTCTGTTATTCAGGTCTCACAGCACCGGAGCGGAGCACAGCGCTCAGAACTATTGCTCTATACACAGCAATTTTGTGTATCGAGTCTGATGCCTGATGCCACGGTCTTTGCAACACCTCTTAGCCGTCCACAGGAAGAGCTGATTCCTAGATATGAGGTGCCACTTCAGTCAGCATCGAGTGATCCATAGCTGCTTGTTTTACTGCCCTAGGAGCAGAATGTGTCAACATTCTTGATGTCCTTGTTGTTGATGACAGTTTCAGTTTCAATTTCTCAAGTTGACGTCTTCGCGCTCGGAATAAAGTACATAATGCACTAACGTCACAGGTGCCATGTGACCGGAGAAGATCCAGAATGTTCACGGCACAAGCCTTAAGTCTGCACATAATCCCATGAGCTGGCCAGGTCCTGAAGTCCTTACCTAGACAGTTCCATAACCCTGGGGTCTTAGGGGAGTGAGGTGGCAGACCTCAACTTTTCCAGGGATCAGCACCACGAGGGCGGCGCCCACCCCCTCTCCCTCGCTTCAAATTCATATCCCCTCCCCCCCTTTTTTTAAAAAAAATCTACACTTCAGAAAGGCAAGAAGGCTAATTGGTCTTCAAGGGGTGGGACCTGGGAAATCAACCTATATCGCCAATGTTTTATATCAAGGCAGCCGGGCAATGCCCAGTTATTCATGATTTTCACTGCCGTGGGATCTTTAGCGTGCGCAGACAGAAGGCATACGGGTCCGACTCGTTTTTCGTCCCCTTCCGAAGGACTAGATATTCAGTTCGATTTTCAAGTCAAACTGAGGAGAAAATGTCAAGGTCTCAACGGGGAACGAACCCTGGAACCTCGAATTCAGTTATTGTTAGGCGAACGTCTGAACCCTTCTGCCACCCTTCTCCCTTGTCAGATGTGGTAAAGCGCCAGAAACCTGAAAATTTGTTGGCTGAAAAATGGCTTCTGTCTTTTGTAGACTAATTCTAAGTTCCAAGAGTCTGCAGGCTGCAGCAAATTGGTCAGTGACGCGCTGGATGTCATTGTTCGGATGTGCCACCAGGAATTAATGTTTTCTCTGAAGCACGTTGTTCTGTTAATCCAGTTCACACTGTGCAGGCATTATGTCGCTGCACAGACTGCGTGTTTTGTCTACGGTGGAAAGTGAATGGCTAGGATCAGCTTTTTTTTGTTTTTTTTTTGTTTTTTTAGTGTGTGCATTTAAGTGCGTGTGCGCATGTTTCTTTGTTTTGGTTTTTCTGTCAAAGCGCCTTTTTCTAGAAAATTATGCCTAGGATTAAGTTCTTTGTACCTGCTGGTTCTTTTTTCACATATTTGCTTTTACGTATTTGTCTTTGTCTACCACACATTCGTAAATCGTTTTACCAACTGACAAATAAAAGTCATTTGTTCATTATATTCTTTTTCATAAATTCTCTTACATTGTATATAGTATGACTCATCTACCTTCTCTCACACTGTAAATTCTATAGCTCATCTGGTGGTTTTTTTTTTGGGTTTTTTTTTTAATATGCTTGTATTGTATATGTAGACAGATAAGGAACTATAAGACAGCCCCCCCCCCCCAAAAAAAAAAAAAGACAACACACACACACACACACACACACAAAACCATACACACACACACAAAAAACAAAACGTACACACACAAAAAACAAAACGTACACACACAAAAAAACCTTGATGCTATTATTCTTGATTTATAATGTGTATGGAAGTCTACAGTTGGAAGTTGCGCGCGCTTAGTGTATGGGGCACAAGGGACCCAGACATATCGTCTCATCTGAAAGACTAACACTAGGACGCCCCACTCAAGATCTCGCTGAGAAAGGGACAAAGCTTCCGTTCGATCAAGAATCGAACCCAGGACCTCGCGCTTTCTGGACGAGTGTTTTAACCAGTAGGCCACCAGCCCATTGCCCGGTAAGACCCTAAAACCCTCCACCACAGGCTCAGCAAGGCTGGCGAGGATTGAACCCTTGGTCCCCATTTGTCATCACCATTCCTCAACCACACGTAAGGAACTCCCGTCCCCCATCCTGTTCTCCCCCATCTTGCAAAACTGTGAGCAGAACTCGTCCTCACCGTCCAGGACGCCCCAGTAGTGATGGTGGTGGTGGTAGGAGACGTCACAGAAAGATTCGCTACCCGTGAAGAAGATCTCGACACCGCGTGAGAGGCAGAGGTGGTGGTGGTGGTCATGGGTGTGCTGGAATGTTTATGTCTCCATTCCAGGGGATGGCCCAGGGTGAACTGGTCAAGTGTGAGGCGCTGTCGGGGCGTGGGGTCAAGCACCTGCCCGTTCTTGTTCAGCTTTCGCCATTTGGCTCGTCGGTTTTGAAACCACACCTGTAGATAAAGGGATGTTAATAGTATCACTGAGTTAGTTTTTGATCTCTTACGATCAGATAAGACATGAAAGGTTCCAGAATCTGAGACAGTTTTTTTTTTTTTTTTTGTAGTTGTATGATATTCATGAGAATAGAGAAGATATAGTATTGTAGAATCATATCTTGGACTGAGATTACGTGACATCACCGTGTCGTATGCTTTGCTTCATCATCATCATCATCATCATCAGGTGCCTTGCCGCATGGCGCTGGCGATCATGGACATCCATCTGTCTCTATCTCTTGTTGCCCCAAGCATCTCCTCCACCCTCCTCGTCTTCAGCCACTCCGCAAGGCCGTCTAGCATTTTCTCCCTGGGTCTACCCGGTGTTCTCTTTCCCTCCAGCTTTCCCGTTGTGACCAGGTGTTCCAAATCCCCCTTCCTCATAAAATGGCCTCTAAATGTTGCCTGTCTTTTCCTAATCTTCATTATGAGTGATCTACTTGTGTCTGCCTCCATCAAGACTGTCTCGTTTGTTTTCTTTGCTGTCCATGGAACTCTGAACGTTCTTCTTAGAAACCACATCTCGGCTGCCTCAATCTTGCTCTGGCTTTGCTTGCTGACTGTCCACGCCTCACATCAGTACAACAGTATTGGTTCTATATAGCATTCAAGGACTCTCGTCCTGATGTTAATTGATAGGCATTTGTTGGTAAGAATGCTTGTCATCTTCTTGAATGCTGTTTTGACTTGGCCGATTCTGCCGGCTATTTCCGATGTGCATCTGCCGTCTGATGAAATGACTGTTCCCAGGTACTTGAACTTATTAACCTGTGTCGAGGTTGTGCCATTTGCTGTTATTTTGCATGAGGGGATTTCATGTTTCATGCTTTCCTTCATAAGACTAAATCGCATTTATTGTTTCTTTGAATGCCCATCAGCAGTACATTATTTTGTTCCAAGCATGCTCGTATCTAGGCTTATTTAAAACCATTTGATGGTCTACCCTTGGTTTGCTTTATGTCGGTCGACTAAGTGCTGTGCAGTCTTTTTGAACCATATTTTTATTTTCGATTTCTTACAACACCGGATTGACCGAAGGTGGTGAGTTGGTTGAACATGGATAGAATAGGTGTGATGCCATTTGGCATCAATTCTCAATGTAAACTGGTTGGCAGTGTACGTGCGAACATTTGGTCGTACTGATATTTCTTTCAAAACTTCTGTGAAATATCTTGGCGTTAAGACTGACCGAAAATTGTCTATGCTAGAACATAACAACATAGACCGTGCTCCTTATCTATATCTTAAAAGGATCGCTTACATCAGAACTTGATTTCTTTCTTAAATTGCAGTTGATGACTTATCTCTGGTACGGTAAATTTTTGGCTGGACTATTCTAATTATGTGCAGACTCATTTGCCCGCAGAACAGATTTTTCCACTGCAAAATGTTGAGAGCAATGCAATACGTCTAATTCATCATCATCATCAAGTGCCTTGCCACATGGCGTTGGCGATCATGGCCCTCCATATGTATCTATCCCTTGTTGCCGCAAGCACATCTTCCGCCCTCTTTGTCTTCAGCCACTCTGCAAGTCCGTCCACTATTTTTACCCTGGGTCTACCTGGCGCTCTCTTTCCCTCCAGCTTTCCTGTTGTGACCAGGTGCTCCAGTCCCCTTTCCTCATAAAATGGCCTATAAATGTTGCTTGTCTAATTATGAATCCGCTAGTTACCAATCAAATGTCTCTGCCAGGGTAAATCTGGAAGCCTTGCATATCACCATGTTGAAACATGTTGATCATCCTGCCTTTTAAATGGCTTTGTACATATTAAACATCCTGCACCATGTGACTGAATAGCCTCTGACAATGACAAAACGTAACCTGAAATAATTTGGCAAACCTGCTTTCAGTTTGCTTGCGCCACCTGTGTAAAGCTCACTGTGAGCTGATCTGTGGGATCTGCCGGCCCGTTCTCACTTCAGGTCATAGTTATAGATTCACCTCTTCATTCACACTTTTCATTGATGATGCCTGTACAATTGTACATGTTTATCAGGTTTTTCATTGCTGATGCTCATAGTGAACACACAAAGTCAGAACAAGATTGAGGCACCCAAAATGTGGTTTCTAAGAAGACTGTTAAGAGTTCCATGGACTGCAAAGAAAACAAACGAGACAGTCTTGAAAGAAGCAAGCACAAAAAGAATGTTAATGAAGAAGGTTAGGAACAGACAAGCAACATTTATAGGCTATTTTAAGAGGCAAGAGAAGTTAGAGTACCTAATCACAACAGGAAAACTGGAGGGAAAAAGAGTACCAGGTAGACCCAGGGAAAAAATATTTAACGGATTTGCGGAGTGGATGAAGACTGAGGGGGTGAGAGATGTACTTGCAGCGACAAAAGATAGATTTATGTAGAGGCCATAATCGTCAACGCCATGCAGCAGGACACATGATGAATGATTTTTATAGAGCTACTCCTCCACCAGTTCATTCTGTCACTTCTATCGATCATATGGCATTGTATTAAGATTCATGCACGTATGCACATCTATGACCATAGGTATGAGTACATCATCATTATCAAGTGCCCTGCCGCATGGTGTTGGCGATCATGGTCCTCCATACGTATTTATTCCTTGTCGCCGCAAGCATATCTTCCATCCTCTCTGTCCTCAGCCACCCTGCAATCCGTCCAATATTTTCTCCCTGGATCTACCTGGTGTTCTCTTTCCCTCCAGCTTTCCTGTTATGATCAGGTGCTCTAATTCCCCTTTCCTCATAAAATGGCCTATAAATGTTGCTTGTCTTTTCCCTATCTTCTTTATCAATGATCTTCTTGTGTCTGCCTCCATCAAGATAGTCTCGTTTGTTTTCTTTGCTGTCCATGGAACTCTCAACATTCGTCTTAGAAACCACATCTCGGCTGCCTCAATCTTGTTCTGGCTTTGCTTGTTGACTGTCCACGCCTCACAACTGTACAGCAGTATTGGTTCTATACAACATTCGAGAACTCTCTTTTGATGTTAATTGATAGGCATTTGTTGGTAAGAATGCTTGTCATCTTCTTGAATGCTGTTTTGGCTTGGCCGATTCTGCTGGCTATTTCTGATGTTCATCCGCTGTCTGCTGAGATGACCGTTCCCAGATATGAGTACACATATGATTTGAAACTGTGATTGTGTAATCATTTGTGTAGGTGTACGTGTGCGAGCGTGTATATTCATGCCTGGCCGCTTTCGCGGCCGTATGCATACATGTTGTGGTTGTGGTGAAGCAGCGTTGGGAGTCTCCGCCTGCTAATATCGAAACTATAGAAAGGGGGAAAGATTTCACGATATTTATGTGTGACTCTCTGAAAAGGATAAAGGATATTTGGTACACATGCATTTGTTTAATCTTTGTTCTATTACTCGGTTTTGTATCTGTTGCAAATTTTTTTCTTACTGACACTGATAAATAATGCTTGTGCATTCATACATAACGGGAATGCTGGAGGGGAAAAGAGCACCAGGTAGACCAAGAGAAAGATATTGGACGGACTTGCAGAGTGGCTGAGGACAGAGAGGGTGGAAGATGTGCTTTGCAGCAACAAAGGATAGACGCATACGGAGGGCCGTGATCGCCAACGCCATGTGGCAGGGTACTTGATGATGATGATGATTCATAACGTATTTTTTGATAACTTGATATATTTTGTAATTCACATCCCTTCATGTGGGGTTATGGACTAAATGAATAACAACCTACCTAAAGTCTGAAGTCTGAAAAACCATACCTGCACTCTAGCCTCAGCGAGAGACAGACGGCAGGCCAGGGCCTCGCGCATGTAGATATCTGGGTAGTGAGTCAGCAGGAAAGCTCTCTCCAACTCTGCCACTTGCCAACTACTGAAATTAGTCCTGTGGCGGGGACGATGAACTGAAAGAACAAGAAATAGGCAAAAAATAGTGGGGCTCGCACTGGGAAAAAAAGACTAATGACGATGATGATGATGATGATGATGATGATGCTGCTGCTGCTGCTGCTGATGATGATGATGATGATGAAACTGATAATTGTTTGTGCCTGCCCAGTTGACGTAGACGTAGAGTTATTGTGATTCACTCTGACTGCTCAGGTTCCTCTCTGTCTCAAGGAAAAAAGAAAACAAATGTACATGTATGTGGGTGTTTACAGTCTGCCTAAGGGTACGTTCATACTGGCACTCACGACTGTCGTGCGGACGGACAAAAGTCGTGCAGGTGGGAAAAACTATTTTTACTTGCTGAGCGAAGATGTTCATACTGCCACAGACACGCACGCACAACCACGCCCAAAAAACAGTCATGCGTGCTTGCTACACTTCAGTCGTGCGTGCGGACGGACAGAAGTCGTGAGTTCGAGGCCAATCCTTCTTTTTTATCACTGGCGATCCTCTGCGCGTTTATACTGAAACGCTTCTGTACGTGCGTGCGGATCAAGAGACTGTACTGTACTTAAATTTTCAGTCATTTTTAACACAAGATGGAAGACGAGAAACTGATTTCCGAAGTCAGGAATCGACCTTTCCTTTAGAACATTCTGGATACTTTGCAAATTTGTGTTTATCTGATAGTAGTTCAGGCATTAAATGATAATATTCTCCATGCACCTTTCATGATCTGTTAATTGGGTGCACAGAAAAACGGAGAATTGTTCGATGCTTCGTGTTTCTTCTCTTCCACCACCACCACAAAATCATTTCCGTCGCCCCGTCAGTGCCATGTTTACCAGAAAATAAGCAGCGCTAGCCTCCCTTCTTCCTCAAGGACGGAGAGCGTGCTGATAAGTATGAACACCTTTCTCACGCGTATACGTTTTTTTCCGTCCGCACTACAGTCGTGAGTGGCAGTATGAACGTAGCCTTTCTGTCAAAGGATATCTGATTCTGTCAGGATTAGAGAAGGTAAAGCATCAAAGCACCTCATGGACTCAGTCTAAATCTCGAGGGACTCGGATGAGGTCTGGCCCCCAGACGTGCGGCACGCAGGCCGACCGGCGTGTGGATATGCCCTGGTGCCCACGAACCAGATCCCCAAGCTATGGGTAAATAGCTCCACTGCTTTGTGGACATCTCGGGAGAGAATAAGGCTAAGGGAGTTAACCCTGAAAAAAAATCACCCTACTGTCTTGTAGGTTGTCGTGGGAACCACAAAGGCTAGCGGAGAGACCGTAAACAAACCGATGGAAGGCTACAGGAAACCACCATCGTATTCTCCCCAGGATATTCATGGATGGCAGACAAGGGGAAAGCTGGAGGGGAAGAGAGCACCAGGTAGACCCAGGGAGAAGATACCAGACGGAATTGCAGGGTGGCTGAGGACAAAGAGGGTGGAAAAGATGCTTGAGGCAACAAGAGAATAGAGACAGATGGAAGTCCATGATCGCCAACGCCATGCGGCAAGGCACCTGATGATGATGATGAAAGCATCAAAGGAGAGGAAATAGTCATCGCCCTTATGATGCTGGTCCCAAGAGAAGTTGCGACCTCAACCGATTCACTGCCCTACAATTTCAGGATTATGGGACAAGCTTTGTTTATCTCTCTGTCTCTGTCTGTCTGTCTGTTTCTCTTTCCTTCCTCTCTCTCTCTCTCCCTCTCTCTCTCTCTCCTTCTCTTTCTTTCCTTTCGTCTCTCTCTCTCTTTATTTTTCTCTTTCTCTCTCTCTCTCTGTCTTTCTTTCTGTCTTTCTCTCTGCTTCTCTGTCTGTCTGTCTCTGTCTCCGTCTGTCTTTCTTGTCTGTCTGTGTGTCTGTCTCTGTGTTTCTGTCTGCCTGCCTACTTTTCTGCCTGTCTGTCTGTCTCTCTCTCTCTCCCCCCTCTCTCTCTCTCCCTCTCTCTCTCTCTCTCCCTCTCTCTCTCTCTCTCTCTCTTTCTCTCTCTCTCTGTCTTCCTTTCTGTCTGTCTGTCTCTTCTGTCTCTCTGCCTGCCTGCCTGTCTGTCTGTCTGTCTGTCTGTGTCTTCGTTTGTCTTTTTGTCTGTCTGCGTGTCTGTCTCTGTGTTTCTGTCTGCCTGCCTGCCTGCCTGCCTGCCTGCCTGCCTGCCTCCCTGTCTGTCTGTCTTTCTTTCTGTCTGTCTATCTGTCTCTGTCGGTTTGTCTGTCTCCCTCCCTCTCTCTCTCTCTGTCTGTCTCTCTCAGATATCAGCTGTACAGCTGGTGAAGTATACAAAGTGTACACCTAAATCAAATACTCACTGTATGTTTTCTCGACAAAATTATGCTTAAACGAATCGAGGGATACCTGTCAGAATGGAGTAGTACAAACGGATTAAAGACAGCAGATACACCATTCTGGCAGCAAACCCTCAAAATATACTAATATTCTCCAGATCTATTGTTTTGACACCTCTGGCCTTATTAGAGCTTGGAGGTTGTAACAAGCTATAGTTTTCTTTGCTGTCCATGGAACTCTCAACATTCTTCTTAGAAACCACATCTAAAAAAACAAACGAGACAGTCTTGATGGAGGCAGACACAAGTAGATCATTCATAAGGAAGATTAGGAAAAGACAGGCAACATTTAGAGGCCATTTCATGAGGAAGGAGGATTTGTAGCACCTGGTCACAACGGAAAAGCAGGAAGGAAAGAGAGCACCAGGTGGACCCAGGGAGAAAATGTTAGACGGACTTGTAGAGTGACTGAAGACGAGGAGGGTGGAGGAGATGCTTGGGGCAACAAGAGATAGAGACAGATGGAAGTCCATGATCGCCAACGCCATGCGGCAGGGCACCTGACGATGATGATAATGACAAGCTATAGTTTTTTTTAAGGGTCATCACACTTTGGTGGTTTCCTTAGTGCTTCTCTTTTGTTTTTGTCGCAGTTTCTACGCCACCTTAATGATCACAGACGCTGAGACAGTTTTTACAGTGCTGCTGCTATAATGGTGACGATGAGGATGACAACCATGGCGCTATGGAGTTCCATTTAGAATTGAGGCCGGAAAAATGACCGACTTCGAGTCTGCTTGTTTCAGGTGGAAAATGATAGAATAGAACGCTCAGTTTACTGGTTTTAGGAAGTCGCCACCTACTCAAACAGGCTGATAAAAGCGATCTCTAATTTTCGAGATCGCTAATTTTGGAGGCCATTTTCTCTGCCACTTTTCATCGGAGACTAATTTGAATGGTAAATTTGGACTCGATATGCTCGAAATAACCTGAATAGCTGTGTCATGAGGGTAGGTTCGGAGAGTTGCTTTTTTTGTCCAAAATGGCCGCCATGTCCCCGGCTGTCCAAAAAGGACGAAAAAAGGACCGATTTCGTTTCTGCTTTTTCTGGTGAATAGAATGCGAGAGGTATGATTTATACTCAGTTTAATGGTTTTAGACTGTCAGAACCCACTCAAACAGGCTGATTCAGGTGTTCACTAATTTTCAAGATCGCTAACTTTGGAGGTCATTTTTCTCCGCCACTTTTAGTCGGAGAGCAATTTGGACGTAAAATTTGGACTCGCCATGCTCGAAATAACCTTACGAGATGTGTCACAAGGGTAGGTTCGGATAGTCGCTTTTTCATCCAAAATGGCCACCAGGTCCGTGGCAGTCAAAAACGACGAAAAAATGACCGATTTCGATTCTGCTTTTTCTGGTGGAAAATGATGGAATAGAATGCAGAGGTATAATTTATGCTCACTTAAATGGTTTTAGATCACCAGAACCCACTCAAATAAGCCAATTAATGTGATCTCTAATTTTCAAGATCGCTTACTTTGGAGGGCATTTTCTCCGAAACTTTTCGTCGGAGAGCAACTTTGGTGGTAAATTTGGACTCGCCATGCTCGAAATGACCTGATGAGATGTGTCACAAGGGTTGGTTCAGAGAGTTGCTTTTTTGTCCAAAATGGCTGCCAGGTACTGTACTCTTTCTATCATGATATATCGTTGTGTCAACCAGACCTGAGAGACAGAAATACCTGCGGTTCTGGGCAGAAGAGTTTAGGAACACGCTCAATGATGCATCCGTGAAGTAGATGAGACTCGGCTGGTCTCAGTCTTTCAATGAATCCATGATATGGTCAGCTCTGAGTATGAGCTGAATCGGGCCCAAAAAGCCCACAATAAATTTTGAAAGGACTGATAGGGATCCGAACTCACAACCTTCCGGTTGGTTGTGAGTTGTGATAACCGTTACACCCTGTCGACTGGTTACTAGGCAGTAGTTTTGATAACCTGTTCAAACTCATGCAAATAAAAGCACAGGTACCAAATGAATAAAATATGTAAATTACAAAATCTAATTCAAAATGACCGCCAGTGTTCGAGCAAATATATAACCCCCAAACACACAAAAATAGAACGGGAACGCTTATTGAATATACGTCTTGTTTTGTATCTTATTTAAGCGTTCTCATTCTATGTTCTGTGATTTTGCTTTCTGTCATTTACAGAACGATGTTGTAAATAAACTCACTGAATCACGGTGATAATCTCAACATATTTTTTTAATAAATTTAAATGGAATCCTCAATTTGCATTTCAAATGTACAATACTTGTGACTTGAGTTGTCTTTTTGCCTACTTATCTGACTTGCAGAAATTTGGCCCTGTGGAACTACCATACATGATTTTATACATAAACTTCCAAAATAATCTAAAGCCCCGTGGAACCACCATACATAATTTTTTTACATAAACTTCCAAACTAATCAAAGTGCAGCAATTCATTCTGTCGACACTGTTCTTCACATGGTCATAGTCTGGGTGATGAAACGAACGACCGATGATCAGCCAACAGGCATCATAATTATGGAACGTCTTTTTAATGTTGAAAGATTTTGACTTTGCACGTAATCTGGCACTGCTTTACCAACCCACCAGAACAAGCAGGACAAAACAATTCGTCTCAACATATTTACACAACAGTTAGTCTAAAGATCATCATCATCATCATCATCATCATCATCATCATCATCATTCATCATCATCAACAGAACAAGCAGGACAAACATATTTAAACAATATTTTGTCTCATCATCATCATCATCATCATCATCATCATCATCGTGTCAACATATTTACACAACATTTTGTCTAATCATCATCATCATCATCATCATCATCATCATCATCATCATCATCATCATCATCATCACCTCGTGACCTGCCGCATGGCGTTGGCGATCACGGCCCTCCATATGAATCTATCCTTTGTCGCTGCAAGTCTATCTCCCTAAAGATCAGTGAGAAGAAGACAGAGGTCATGACACAGGGCATCCCAAACCCTTCTCCAATCTACTCACAGCTGAAGAGTTCCCGTCTCTGGCACAACGGAGAGTAGTCAAAGACAATAAGAGCCATTTCAGCAAGATCAGAAACATCCCTCACAATGCTGAACAACGCATGTTGGTCCCTCCTCCCACCCACACTATACAGCATCGACACCAGGCTGAGACTGTACCAGAGCTGTGTCCTTACCTTCCATACGTTACAGCTCAGAATGCTGGAGGATGATAACAGAGCGACCTTAGCAAGCATTCAACCTTCCACACGTGGAATTCCCTAAGAATCATCCTGACCCAGTATTATCATTCAGCCAACAACTACTCGCTCACTGCAGTCAAGACAGTACATGTATAGATACCATCGTAATAAGCAAGCAAGCAAGCAAGCAAGCTGGAAAGGTAGTAAGTAAGCAAGCAAGCAGGCAAGCAGATAGGTAAGTAAATAAGTTAGTAAATTGGTAAGTTTGAAGCAAGTAAGCAAGCTAGCAAGTAAGTCAGTCAGTCAGTCAGTCAGTCAGTCAGTCAGTTAATTCTGCAATATGTAATAAAAATGGAAAACATAATAATTTCATTTTTACTTACCTTTCTGAGTGTCATCAGCATCGAGGTGGTGCCCCGTAGCTGCCAGGGATGGGATGACAGGTGACTGATTAGCCAAGATTCTGTCCATACCAAACGACAGCACAGGTGTCCCAGAGCCAGAGGGCTGTACAGTCTGGCTGCTAGCCATCCTGAAAATGAGTGCCAGAAATCTCTGGCAGCGAGATAAGCTGGATCTGCCGATCGAAATGACCACACAGGCTGCCGGAGGGAAAAAGAGATAAATGGGTGCAGAAACCTGGGTTGTGTGGGTAAGGGAACTCTGTTAATATGTGATTAATTTGACTTCCATCCTCTGTCCTTTTTCTTCTGCAGTCTCTCTCTCCCTGTCTCTCTCTGTCTCTCTCATTCACTTTCTCTCTCTCTCTCTTTCTCTCTCTCTCTCTCTCTATCTCTATCTCTATCTCTGTGTCTCTCACTTTCTCTCTGTCTCTCTCTATCTCTCTCTGTCTCTCTCTCTCTCTTTCTCTCTTATTCTCTGTCTCTCTGTCTCTTTCTCACACACACTTTCTCTCTGTCTGTCTCTCTTCACGTCTTACACACGCATGCTTGTGCACGTACACGCGCGTACACAGACACACACGCGGACACACAGACTCACACACACACACACACACATACACACACGTCATACATACACAAACACACATACACACGCACCCACACACGCACGTGAACATGCCTGCGCCCACATACACACATACACGCACACACACATGCTTGCACGCACACACACACGCACACTTGTATCAGTATATCCCATTAGAAGGGGTAGGAATATAAAATAAATGTATTTTGAAAACAAGTGAACAAATTTAATTTTCGATTGTGTTTATTACTCTCTCTCTCTCTGTCTCTCTCTCTGCCTGTCTGTCTCTGTATATCCATCTCTGTTTTCCCCCTCTCTCTGTCTGTCTGTCTCTGTCTGTCTGCCTGTCTGTCTGTCTCTCTCTCTCACAATTTTTGTCCCCCCCTCTCTCTAACTTTCTCTCGCTCGCCCTTCCCCCCCCCCTGCTTCCCCATCGTCTCTTTCTCGTTCCCCCATCCGACCCTTCCTCCCTCTTCTCTCTTCAGCCTTGCCCTCACTCGCTAATAAAGAATGTTGCTTCATGACGTAAGCTGGGTGGTTATCGAGGGCCATGTCCACTTTTAAAATCATCCCATGTGTTATTGACTGCCCAGCATGTTGTTTACTCACAACCTTCCTACCCCCCCCCCCCTCTCCTCCTCCTCCAAAAAAAAAAATCTAGGCTCGCAGAACGGACGGAGCCGCTTAGTACCTCTCTCTCCCGGCATCAACCGATGACGGTAGCTAACGAGCATCTCTTTCCCATCTCGCGGGGTCATTCGGCCTCTCCTTCGTCTTCATCTTAAAACGCTTGTTGCTGGGAGCTCATGTTGACTTAAGAAGTTTTCTGTGGGCCCAGGGTTTCATTCGTTTAATCACTGATAAATCCCTGTGTCAATTCGCCGCAAGCGAGCTCGCCCCTGTGCTG
>CM060306.1:30450982-30455982 GCA_030674185.1 Monoplex corrugatus | reverse complement strand
GGCCAACTGGCCTTTGTCAAGCGTAAGATCACACACAAACAAACATCAGATACAAAAAATAAGGAGAAAAAGACTGAAACGTCCCTGCTGCTGCGTTCAGGAGAGAAAATAATACCAACAGATCTAAGCTACGCACAAAAAGTTAAGGATCACTATGAGAAAACAGGTGCGTAATAAACTCAGTTCGCTACTGTTATTTATTTCTCAGTCCAGCCAAATTGTTATGAATTCTTGTTCAGCTGTAAGTGGGCGATGTTGTGTTAGTGCGAAAATTGCACGGGATTCTCTACTACTGAGCTTGGCCGCAAACGGAAAAGCGGAAACTTGCGAAAAAGGACCTTGTTTTGGACCGTTCTGCCTGAACACATTGCACAAGCCAGATGGAAAAACCATTATGCACGTGCAAGCACTGCTGTTTATGTGTGAAATGCTGTCTCTTGCTTGGCTTTATAAGAAGACATTCCACCAGTAGTTGGCCTGATCTGACAATGCCTCCACGACGAAAATTGAGCGAGTTTGAGAGGGGACGAGCTGTTGCATGGTTCCAAGATGGTGTTCCCAAGCGAGAAGTGGCCAGGCGACTTCAGGTGTCCATCTCGGTCATTGTCAGACTGATTCAACGCTTCACAGCCACTGGGAGGGTCCATGAAAGACGCAGATCTGGTCGACCGAAGAAGACAAACCCACGTGAAGATCGTCTCATTGAACGACAAGCCCTGCAGACAAGAACAGCCTCTTCCAGCATCATTCGAAGGCAGCTAAGGGTGGCTACTAACATCAACATCAGCCAGCAGACCATACGGAACCGCCTTCATGGGTTTAACCTCCGTTCTCGTCGCCCAGCTGTACGGCCACGCTTAACTCCAGCCCATAGGGCAGCACGCCGCGCCTTCTGCAGACGTCACGTGAGGTGGACACGTCAGCAATGGTCCCAGGTCCTGTTCAGTGATGAATCACGCTTCACCACGAACCACAACGACGGCCGACTGAGGGTCTGGAGGCGCCCATGGCAACGCTTTATTGACACCACTGTCCAAGAAAAGGTGGCCTTTGGTAGAGGTTCTGTAATGGTCTGGGGGGCCTTCAGCCTTCACCACAGAACACCCTTGTATCATGTACAGGGTAACTGACTGGCCTCCGATACCGGGATGAGATCCTTCGACCGCTGGCTGTGCCTACACTGCAGCAGATGGGACCGACGGCTGTCTACCAGGATGACAACGCTCGCCCCCACAGGGCAAGGGTGGTCAACGACTTCCTGCAGCAGTCTGGAGTCAACAGAATGGAGTGGCCAGCATGCTGTCCCGATCTCAACCCGATTGAGAACCTCTGGGATGAGCTGGATTGCAAAGTGAGGAGCAACCACCCCCCTCCCAGGGATACCCAACACCTCTACCAGATGCTGCAGGCTGAGTGGCAGGCGCTTCCACAGAGGATCTTCACCAACCTGGTCAACTCGATGAGGACTCGCTGCGTCGAGTGCCAGAACAGCCATGGCGGTTACACGCATTACTGAACTTTTGGGAGCATCAGAATGCCCTGTCTTGTGATTTCAATGACTTTGGGAAATCAAATTTCGATACGTACCCACTTTGATCAAATGTACACACCAAACGATTGCTCGAAATTGAAGGCAATTGTGTATCGTTATCACTAAAGCATGGAATTAAATGTTTGCCAAACTTCAACGCATTGGCTTTCTTATTTTGAAAGTTATGAATTTTTGTGCAAGTGATCCTTAACTTTTTGTGCGTAGTGTATATACAACACAGACTCAATCACACCTACCCCTATGTTGGGAGGAGTGGTGGTAGTAGTAGTAGAGGTAGTGGTGGTGGTGGTTTTTTTCGTAGTGGGCGGTTTATACGTGTTGACCGTGCCAGTCCATGGATTCGCGGTCCCCGTGAAGGGATTCACAGTGCCCGTGAATGGCAGGGTGACAGGACCATCTGCGGCAACGCTGAAGCCTGTAACAGATCGTCGTAGACCAGAGATATAGAAGGAGAGAGATAGAGAGGTGGGGGGGGGGGGGGGAGAGAGACACAGAGAGAGAGAGAGAGAGCAGGAGAGAGAGAGAGATAAAGAGAAGAGAGAGAAAGTAAAACAGAAACAGCAGACAGACAAACACACAGATAGACAGACAGACAGAGAGAAAGAGAGAGAATGGAGAGAGAGAGAGAGAGATAAAAAGGAGGGGAGAGAGAGAGAGAATGAGAGAGAGAGAATGAGACAGAAACAGCAGACGAGTGCGCGCGCGCGCGCGCGTGTGTGTGTGTGTGTGTGAGAGAGAGAGAGAGGGAGACAGAGAGAATGAGACAGATACAAACACAGAGATGGACAGAGAGAGAGAGAGTGGAGAAAAGAGAAGAGAGAGAAAGAGAAAGAGAGAGAGAGTGAGAGAAAGAGAGAGAGAAAGAGAGAGAGAGTGAGAGAGAGAGAATGATAATGATACTCCATTTTCCATTTTCCAGCAGTAAACGTTATTAGCTAAAAGTCATTTTGAAAAGAAAAGTTGTACTAACTGTTTGTATGCATTCAATATAAAGTTGCCTGTCTCTGCTTTCAGTGTATCTATCACGAGAACATGCCATCCTATCTTGCCAACCTCCTGCAGGGTTACAAACCTTCTCGAACGCTCCGCTCTTCTGACACCTCACTGTTGACTGTTCCTCGCTTCTCTCTAGACACCTTTGGTAAAAAATCTTTCTCTGTCTTTGGCCCAAATGTATGGAACTCTCTACCACTGTCTCTCAGAAAAACTAAGTGTTTCTCAACCTTCAAACGGCACCTGAAAACCCACCTCTTTCAAACTCATCTAACCTGAAGAGCCTTAATTTGCAAGTCTGTCATCAGACTAATCTCTCCTGCCTGTATAACAGTATTTTGTATAAGGGCCTATAGAGCAAGGTGTGTGTGTGCGTGCATGTGTGTATGTGTATGTGTGTGTTGTGTGTGTGTGTTGTGTGTGTGTGTGTGTGTGTGGTGTGTTGTGTGTGTGTGTGTGTGTGTGTGTGTGTGTGTGTTGCTTGAGTGAGCATGTGTGTGTATCACTGTATGTGTACAGCTGAGGAAGGGATAGGGGAGAAATTGAGTGGGAAAGAGACTGAAATACTTTAAGAAACTTTTTCAAATCTTTGTTTGTATGTAAATTGTGATGTATGATATGCGAATAGTTCATAGTTTGTGAGGAATTTTGATTGTCAAGGTATTAATGCTGTAATACTGAAGTTGTAATGTTTCTCCTGTATATGGATTAGAATTTTTCTGTTTTTATCTTCATTCAAAATATTGATTATAATTTTATGTACAACTATTGCATGCATAAACACACACACACGCATGCAAACATAGCCACACACACACACACACACACACACACACACACACTCTCTCTCTCTCTCTCTCTCACACACACACACACACACACACACACACATATTCTTACAAACACACGCGCACAGCAACGCACACGCACGCACACACACATGTACACACACACGTACGCAAGCACACACACGCAGCAATATATAAACACAGTATGCCTCTTTATTCATATGAAAAATCTGTTAATCTTTCTTCATTACATAAGTCAGTGTTTAAATTTTAATATTCTGTGGTTTCTTATGTGTCTTCTTACTTGTATAGCTTTAATGTTTGTTGTTATCTTATTGTGTATGTAATTGTGAACATTTTTTATCACCTTTTGCCTTTCTTGCGAAATGTAAAGCGCTGGTGAGCATGTTTTTATATGGAATATGCGCTATACAAATAAACACTATTATTATTATTATTATTATGCTTGGTGCTTTCATGTTTCCCTTAAGACACCATGGACATGACTTACTTACAGGATCTTTAACCTGCGGTTTTGATAGTGTGTAAGCGTCGCGTCTACACAAGAGGGAGTCTAGGCACTGGCAGGTTTGCACACATATTTGACCTGTGAGATCGGAAAAAGGTAGGATCGAACCCAGGACCTTCCGATTGAAAGTCCAATGATTACCCATTGATTATCCAGAAAAAGAGAGAGAGGAAGACACAGAGAGAGACAGACAGAGAGAGGAAGACAGAGAGAGAGACAGAAAGAGACAGACAGTTTATTCCTTTTCTCACAATGGACAGACAAACAGACAGACAGACAGAGTGAGCGAGATAGAGTGAGATGGAGTGAAAGTGAAAGAGAAAGAAAGCCAGAGAGAGAAACAGAGACAGACAGACAGAAAGAGACAGACAGATAGACATAGACAGAGACAGATAGACAATCAGACAGACGGGCTTCCTTTTGAGAGAGACAGACTTCCTTTTTTTTCAAATTAAGAATACTTTATTCCTTATATTTTATCAGTTTATTCCTTTTCTCACAATGGACGGATAAGCATGGAAGTTTCAGTATTTTTCTCCTATTTTTTGTATCTGGTGTTTGTTTGTTTGTTTGTGATCTTACGCTTGACAAAAGCCAGTTGGCCGAAAATTTGCGCCTGTCTTGTCTGGTTGTATTAAATACGCGTTCTTATTCTTTTTTCGCGTTTTTTTTCTCCCTGGTTCCTGTTTGTTTGAACGCGGGCAGTCACACTTGTATTGGATTAAGAATACTGTGTTGCCAAGGATAGAAGCATTCGACGCCACTGGACCTTTCTTGTAGCTAGTCCTTGCTATTCCACACAAGAAATATGTAAAAAAAATAATTTTTTTTAAAAGCTGTAACACATAACATGTGAGACACGTTCTAAAACGCATATTGTCTATATATATGTACATATATACAAATATATATTATAAACAATATATATATATATATACATATATATATATATACATCAACGGCTCATGCGTTTCGCAAAGGCATGAGAGACAAATTTAGGCATGTGTAAATAACTACATGTCAGCCTTTAACAAAAAATAACAACGAGAACAAAAACAGCAATATGACAATATTGCTAGCAGAGAGTGAGAGAGAGAGAGAGAGAGAGAGACAGACAGACAGACAGACAGACAGACAG